>JARHVA010008637.1:0-420000 GCA_037957365.1 Torreya grandis
AATTTTACATAATGGAATCTCTTACTACATCATAATTACATTATAATTATATCATTAACAAAAATAACTTGACAAGTTGTGTAAAAAGGATATCCTATCTACTTACACCATAAAAATTACAATGTCTACAATGAATAAAGTAATTTCATGATAATGAAGGCCTACATCAACCAATATAATTATAGAGTATAGGATAATAATATTGGTATCAATATAAAAAACAATAGTTATTTTCCTTAAATAAACAACTCTTTCAACATAAAACATTATATCTTTATAATTTTATCATTTCTTATGCACTAAAACATAAGAAACAATGGGTCAACTTACATTGAGTAAGTGAACCCTTCATATCAAATCCTCTTGATATTCAAATAATTATACAAGTCAATCAACATATTTCATAAATAAAGACAATTTTAAGAGTCTTAAACATAATGAATACCTGAAATAAAAATAAATATTGCACTTAATGTTACAATAAGAATATAATTGTTAAGGTACAAACAACTCATTAATCATAAAAACACACACTTTAATATCAATGTTAACATAATATTATGCAAAGTGAGGCTTGTTAGATGTATAAAAAATCTCAATATATCATTCAAATAATGTAATTTTACCAAAATAGTATTTTTTACATATTAAAAGGAATCATATCTATACCATTATAAGGTAAAGAAGTTACAATTTTTACTCAAGTCAAAGAAGGTATACTATGACATTATAGAGGAGGTCATCATAATTCAAAATCCTATTGTCTTTTATCTATCATCAATTAGTCTCTATCTAACGTAAATTTGTTTATAGAATGGTTTGTAAATCTAAAACTTTCAAAGATAACTAATGAAATAACATATTTAACACTTATTAAGGTAATATAATTTTATTTTCTATCTTGCCTCCAAAATTTTATTTTCATCCCAGCTAAAATCTACTACTTAAATGGTATTATGGTTCATTAATTTAAAACACTACCTGAGGGTTTTATAAAAATTTCAAATTTGGAGACCACAATAAATCTAAAAACCTAAATATAATTGCTTTAACTTCTCCTAACTGAAGTAAAACTTAATAAAAAAAATTATGGGTTTTGATTGTCTCATCTTTAACTTCAAAACACATATAAAAAAATATTTTTTCATTAAACTAGTAGAAATAAAATTAAATTCTAAGATCTGCATTTGATGATAGATGCATAGGGTCAAAATATTAAATATATTTTTTCAAAGTGGCACTACAACTGAATATCAAATTATTTAATTATTCTAGGTGGTGTTATGAAGCCCACAAACCTCTGTAACAAAATAAAATTTTCATAAATGATCATACCAAAACATTATGGCACCACAATGAGGTTGGTTTATACTAGATAATAATCCAATTTTCTAGCAAGGTAAAATTAAATATCACCCATAAATGGAGTGCCTATTTCTTAAAATAACAAAGATTAACCTTCTTCTTTTCCCTCCATGTCAACATGACCTCACTAAGGTATCTATTATAGATTAAAAATTTCACCCTATGAGAGGGTGATTCAATCCCTCTCAACTTGAGCTAAGCAACGGGATTGACTTTAGATTGTGGGTGACCTCTACATGAGTCAAACATCTAGATTTTGGGCTAGCTCCTAAAATACAACACCTAGACTAATACTACACTTACTATGACATGTAAAATGGAAATAAGAGTACTAATATAACCAAAAAACTTAGATGTGATGTGCCAAACATGAAATCCTCAACTATTTAAAATATGCACTATGAAATATCAACTTACAATCTAATTATGCTACTCTAAATAACCCCTATCACATTATGTTTCAATATAAAGGTTTAGATTATTACAGGAGTAATAAGATGATTAACCAAGAGGTGATAATGGAAATACTAATGGTATATAAATTTTATAAACAATAAAACAAAATTATAACACTTCATATGACTGTGAAAGGCAACAAACTTGCATAACACATGAAAGATGAAGGACAAATACAAATGATGTGATTATCACTAAAACACTCATCAATACAACATCCTCAAAATCACTTTTTATAAGATATAAGTAGAAAATTAAACTTGTATTCAATTTAATAGGTAGTTAAAAGTCTTAATTTTGGTAGGGTTTTTCCATAACCAATGTGTGGATCCATTTCAAAGCCAAAAATAGCTACTTAAATAAAACAAATAGAAGAGATGGGGAGTGAGATCTAGTAGAGAATGAGTGATAAGTATCAAGCATGAGAGAATAAATTATAAATAAATAAAGAGTTATGAAATATTATATCAGGTATTCCATTGCATGTGTTAAGCCATTGAAGATGATCCACCCTTCCAAGTGGCATAGGAGTTACAACTTGGCTTGACACCTTGACTAGCTTCTTGAAAATTGCCTTTATTTGCATAGGAAAAGTGACAAATGGGCCTTAAAATAATTAATTATCCATATAAACATCATATAAAATAATTTTACACCTTCCATACCTTAATAAACTCCTTTTACCTGAAATTCCATCATTCATATGCATAGGTGTCTCAAGAACTCTTCATCTCCTATGCATAGTTTTGCACAAGTGGCTCAACACTCCACATCTCCTTCTTCAAGTCATTATATCTTCATGAATGGTATTAAAATATATTTTAAGGCTTGAAAAAAAATCCATTTTGGTCCCTAAAACAACTCATATAATTATTTTTAATCCTAAATTCCTTATTAGGCCTATTTTCCTTGTAACCTAAAAATATGCAAATCTCCTTAGTTAGAGAGTTGTATAAATGGCACTAAAAAATTAAGGGTATTTTTGAGCACCCTTTATCCTCTTATATATTCATGTTTAATTATATTTTTAGAATCTGAGTGGAAATCTATATTTTTTGCCTTTATCTCTCTTAGATTAGGCCTCAATTAAGTCTCCTTGCTTAGGGCCCTATTTTATTGCTATAGACCTCTGCTACATGTGTAAAATCACCCAAAATAATATGATTCAATTTACCTAGGCCATAAATCATCTACATGTAACTTTTGGGGTCTTAATACCCTATGGAAGTATACAAACCAAGAAATGGCCTTACCAACTTGTTTGAGACTACCTTAAAAAATGGGCCTGGTTTAATCACCTAAATAATATCTTGTGTAATGTTTTATATTTGAAAAACTAATAAAAATACCAAATGATCTCATCCCATTATTATTAATATATACCCTTATCATAACACCTAAAAAACACCAAAAACATGTAAAAATAGGGTATTTGTACCAATCCGTACAAGTGATGTCAAACATAATTGAAGCAGAGGAAACACTTAACAATCCACACTTGTCTTGATTCAATATAACAAATATTTGAATGAAGTTTCATAGGTTCACTTACTCATTCAATTATTGAAGGATTCACTATCTTTTTTAATGGTTTTTGTGATCTTATTCATGCTCATAATAGTCTTATTAGACCCCTCATTCAACTCAGAAAACCTCTCATCACATCTTTCACAACCTACACAGCTTCTTCCCTTTTGGAAAATAGTCCTTATATCCATTTTTTAGGCAATTTATAACAATACGTATGGGTACATATTAGTTTTAATAAAATAATGACCTCTCTCTCTCTCTCTCTCTCTCTCTCTCTCTCTCTCTCTCTCTCTCTCTCTCTCTCTCTCTCTCTCTCTCTCTCTCTCTCTCTCTCTCTCTCTCTCTCTCTCTCTCTCTCTCTCTCTCTCTCTCTCTCTATGAAGTTTCAAACCTTGAATCTACTTGGAAGTCACTCTTCTAGTCATTTTCAATTCTCTATATAGGCCTAATTATGCCTTTTATACACAAAAATATACAAAATAACTTATATTTATACTCTATCATACTTAACTAGTCCAAAATTGTTAAGGTATGTTCTTATTGTTGTGTTGAGGCATTAATGTTACCATTGATTTCAAAGGTAATTGAGTGTCATTGATATCCCAAAAGTGATATTGTAAATATACATGGTAAGTATTCATGATGTCTTGAGAATGGTATAGTAGTTATTTAAGTTTTGTATAAGGTCTTGGCACAATGTTGAGATATGACAAGATTATGAGAAGCGTTGTTTTATATTGCTATGAGAGATCATCAGAAAGAGAGTGTTGATTATGTTGAAGTGCTTATTGTGATAAGGTCATTGATTGACCAAGTTAATAAAAATAGTTCTATGTGCACAAGATGTATTAATAATCCTATTATTATCTTGATAAAGGCATGATTAGTTAATCTTGGTGGAGAAAGTAGAGTGAGCATATGAGAAAGGTGTTGAGTCAATCACATGAATTTCACAGTGAGCCAAAGGGGTAAGTTATTCTTTAGTGATCGTCTCATGGACCTAGTCTTAAGATATTATGTGTAAGAATGAGGTATAAATATTAGGTTGTAAGTATTTTGAGCTCATGTGAGCATGCATTTAATTAATATTGTTTTAATTATTTTGGTGCAATTTATGGTCTTGAGTTGAAGGTCTCTTGTGTGTGCAGAATAAAGAGATGAAGAATTGAGAAACATTTTTTTATGATTTTTATCATGTGTGAATATTGAATGGGAATTTTATCTCTTTGTGAGAGATGTAAAATGGTCCTAATAATGTTTTCCAATCATTAGGAGTTGGTTTTAGGGACAACTTTATGAATAAATGTTAAGAATGAAAACCAGACAAAAACCCTCCTAAAACCCTCATAGTGACCCAATATGGAATATATTGTTGGAAATGGATAATAATGTGTTTTTTAATATATTTTTATGTTTTTATTAGGTATAGTACTCTCCCAAGTACCTCCAAGTGGCATTGGTCTATTAGATGAGTGAATGGAAGATAAGGAAATCCCTTATTTCTCAAAAAAATTATATAACAGGTAGGGGTGACTGAGTCAAAGTTGAAAAATGGATGGAGTTTGAATATTATGACTTATAATTCATTCCAATGGTGTTTTATAATAATTTTATATAATTTAAATTTGATAAACTATTCATGGAAGTTGACATATCGTTAAAAGGCCTAGTGAGGAAGACAATGAGAAAACCAGGCAGAAGTGAGAATGAGATTAGGGATGGGTTTTAGTGGATCATATATGGATAAAAATTAATGGAATAATTATTAAATACCTATATAACTTCCCCACCTTAAATATAATATTTAGAGATGCTCATATATTATAATAAAGTTTCTCTCAAGATGACCTGTCTAGTGAAGATAAGATAGTGAAGGTGTAAGGTTAATAAATTAGTATATATATTCCCTTTTTTAAATTATACATTTATATATTTATGTTTTCAGATGTTATAAATATATATAAGGATAATATTTATGCATCATGACTTATTTATTTTATCTACATAGGTGTTGGAATGCAAGTTCACCATGACAAGTTCTCAAGACAAAATTACAGTTCTAGGTATGCAAAATGGAGTAATGAGTATAAAAGTTTATATCATGATTTTATAATTAAAATTCACATATTTATGTTTTTTTTAAAATTTATAATACCTATAAATTATTTATATAATGTTTATATTCATTTTAAGAGGTTGTAATATGGAAGCCAAAATGGCTTATCTAGCTATGTAAGGATTGTGAGAGAGAAGTTCAACAAATTGGTCTATAAGACCAATAATTGAAACTAGATATTATGATATATCTAATTTAATATGTTATATATATCACATAAAAACTATTAATTTTCATGATATGTCTTGTAAGTTTCCTTATAGGAGCTAAAGACAACATTCTTATATGACTGGGTTTTAGAGAATACAGGTAGTTATGTGTAGTCATCTAGCAAAGATGAGTTTGAGGTGATTTGCCTAGATTTTAAGAATATAATACAAATTAATATATTATATAGGTATCTTATGTTCATTTTAATGTACTTATCTTCATGATAAATTTCTATAAAGGTGTGAAAAGTCAAAGGTTCTTGATTGCATGTTTGAGGCCTATTTGAAATTCTAAGTGAGCTTATGGAAGTGATCAATTTGAGGTTTTTTGCCCTATTTGGTGAAGTATAATGGACATGGTGATGAAAATTAGGTCATATAGGTTCCATAAATATTATTTTTTGATATGTTTATGTATAAAATTTGAGTATAATATTTAACTATTAAAAGTAAACTTTATTTGTATGTGAAAGCCTAGTTGTGAGTAGTACTAATGATGTGATCCAAGTAGTGAATTGGACTAAAAGGTGGTATGAACCTATATTTATTTTATTATGGGTATATTTTTGGTGATTTTTAATTGTTTAATCTGTGTATGGAGGCTCAATAAGTTTCAATAAGACTAACTGTAATGTGTTGCTTGAGAAGGCCTAATTGTATTAGGTCTCTATTGGGCCTAATGGTGGTTTTGGTCGTTATCGGTGGTGACCAACCTATGTAGTAGTTATTTAACTTGTGAAACATGTACATTGAACTATTCTAATGATTATACAAGTATAAATAGGAGTTTGGCTGACCAAGGTGGGTGAAAGTAAGAGTTTTGTATTTATACAAGGCATAATAGGCCTATTTGAAAAAAAGAGTGCAAACGAATAAAATAACGCCTTGAAGAGTATAATTAGATCATGTAGACCATAATATGAGATTATAGGATCATTAATTAATATTCAAAAAAGTTTTTAAGTATGATGACAAAGTCATTTGACCTAATAATCCTAGTAAGAGGCAAGATTGAGGGAATAATCCTAGAGGCTATTTTGAGAGGAGTAAAAGGTTGATAAGAGATGAATGAATTGATTATATTTTGATAAATTATAAAAGATAAATAAAATATCTATTATTTATGTATAATAGTGAGTGAAATTTAGATATATTAGATAGAGATCTAAATAAGAGGTCACCATTTGTTGGTTGAGCAATAAGGTGTCTTGAGATGATCAAGTTGGTCTTAGCTAAGTTGGTGCTTTGTCAAGGAGTGAGAGATGCCTTAAAATTTGGTATTTTTATAATTTTTCTTGAAATGGATGAGTTGGTGATGATTTATTAAGAGGTTGGTGCCTCCTTACAATTTGGTACTTACTAAATATTAGTTGAGTGGGTGCTTGACTAGGTAGGGTTTGATGTTCTTTGTGGAGTTGGTGTTTCACTAAATTTGGATATTGTCATTATAGGACCATAGTACATTATAGTGTTTAGTGGGTTTCATCCCCATTTAGGGTTTCTCACATATGTGATGTGTTTGTGCTTCATGTTATTGTGTATGCTTGTTTATATATTGGTCAATCTATATGTTTAAATGAATGCTTCATAAGTGATAAGTGGAATTGAATGTATGGTTTTGAAGATACTGACTCACCCCACCCCCTCTCAATGGTTGTGCTTCCAAAAATTAGTATTAGACTAGGTAATTTGAAGGAGGATTGATAGCTTGAAGGTGACCTTAGAATTAGAAGATGAATAAGATTTCGAAGGTGGGTTGTAATATCAGAATGTTTATTAGCTTATAGAAGAAGAAATCTTGATGGATGTTTGTTGAGTCTTGATAGATGTTGCATGACAAGAAGGTGTTTCATCATTATTAGTACATAAAGATTAAATTTAAATACAACTAATAATTATAGTTTTTTCCATGATCTAGGTCATGGTTGAGGTTTGCATAGGGGACTGCATGATGAGACAATGGGAAGATAGGTTGAAGTAGTTAATATGTTTGAAAGTATTCCGGAGGTCATCATAAGAATTATGAGGTTGTCTACAAGGTATATATTAATATGGATGATGGTTCAAGAGATTGGTTAAAATTTTCAAATTCAAGTAGACCAAGGTGCGCATGATGATAGGGGGAGAATGTGTGAGATGCTTTAGAGATTTGGGAAGCTTGTTTTGTTGTGGTTAGGTGAAAAGAGTGTTTACATGTCCTTGAGGTGATAGAGGATGTTATGAGGGTTCCATAGATGCATGTGTGAGGTTTTAGTGTTTCTCATGATCCTTTAGATAAATAAAAAGTGCCATTCTATCTTAAGATAAACTAGATCGTCATTGAGCATCTTGAAAGTATGAAGAGACCAGTTTATTTATGAATTTATTATATGTACCTAAAAGGTCAACTATGGTCAAATGGTTTAATGAAGGTGTTTTATATAGTGCCAAGATCATTCCCTACAAGTTTGGTATCTTGGTGAATTTTCTAGCTCAAATTATGAGCTTCCAAAGTTGGTCCTATGTGTAGTGTTGTGTTAGAGGATATCAAATTTATGCTTCAGGAAATAGTCATTGGGCATTAAAAATATATAGACATTGGGGTTTGAATTCAAATGATTGTGCATGAGTTTTTGGAACCTCAGAGCATTATTCTGCTTGTATAATCCATGAAAGAAATCAAAATATGTTAGTGTAAAAATAAAAGATAAAGTAAACTTATATAGATTATCCTCAAAGTGATTTGGAGACTTGGATGTCTATACAGGTGCATTTATTATGGGTCAAATTTAGATTTTATAAACTATGTTTTTTAGAGAACTTGGGTTGACTAAAGTGGATTTAAAACCTCTCTATTAGTCTTTAATTAGTGTTTTCAGAGTTCAATGATGTTGTTACTTCATTATAGTCTTATTCCATACATTAAGGAAGTTCTAAAAGGATGCCTTTTGTAAGAAAATCTCAATGAAAGAAGATTGTGCTTAAGGTTTGTGTATTTTGTAGACATGAGTGACTTGATGAGTGGTATGGATCTTTTGTTCACTTTGGATACATGGTTAAAGTTCTTGGATGTGTTGTTGATGTCTTAAAGCTCCTATTATTACTTGTAAATGGTCAGATTGATCCCACTTGTGAAGAACTAGCACAAAGACATGATGAATAGACGTATGAGGGTTTCAAGGCTTCTTGTGTCTATAAACCCCAATGTGACTATTCAAGATGAAAATGGATCTAATTTTGACCTATAGAGATTAGTGGAGTGTTATATGGATTTGTTGAAATGTTTCCTATAGCTGTTATCATGTTTGAAATGTTTGATTGAGTGCAAGGTATTAAATGTGTATGCAAAGTTGAGTCATTAAGTAAATTTCAAGAGTACCATGAAGAGTTTGATTATGACCTTAGGGTCATGCTGCATGGGTTTACTTGTTTTGGATACTTATATTTTGTTTCTTTAAGGAAATAAATTATATCAAAAGTTTGACAGAGACTAGCTTGTTCTCACAAAATTATTTGACTGTGTGTTTCCATGAAGAAACTTTGAAGTAATCTAAGCCATTATGGATTGAAAATATTGAAGAGAAGTATGTATTGACAAAGGGGGAGCTTGAAAGTTAGATGAGTGGTTAGATTTAAGGATCAGTGGACTATGTGTGGATGAAATTATAAGAATGTGTATGGTCTTTTGTCATTAATGTCAAAGGGGGAGAAAAGACTAGATTGAGAGAAAGATCAGTTTGAGGAGATCCAACTTGGAGAGATGAGAATGATCTACTATGTTAGAGTATTTACAATCAATGAAAATGGGAGATATTTTAAGGGTATGTTCCTATTTTTTTGTTGAGGCATTTATGTTTTCATTGATTTGAAAGGTAATTAAGTATCATTAATGTCCTAAAAGTGATCTTATGAAGATACATGGTAAGTATTCATGATGGCTTAAGCATGGTCTAGTAGGTCTTTGAGTTATGCATAAGGTATTGGCACAATGTTAATATATGAAAAGCTTATGAGATTTTTTTTAAAATATTTATATGAGATATCATTAGAAAGATAGTGTTGATTATGTTGAAGTGCTTGTTGTGATAAGGTCATTGATTAAGCAAGTTCATAAAAATAATTCTGTATGCACAAGATGTATTTAGAAGCCTAGCCTTGTCTTGGTAAAGGAATGATTAGTGAAGCTTGGTGGAGATAATAGATTGAACATGTGAGAAAGGTGTTCATTCAATCACATGACTCTCACAGTGAGCCAAAGGGGTAAGTTATTCTTTAGTGCTCCTCTCATGGACCTAGTCTTAAAACCCTAGGTGGTAGAATGATTTATCAAGATAAAGTTTGGAGGATTTTGATCTAATGTGATCATGGATTGAGGTTTTAAATATTGTTTCAATAATTTTGGGTGTATTTTGAGGTCCTGAGTTTGAAGGAGAAAGCATGAAAAAGAGCTTGAAGGTCTCTTATGTGTGTAGAATGAAGAGATGAAGACTTGAGAGATACTTTTTTATGCTTGTTGGCATGTGTGACTATTAAATGGGAAGTTGAGTTACTAGGGAGAGATGGTAAAGGGTCCTAAAAATGTTTTCCAAGCATTATGATTTGGTTTCATGGACATAGCTTTATGAACAAATGTTAATAATGGAAACTAGTTAAAAACCCTCTTAAAACCATCATAGTGACTCGATATGGAAGATATTATTGAAAATATCTTAGAATGGATTGTTTGATCTAGTTTGATGTTTTTAAAAGGTATAGGACTCTTATAGGTACCTCGAAGGGGAATTGGTCTATTAGGTGAGTGAATGGAAGATAGAATAAATCCCTTGTTTCTCAAAAAAATTGTATATAAAATAGGGTTGACTGAATCAAATTTGCACAATGGATGGAGGTTAAATATAATGAATTATAATTAATTCCCCTAGAGTTTTTTGAGCAAGTTAAAGACTTCAAAATTTTTAAACTAGTTATGTAAGTTGATCTATTGCTAAAAGGCTTAGTGAGGAAGACAGTGAGAAAAACATGTAGAAGTTTGAATGAGATTAGGGATGGGTTGCAGTGGATGAAGGATGGATACAAATGCATGGGGTCATTATTAAATAACTATATCACTTTTACCCCTTGAATATAATATTTTGATATTATCATATACTAACATAAAGTTACTCTCAAGATGACCTGTCTAGTTGAGATAAGACAATGAAGGTGTAATGCTCAAAAATTGGTTTATTTATTCATTATTTTCCATTATACCTATATATATTTCTATTCTAATATTTTATAAATATCTATAAGGATAATATCATTTAATTATGACTTATTTATTGTATTTACATAGGTGTTGGAATGCAAGTTCACCATGACTGGTTCTCAAGATAGAATGACAGTTCTAGGTATGCAAGATGGAGTGATGAGTCTGAATATTATATCATGATTTGATACTTACAATGTAAATATTTATGTTTTTTGGGATTTATATGACCTATAAATTCTTTATATAAGGTTGAGATTCACTCTAATATATTTTAATATGGATGCCAAAATGGCTTATAGAGCAATGTAAGGATTGCGAGAAAGAATTTCAACAAATTAGTCTACAAGACCAATAGTTGACACTAAATATTGTGATCTATCTGATGGAGGATGTTATATAGATAAAATATAAACTATGAATTTAAATTTATGTCTTTTAATTCTTCTTATAGGAGATAAAGACAACATTCTTATATGACTATGTTTTGGAGCATACAAGCAATTTTTGTGTAGTCATCTACCATAGATGAATTTGAGGTGATTTGCCCAGAGTTAAAGAATACAATGCACATTAATTATATATATATGTGTGTGTGTGTGTGTGTGTGTGTGTGTGTGTGTGTGTGTGTGTGTGTGTGTGTGTGTATAAATATATATAATAGGTTCATTTTAATTTATTTTTATTAATTATAAATGTATACTAACATTTTAAAAGTTAAAGGTTCTTGGCTGGGTGTTTGAGGCCTATTTGTAGTTCTATGTGAGCTTATGGAAGTGATTAGTTTAAGGTCTTTTGAAATATTTGGTGAAGTATAATGGACATGGTGATGACCATGAGATCATGGAAGTTACATACATATTATTTTTTGTTATGGTTGTGTGGAAAAATTGAGTGTACTCTTCAAATATTTAAATTAGACTTTCGTGGTGTGTGAAGACCTAGTTGTGAGTAGTACTAATGATGTGATCTAAGTAGTGAATTGGACTAAATGGTGGTATGGACCTACACGGATGTTATAAAAGGTATATTTGATGCGTGTTTGAATTTTTTCATCCATTTTTGGAGGATAAATAAGTTTCAAGAGAACTAAGTGTAATGTGTTAATTGAGAAGTCATAATTGCATTAGGTCTCTATTAGGCATAATGGTGGTTTTGGTCCTTATGGGTGGTGAATGAACTATGTAGTGGTTGTTTCAATTTTAAAACATGTTTTTTGAACTATTATAAGGATGATAAAAGTAAGGAGAGATGTTTGGCTGACCAAGGTGGGTGAAAGCAAGAGTCTTATATTTATCCAAGCCATAATAGGCCTACTTGAAAAAGAGAGGGAAAAGAGAGTGAAAGTGAATAAAATATCACCTTGAATAGTATATGGAGGTCATTTATACCATCATATTGGAGTAGAGTATCAGTTATGAGTATGATGACAAGGTTAGTTGACCTAATAATCCTACTAAGAGGCAAAATTGAGTGAAGAAGCTCAGAGGCTATTTTGAGAGGGGTAGAAAGTTGAGAAGAGCTGAATGAGTTGATTATGTTTTGATAGACTATTATAGATACATAAAATATGTGTTTATAATGTATGATAGTGAGTGAAATTTAGATAGATCAGATAGAGAGCTTAAAAAGAGGTCATTATCTGTTGGTTAAGCAATAAGGTGTTTTGAGGTGATCAAGTTGGTCTTAGTTGAGTTTGTGCTTTGTCAAGAAGGTGTGAAAATGCCTTAAAATTTGGTGTTTTTATAAGTATTATTTAATTTTTTGAGTTAGTGCTGAGTAACTTAGGGGTTGGTTCCTCTTTTTAAGTTAGTGTTTGCTAAAGACTAGTTGAGTGGCTGATTGACTAGGTAGGGGTTGATGCTTTACTAAATTTGGATCTTATCATTATAGGAATGTAGTCCATTTTTAGGGTTCAATGGGTTTTATCCCCCTTGAGGGTTTCCCACATATAATATGTGTTTCTTTCTTCATGTTCTTGTGTATACTTATTTATACATTGGTTGATCTATATGTTTGAATGTATGCTTCATAAGTGATAAATGGAATTAAATATATGGTTTTAAAGACACTAATTAACCCCCCCTTACACTCGATATGATTATAAAAATAACTTCCATAATTTATTAGTATACCTTAATCAATATACAATCACAAAATTTGATAATTTTCCACTAGGTAAAACTCCTAAAAGATTAATTTTTGCCTAAAAACCCTAGCACAGGGTTAAGCAATCTGCAATTTACCCAAGAAGGATCAAATTGAATTTTTATATTTTTAGTAGAGTTTTAAAAAAATTTATTGAATGTTTTTGGAATGTAGGAACATTTTTCACATATTACAATCAATAAATGTCCATATTCAAGCCTATGTTCAACCTTTATCTTACATTCTTGTTCTAACTGTGTGTTAGAACATAGTCCCATGTAGGGTTCAAGCACTTACCACATGAAATATATGTTTAAAACATATTGTAACTTCCTAAGAACATTTTTTAACATTAAAAAACAATCTTACAAATTCATATAGGAAATCAAGCAACACTTCGTTTAGACTTCCTTCTCACACAGTGTATTTAGTATTTTCCAACATAGAAAATAGGGTATATTGGTCTGAAACTTTGATCCTTCACTAAGCCTTTGAAATAACTTGAAAAAATTCTTGAAACACTATTATAAAACATGTATAAAACTTTAAAAAAACATCAAAAACATGACAATTTATCTTTATTGCTTCTTCTTCTACCTATATACTAGCTTACACAGTCATTTCAATGCTTATACATAGAAGAACATAGTCTACCATTTATGTGGTCTCCAAATGAGGACTTATTTTATCAGTTTATTGGAATTTTAAATATATAAATATTATAGTAAATCCTCCATAACTATCTCAAATCCAAAAATTACAAATTTTATATCACCTATAACCACTCTAACCACCTTTAGACCTTCCAACAGTCACTAGCAAACAATTTTACATATTGAAATAAATACCAAGGTTGATGTTATGTACATGGATTAATTAAGGCCCATGTTAGACACATGGTGTATTAAATTATTCACATAAACCATTTGATACTTTTAAATTTACTTCCACTACTCCTACAACACTTAAACTAAGCTAAACCCATTCAAATTATGAAAATTAACAAAAAAATGCCAATTTTAAATTCTAGCCTCTCTAAAGTCCCCTAAACACTTGGAAAAGTTTAAAAGGTGTAAAATAAGACTATTAAAATTCCTTAAAACACCCTAATCATGATATATGATCACAAAACATTTGATCAAATCAAAATTGTTCAAATAAACACAAAATTAGTCATCATTAGAAGGATGCTCTTGCATCATACTATTAAGGTGAAAAAGAAACTTTCCATGAAAGTTTAGATAGCTTGTTTTGACCTCATTATTAGAATATATCTCTCATGTTCACTCCAAATATTCAATGTCACATCTTCCTACATCTAAAGTCCTATGAGTGACACATAGATCTAATTGTTCTTTGACTAATGCCACCTTGCCTTCTCCTTTGAGGTTAGTTTTCTAGACATTGATATACAACTGAATCATATTAAAAATATTGTTGTTTTATTTAAAAAAAATTAAACATGGAACACACATGTTAAACATAACCAACTCTTTCTTGTCTTAATGAAGCCACACTCTTGTATCCACATGGTTTTCCTTGATGTGATTGATTATACTACCTATTGGATTGTTACTTGTTGTTCCATATTCTATCCTAAAAATTTATCAATCTCTTCAACTTCATTATTCCTCTATTATTATTTTTAACTCTCCATATGATCATTCATTTCACTTTTCATAGAAAAATCTCTCAACATACCAACCTTCTTAGCAAAGTTTTCTAGATACTCCATGCTCCTTATCAAGGATAAGTGATAAGACAAGTCTAAAAATAACCCTTCAAAGTGTTCATTTGAAAATAAATCTTCTTTCTTGATTAAATATAACAAATCCTTACTAATTTATATCAACACCTCATAATTCTTATTAACTACTACACCCTCTTCTCCTATTGCTTTGGAAACTTGTAATACACTATCTTGCTCTTGGCACTTGTTCTCAATTGACATACTCTTATCCTTGATGTTTTCAATAATTAATTTTGTTATATATTCCTTCTCACCAAACATTATCACAAAAAAGTGTACCTCTTTCCATGTTTGACTATCCTTCAATGGGGTTAGTGTGTGCTTGTTGTCATCCTTCTCAATGGCATAATTATTAGATCTACCATCATGAATATCTATCCTATCATACCTATATGGTATACTAAAAATGATATGGTACACATAAATGAGAATCACATCACATAAAATTCTATCCTTACCCACTAATCTGTAAATCTACATAGCATTGTTAATTCACTAGGACTTGATGACTATTTTGAATCCAAGAAACTTTGTAAAGAATTGGATGCTCTTTAATTTTTAATCCTATCTTATCTACCATCATAGAAGACAAAATATTATACATACTACCATTATTAACAATTACCTTACAACATTTACCTTTATTTTTACACATGGTCTTGAGTAATGTCTTTCTCTGTGGTAGTTATCTCTCCTCATGGCTTGTCTTCAAAATAACTCTCCTCATCAACAAACTCTCTCTTATTTTAAGTTTTTCCAAACTTTCCTCTTCTTAATGAACCACTTATTTTCTACTCTCACTCCAAGATACACCACTT
Organism: Torreya grandis; assembly: GCA_037957365.1. Taxonomy (NCBI): domain Eukaryota; kingdom Viridiplantae; phylum Streptophyta; class Pinopsida; order Cupressales; family Taxaceae; genus Torreya; species Torreya grandis. Next base: position 15,620 of record JARHVA010008637.1, read on the forward strand.
TGGACATCTTATAGAGACTCATATGATCTATGTCCTGTAATTTTGTTACATTTAAAACACTTACCTTGAAACCCATTGTAATCTCTTCTTCTACCATATGACCTTCCACCTATATATACATAACCACCTCTAATATATTGGCTTGAACTTTTAAAACTATTGACAACTTATGTATTCTAACTTTGCCAGTGATTTCTATTACCTGGTTGTCTTCTTCTTTCTTGCTGACCTCTACCTCTATAGTTTATACCACCTCTCACTCTATTTTTTTACTATTCTTTCTATAAAAAAATTCCTCTACCTTCAATGCAATTTGATAGGACTCCTCTACTATTATTGGTGAGAAAACACTTATATCATCTTAAATTCTAAACTTTAACCCATTGATGTACCTAGCAACATTTTTTGCATCCTCCTTCATGTGTCCTACTTGAATAGTTAGCTTGTAGAATCCCTCTATGTACTTTTTCACTATCATGTCCTTTTGTCTTAGATTTATTATCCTCCTAAACAATATAGTTTTTTAGTCCTTAAGCATGAATTTTCATTTCATCTTGTCTACCATTCTATCCTATGACCTTATCTTCTCTTTTCCCCTTCTTATTTCTTCCTGTATTCCATCCCACTAAAAGGATGTGTGCCCCTTTAGCCTTGCCACTACAAACTTCACCTTCTTTGCCTCATTCACATATTCATTCTATAAGTACTTGTAGACTAGGAAATTGACTCAAGAGAGGATGGTCAGTATTGTGTTAGTCTCAAAATGAAATCAAAATGAAATAAACACACTAGCATAACATCTCTAGGCCTAGTTACTAGGGAGAGATTAGTTAACAAGGATATAATGGAAGACACAACTAAAATGCAAAAAAACCTTCTTTAATCTTCCTTAGATGCTCCAAAAATTAATTGTAGTGGTTTTATCAGTTTGTGCTCATGATATCTTCATCAATGGAGCTTGGCTATCTCCATCTCCTCTTGGCACTATTGTTAAATGCTAGCTTGATTGATGGCTTGGCTCAATTTCAACATTATAACACTAGTCTTTTAACTTCATGAATATATTACTACATTATAAATATATGCTGATTGAGCTCTCTAAATGAAGAGCTCTAGGCTTGCTTTTATAGGCTTTTAAATCCCTTGAAATGGGTTAAGTTTGACCATGGTTGAGTTTATTAAGCTTGGTTGAGTTTGGTATATTCCTATGATACTCTTTTAGATATTTTTCAAAAGTGAAAACTCATAACCATGGTTGAGTTTAATAATCTTGGTTGAGTTTGGAATATTCCTAGGATATTATTTTAGATCTTTTTCAAAAGTGAAAACTCACAAAGGTAAGATGCTCTTGAATTTCTTTTTTAGTAATTTATTTTATTGATTTATTAGCTCATGGGTGAACTCAATTAGGATTTGAAATTGATTTAACTTGCGAATTGATTTTGATTAAGATGTGCAAGTCAATTAACTATTTTTAATCATTTGGTCATTTGTTTGATTTTGATTAATTCAATGTGTGTATTTTCCTTATTTAATTGATTTATTAAGCCAAATTGATTTAATGCAAGGTTATGAAGCCAAATTTGAGACTAATAGAAATTCTTAGGCTAAGTACTCAATGATTGGAAAGAATTGGTTTAAATTTGGATATGAAGCCATTGATGGCCAAATTTAGGTCTCTATAATTTTCTCTTGTTTGAGAATGTGTTGCAAACCATAGGCAAAGCAATCTATTCTCAAATAATGAGAGATGGCCTATATGCCAAAAAGAAAATGATGATTGAATAACAAAGCTCCAAATGGTATTTGGAAATCCTATGATGATTCCCCCTTGATGGAGTGGCTATCACATTTGTTGATGTATGATCCCTCAAAAAAGAATCAAGAAGAAAGGTGGAATCAACCTATGGTTGAGATTAATCCAAATGAGAAAATGCTTACATGCATCGATTTTTAAAGATTACTAATTTACCCAAAGGTTGGTTATAATCAAGAATACAAGTCAAAATATTGATTTTATCATAGGTGTTTATAATCATTAAAAGGATTTGGATTGGCTAAAGATGATTGTGCCTCAGTTAGGGCTGATTAGCAAGCATAACTCAAGGATATAACCTGGAATATAGATTGAATATGAGTGGGCACAACGATGAAAGAGATGAATAAAATAATAAGATTGATCAATATAAATGATTTATTTATACCTACCAATGATAAAATTCTCATACTTATTATAAATAATACAACTATAATGGTCAATGGGTTGATTTGATCAAGGGTGGTATGGAAGGATTTACCAAGGTGCCAAGGAGAAACTTTTGTGGCTCCATTGCTTGTAGACCTTCTTGAAGATAATTTTTTCTATAGCATGTCATGGTAGGTATCATGATATAACAACATGAAGACTTGGTTGAAAAATGTATAAGGATTGACTCTTGAAATCCAATACTGACTATTAAATAATGTACCAATGATAAAAACCATGATGACAATATAAACACATGAATGTGGATGGAATCAATAATAATGTGCACAAGGAATAATCCAATGAACACATATATACTAATTCAATGAAAAAGTGTTGAAAGCAAAAAAATAGACAAGGGAACAAATAAACAAAAAAAAAGTGCATAAATAGACAAATAAATTAAAATAAACATACAAATATAAATCTTGAAAACAAAAAGCAAAAGAAAGCATATTCTAACATTGACTTTGCCCCAGTAGGGTGGATTGAAGATAACTAAATAAACTTAGAAAAGACAAATGGTTTTGGATTTTAAATATTTGAATTTTTTTTGGCACTTTGAGGTATCTCAACTCGTTAGAGAATGACAAGATATCTACTTGCAAAACAACAAGAGTGTTTGACTTAGGTTGCTCACAAAATGGTGAGAGTGTATGGAAAAGGGGACTGAGGTGACCTAAACATGAATTGATCATGACATACATAGTCCCAAAATTACTTCAATTCATATTAATTCCATCCACATAAAAGGTGAGAAAAACCAACTAGGTCCCAACAAGTTCTCAAATCTAGCAAATGGCTAGTCAAATGAAAACAATGATGGCAAGGTGATGTAATAATACATGGTAAAAAAATGTTTCCATTAATTTACCCATAGGTGGTTATAACTAGGATATAATGGCATAGGTCAATGATACTAATTTTCCCATAGGTGGTTATAATTAGTATCAAGATTGGTGAGACACTAATTTGCCCATAGGCAGTTATAATCTGGCTCACATAAACAAACTCAATTTAGGATAGAAAATGAAAGATATCTTGCTAGATTAACTATCACACTAATTTCATAGACTACCATTATAAACATATATTCAATTTATTATTGAAACTTGACTAGATTTTACTCATAAAATGTGCAAGAAGAACCAAAGGAACCAAGATCAAAATAGGATTGGTAAGGATGACTAAAAATAAGTGTTGGTCTAGATATAAATGGAATGATAATATAGAATAGTCATGCTCTAGGATAATGATGGTTTTATAAATTGGATAAAATGGTAAGAGGGTTTCCCCTAAGTGATGGGGTGAATAGTTGGGTATGCGACAATGGAAAATGGATATGGCAAATGAAATGATATGGTATGGTACATGTTTTTGGCCTAGGTATGATAAATGACATATAATATTGTTACTCCTACTGAAGTAGAGATGCATGTCTTGATCAACAAATGATACAACTAGAATATGTGATCATGTTAATTGTTACCCCACACCTCTTTTGAATAATTGCTCTATCAAAAATGGGTTGCATATTTGGTTATCCAAAATGATTTTGTGATCTTTGTTGGTCATTGATTTTGATTCCTTCAAGTGATGAGATAATATATTCTCATAGCCTCTATAAATAAAAGTGTGACCATGGATGGTAATTATGGATAAATGTTGGTTAATAGGTTTTTTTTGAAAATGTAATGATGGAGGATAATGGAATAGATGGTGGATGGAAAACAAATGAAGATTAAGATTTCAAGCACACATAATGTTTTTGATTCTGGATTAAACATAACTTTGATTGTGGTAGGGATGAATAATTCTAAATATTCTCTTGATAGTACCACTATATTCTTCTATTATTTAGGCCTACGAGTAGCTTCCATCTAATTAGGTTGTAGATTGAAAACTATTTTGATTTTTCTTTGATAATGTCATCATTAAATAGTGAAGAAATTTTGTGCTCAGCTATTGGTGCCTTGAAGAGGTTTCTACTAATGAAGTTTTCTTGATTGTCCCATATCACCTTTAAGAAGGTTTAACTAAGTAACATGAACTTTTGAATTTAATTGTCCCCTAGTGCCTCTAAAAAGGTTTCACTAGAAGATGTTAAGTTTTGACTTTGATTGCCCCCTAACACCTTCAAAAAGGTTTTACTAAGAGAGTGTTCTACTATATGATTATGTTCTTGGCCTCCTTGCTTTTATTCATCTAATATGTCACCATGGATGTATTTCAACAAGGTATGATTATGTTGGTCTCAATCAACACTTATGGGAAATGGAATGTCAATGACATGGCTATGATGGTTGGTGGTAATGGTATGTGGAATGGTAATGGGTTGAGGGAAATATATATAATCCACATAGAAGATACTAGGAAAACTTGTGTCGATTCTAAATTAATCATCCTACAAAAACATAGAATAATCAAAAATGTATTCATACTGATTTGTTAGGCATTCATAACCAATGTTGTAGTAGTCATGAACATATTTTGTATTTGAATCTGATTCAAACTCAAGGGACTCTAAATATAAGGTCAAGATTGATGTTGATTCTACTTTTGATGCTAAATATAATGTCATTTCAAGAGTGAAATCTAACTCTAATTCTAATTCTTCGTATGATGGGTACTCTGTTACAATGATGTCTTGTTGAATGTTTGGTATTATATAAGTAACAACCTGTGATGACATAATAGACTCCACAAAGACTGGTTTATCATAGTGAGACTCCTCTAGGATGGTAAAAAGGTCAAGAGACAACACCTTAGAGACTATCTTTTCAATAGGAGGCTCTTGGAAAATAGGCATATGGTCAAGGTAATGATTTTCCCAAAGTCATTTATAATCATTAAGAAATGACTCAACAAAGATTGGCTCATCATAATGATACTCCTAAAAAATAGGTACAGGATTGAAAGGTGATTCATCATAGGTTGACCTATCAAAAATGATTGGTTCAACAAAAACATTGTAGATTGGTTGATTCTCTTAGCCTTGATTTTTAATGAATTGGAAAATACCAATTTTGATCACAACTTGGTCACTGAATGATTGGCTCAGTTGGGTAGGTACTGATTGGATTGGTTGAGGTTTTGGTTGGATTAGTTATGGTTTTGGTTGGATGATGTGTTGAGGTTTAGGTTGAATGATTGGTTGCGATTGTAATTAGATTGGTTGATATTTAGGTTGAACTGGCTAGGGTTTTCTAAAGTGGGGAATGATAGTCATTAGATGAGGAATGGTCAGTGGTTGGATAATGGGTGGGCACTGTAGATCTTAATGCTTGTACAAGCCAAAATATGAGGTCTTGGAATAGAAATAGTAGGGAATCATGGATCTTTATTGCTCACATAAGCTAAAGCATCTAAGTACTCATAAACCATATCATCCCAATTAGGGTTTTGAGTTAGATTGTAAGTTGGTCCTTGAATTTGTTCCCAATATTGATTATTGTAAGGAGGGTATGGATCCATCTCCCAAAAAATATTTTCATTATAGAGGTTTGTACCCAATTTCTCCTCACTAACCATATCATTCTAATTGAGTCTTGAATTTGGTCCCTAATTTGATTTTTGTAAGGTGGTTAAAGTTCTATCTCACAAACCATGTTATCATCAAAGGGGTCTTGAATAAAGCCATAAAAATCAAAGCCATTTTGTGCAGTCATTCTATCATAATTTGGATTGTACATGACTCCACCATAAGTGTAGCTATATATATCCACATCAATGAAGAAAGCTTTGAAAACAAAAAGGCTTAGAGTTCTACAAAATCTAGAAAACTATGTCCAAAGGACAAATTGTTTAAATTTGGTCTAACTTAATCAAAAGGGTAGATTTGTATCTCCAACATGATATAAAAATGGAGCTATATCTCCAAAATGGTTTGTGTTATAACTTGACATAAAATAGTTTAAATTCAAAGGTCATACACATAAAAGGTTAAGTGTCTAAATAAAACAAACATGTTAAATTCTAGGCCAAAGTGTTCCAAATAAGGTCTAAACTAGGAAAGGGAAAACTTGAGCTTCTAAGACTTTAATCCAAAAATGGAGTCAAAAGATAGGCTCAAACAAACATGATCTGTTAGGACTTTTGGCCAAATATTTACAAAGCTAGACTTTGAAATAAAGGTTGATGTGATTTGATTTAATCTAATAAGGTGAGAATAACTTTGACATAGACCTGACACATGGAATCAAACATAAACATGATCAATTGGTATAAGCCATAAGGTAAAAGACACATAGAGAAAAGACTATGTTTCCTCAAATAAAAGAACAAACAATGATGAGGATAGGCTGAATTAACAAACAAGTGATAGTTTTCAAATTTGGATAATCAATTAACCTAATTTACGTAACCTAAAATATAAATATCTATGTATTGGCCCCAACTAAGCAAGTCCTAAATAGAAATCAATCAATGTTTGAATTCAAACTTGTAAAGGTTAATTGAAAAATCAATGGTCAAAAACTATTATTCAACAAAACAAGCTAGATAATATTGGACGACATGATGGAATATGAACAAGGTCCAAATGGAATACGTGACATGGTTTGATTGATTTGAAATAATAGTTTTTGATATAAGGTCAAACAAGTCTTGAAACAAAATGAGTAACCTAATGGTGTAAGAATGCTCTAATGATGTGATCAATGTTATTTTTTGAAGACTCAAAGGCTCAAACTTGATAATGATTTGGATAGCATAATATTACCCATCTCAAACAAGTAATGCACATAAACATGTTTAGAAAAAATTTCAAGGCACAAGAATGGTGTAAAATGGCTAGCATAACATCTCTTCGATCAAAGAGTGATGTATAAAAAAACTAGTTTTTGACATGGTTATAAATAAATAAATATAATTTTTAGTCTCAAAACATACCAAGTAAAAATGATCAAAATACACTAAGTATAATCATCCAAATCCTAGCAAGGGTATGGTAATGTGGGGTTGACTAAACTAATGATTTTGTGAACATTCTAGATGGATCAATTACACAATAACTTTCACAAAAAATGATTCAAAATAAATAGAATTTAATTGGGTGTCCATGGCACTTGGCTTGTTGTAAAAAGGTCTTGTCCCTTTTACAACCACTACATTCATCATTTACTCAGTGTAGTGTGATTTCTAAGGTGCAGATACATCTCATGTGTAACTCCAACACTAGAAGGTAGTTTAACCACTCAAACCTTTGATCCTAGTGGGAGTGGATGAATTCAATTACATGAGATGAAACCCTAGGTCAAAGCTTCCCTATATAACTCATGGGAGGTAATGAAGTACCCCTCACAAGCCAAGGTGTATGAAATAAATGACACAATAGAAATACTTTATGGTCATCTCAATATCACCTAATACTATTGTGATTTTTTGGGGAGGGATTAAAATGACATTCTTTCTATGCCTTAGAATAGGATCAAAGTGTGATGAGATGGCACTTTTGATCCCAAATTTCTCTAAAGGGGATGGATGGGAAAGCATACATGCACATCTCTTTTCACAAAAACACATAATCAACAAGCAAGTTTACAAATAATTGAAGTAAAGTTAATTTGATTACACCAAATTGAAAGTGTTTGATTAGATTCATTACTATCCTCTTGGCTTTAAGAATTGCAAATGGAAATAATTTCAAACCACCAAAAAAGAAGTTGGTGTTTTTTATCCCAAAAGTTCCCTAAAGGGGATGAATGGAGAGCATACACACACAACTCTCTATTTACTAAAAAAAAATTAGAATAAACATATAATAAAAATAAATGGAAAAAAATTTGAAGTGTATTTAATTTTATAGCACTAAATAAAATGTGTGGTGGTGTTCTTTTATCCCCTTAGATTTAAGTTGTGAACTTTGAAAGAAACCACAAAAACTTAACCAATAAAACACCTTAAATTTTTTATTTAAACACCAAAGTGAAGGATTCATAGTTTATTTTAGACATCCAAATGAATTTTGAAAAGATTAATTTATATTGAAATGATTTTATTCAAATAGGTCATGCAAAGAAATGATCAGAACTTCATTTAGCCTTGAAGCTTATTTATCAAATGAGACAAGCAACTTTGAAGGGTTAAATCTATCGACCCAAAGGCAAAGTCCAAAAAAATCAAACATATTAGGTTAGGTAAAGGTTAGAAACAATATAAATAAAAAACTTAATAATTATAAATAAAATAAAATAAACCTATGAAACATGCAAACAAGAAGTTAGAAGGTAAAAAATAAGAAAATTGAACACAAAAATCATAAAAATTTATAGTTAGTAATTTACCCATAACTTTTAATATATGTATCCATTTATCACTAAATTTTTAGAGGTTATTTATAGGTCTAGGGAACACCTCTTTGAAAATAATTAGATCAAACAAATTAATTTAAAAAAAATTATTATCTTTGTACTAACTATTTTTACCAAAAACTTAAAAAATAGAAAGTGACAGTCACTAAAAGAACCATAATTTCTAAAATATAAAGAGATTTTTATTGAAATTTTTAGATAATATCAATAATATATATATATATATATATATATATATATAATTTAGAAAAAAATATTATCTAAATAAAAATTTATAAACTCTTTATGGGCCATTTTTACTCTAGCAAAGCAAAAACAAAAAAAAAAAATTAAAACTATGAATGCAAAGAAATTTGTGGGTTACACAATCATGTAGATAGTCCCACCAGGCATGCCATGATGTAGACTAGGAATTTGACTCAAAATAGGATGGTTAGTATTATTCTAGTCTCAAAATGAAATCAAAATGAAATAAACACACTATCATAACATCTCTAGGCCTAGTTACTAGGGAGAGCTTAGTTAACAAGACTATAATAGAAGACACAACTAAAAAACAAAAAAACCTTCTTTTACCTTTCCTGGATACTCTAAAATATTTGTTGCAGTGGCATGCTCAATTTATGCTCATGATATATTCATAAATGGGGATTGTCTATCTCCATATCCTCTTGACACTATTGTTAAATGCTTGACTTGATTGATGGCTTGACTCAATTACAACATTATAACACTAAGCTTTTAGCTTCATGAAAATATTCCTACATTATAACTCTAATTTTATGGATATCTCTAAATGAAGGGATCTAGGCTTTCTTTTATAGGCTTTCAAATCCCTTGGAATGAGTTTAATCTAGCCATGGTTGAGTTTATTAAGCTTGGTTGAGTTTGGTATATTCTTAGGATATATTTTTAGATATTTTACGAAAGTGACAACTCACAAACATGGTTGAGTTTATTAAGTTTGGTTGAGTTTGGCATATTCCTAAGATATTATTTTAGATATTTTCCAAAAGTGACAACTCACAAAGGTAAGATGCTCTTGAATTTCCTTTTTAGTAATTGATTTATTAGCTCATGAGTGAACTCAATTAGGATTTGAGATTGATTTAACTTGCTAATTGACTTTGATTAGGATGAGCAAGTCAATTAATTATTTTTATGCATTTGATTAATTTAATGTGTGTATTTATTTTATTTTATTGATTTATTAAGCCAAATTGATTTAATGCAAGGTTATGAATCCAAATTTGAGACTAATATAAATTGCATGGTTATGTGGACTTGGATATGGCAAGGATATTGATAGTAAGAGAAGTATGATAGGATATATATATTTATTGTTGGAGATACAATAGTTAGTTGGATTTTTAGGATATAGAAGGTTGTGTTTGTAAACCACAGAGGTAGAGTATGTTTCTATCACAGAGGCTAACAAGGAGATGATTTTGTTATAGGATTTGTTTCAAGAGTTGGGGAATGAGCAAAAAGTTGGAAGACTACATAGTGATAGTCAATATGTTATTCAATTGGAAAATAACTATGCTTTCCACTCAAAGATGAAACACATTCAGTTACATTATCACTTTTTTATGATAGCTTTGGAGGAGAACTTGGTGAAGCTATAAAAGATTCATACTAGCCAAAATCCTATGGATATGATGACCAAGGTGGTCACATTAGACAAGTTGAGACTATGTTTAGATTTGGTTGGCCTTAGTGGTCATGGGGTAGTGATAGATTATGTTCAAGAGAAATGGTCTCCAAGTGGGAGATTGTTAAGTGTAGATCCCTTTGAGGCTATCACATGACCATATGAATAAATTTTGGGGACCTAAAGAGCTCCAAATATGTGGGTGGCATAATTTTCATGTTCTCCAACTGTGAGTGAAATATTCTTTATATTATTAATTTTTATGTATTCCATATTTCATGGAGTTAGTTATTAGATGCCTTTTCCCATGTTGACTCCCTTGTTTTGAGGAAGCTAGTTGTTTTTTGGAAAAGAGAACTCCTTCCTTGTTGAGTGGAGTTGGTTGTGATCACATGTTCATGAAGTGCCCTTAGAAGGTAGAGAAGATGAATATGGTGAATTTTTCCTTGGGAAAGCTTTTAGATAGGCTTGATGAGGTGGAAAAGGGTTGTCACATGTTGGATAATGCTTATCTTGGATAAGCATTTCACATTTGCTCCTCCTTTTGTGGATTTTATTCATTTTCTTATATATACAGGGTGTAGTGTGGCCTTTAGAGGTTGATGGTTTATTTTTAGGGTGTGGCTTTGAGGATCAGAGTGAAAGTGTAGGTGTTCATTACAAGGTTTGGTTTAACAACTTGTGAGATACAACATTGTGTAGGTGCAGATGAAAGTATAGTTTTTATGCAACATTTTTTATAGGAGATTTTTCTATCTCTATGAGATTTCATTGTAAGCTTGTTTTAGATTATTGATTTATTTGAGTTTCATTGGTGGGGGTATCCACATTGGGTGAACCACATTAGATCTATGTTATTATTATCTTTCTCTCATTTATGCTTTCATATTAATGGCAAATTAAGGAATATTTCTATGACGCATTTTATTGCATAGACTTAGATCTAGTTTATGGTAATAGTAGATCTAGATTTAGAAGTGTTTTATTCTTAACAAATGGTATTAGATCCATTGGCTATGTGTTTTTCTAAAGTGGTAAATCACAGGAAGGCTATTAGCTTGAGTGGGATCTATGAGAGAAGAGATCAGATTTAGAGTTGAGAAGTTTGATGGTAAGAATTTTGATTTGTGGAAAATATAGATGGAAGATTACCTATATTAGAAGTAACTTCAACTCCCCTTGGAGGGGAAAAGAGGACAACTTGTAATTATGAGTGATGTAAATTAGTCATTACTTGATAGGAAGGCATTAGGAGCCATATGATTATGACTTACATCTTCTATTGCATTTAACATTACAAATCAGATAAATACAAAGGATCTCATGGATAAAGTTAAGAAGTTATATGAGAAACCTTCAACTTCTAATAAAAATTTTCTTATGAAAAGGTTGTTTAACATGAAAATGTTTGAGAATGGTTTAATTGCTAATCATATTAATGATTTTAATACAATTGTAAGTATGCTCACTTTAGTTGGAATTAAGTTTGATGATGAAGTTAGATCTTTGTTAATCTTATGTTCTTTGGCTAATAGTTGGGATAGTTTGGTTATGGCTATAAGTAATGCAGTCCCTACCAAGGGAAGCTTGAATTTTGAGGATGTTGTAGGTGTGATCCTTAGCGAGGAGATGTGAAGAAAAAAAATTGGTGAATCATCTTCAGGTAATAATTTATCCATTGATACTAGAGGGAGACAAAAGGACAAGAGCAAAGGCAACTGAGGAAAGTCAAAAGGTAGATCTAAAGTCAAAAGATGATATGTTGGCATTATGGTAAGAGTGGACACTCAAAGAAGGATTGTTGGTCACTTTGAGATAATAATTCCAACAAGGAGGAAATGAATGAGGTAAATGTGAAATCAGCTAAATCATGTCAAGATGCCTTAATTCTTTCTAAGGATAGTTTTTTTGAGTCTTGGTTATTAGATTCAGGGGCTTCTTTTCATGCCACCCCACATAAGCATTATTTAATTGATTATGTTCAAGAAAATCTGGGACATGTATATCTTGGTTATGATGAACCATGTGAGATAGTAGGGAAAGGTTGTGATCAGGTTAAGATGTAGAATGGGAACACATGGATCCTTAAGGATGTTAGACATGTGCCTATGTTGAGATAGAATTTGGTTTCAATGGGTAAATTTGGCAATGAGGGATGTTTGGTTATGTTTACTATAGATTCTTGGAAAGTTAACAAAGGTTCTCTTGTGATTTCAAGAGGTAAGAAATTTGGTACATTGTATTTGACTAGTAGTGTTGATTATATTGATTTAGTTGTTACAGATGGAGATGTAACTATATGGCACTATAGGCTTGATCATATGAATGATAAGGGCATGAAGATCTTAAAAGATAAGTTGCCTAGATTGAAATATCTAGATCTAGACTTATATGAGAATAATGTGTAGGGGAAATAGAAGTGGGTTAAGTTCCTAAAGGTTGGACCTACAAAGAAAGATAACAATTTATATTTAGTACACTCAAATGTATGTGGACCAGCTCAGGTATCTTCTATTGGTGGATCTAATTATTATGTTACTTTTATAGATGATGCAACTAGAAAAATTTGGATTTATTAAATTAAAAAGAAATATAATGTATTTGACACTTTTAAGAAGTGGAAAGCTTTGGTTGAGAATGAAACAGGTCTCAAGTTGAAATGTCCTAGATCAGATAATAGAGGTGAGTATTGTAGTAATGATTTTTTTTATTATTGTTCTAACAATGGAATCTGTAGGAAAAGGATGGTTTTAGGAACTCCACAACAGAATGGGGTATCTAAAAGGATGAATATAAAAATAAAGGAACCTGTTAGGAGCATGAGGTTACATGCAGGGTTATCTTTATAGTTTTGGGTAGAAGCAATTAACATGGTAGTATATCTAATTAATAGAGGACCTTCTATACCTTTGGATGGAGGCATTCCAAAACAAGCTTGGTCTAGTAAGAATGTTGATTATTCTTTTCTTAACATCTTTAGATGTGAATCATTTTATCTTATCATGAAAGAGGATATGACCAAACTAGAGGCTAAATCAAAGAAATGCACATTTGTTGGTTATGGTGAGGATGACTTTGGTTTTCATTTATGGAGCATTAAAGATAGGAAAATATTTTAGTCTAGAGATGTAGTCTTTAATGAATAGTCATGTATAAGGATCAGTTACAGGAACAAGATTATGAACATAAATAATACACAATATTGGATGGCATTGTGGATGGCAAAGTATCCAAGGATTTAGTTCAAGAACCTTTTACACAAAGACCCTAAACTCTTATGGTAAGAAGGTCTTCTAGGGTAAGAAAAGCACCTAAATGTTTTTCTCCTTCTTTGAATTATTTATTACTCACTGACAATGGAGAGCCAGAGTGTTATGAGGAAGCAATACAGGTAGATGCCAAGTTGAGATGAGAATAAGCCATGTATGAAGAACATAGATATCTCATAGAGAACCAACCATGGGATTTGGTTAGGCTACCTAAGGGCAAGAATGCACTGTCAAAAAAGTGGATCTTCAAAATCAAAGAAGAGGATGAAGGAAGAAAATGGAATAAGGATAGGATGGTGGTCAACGGGTTTACACAAAAATTAGGTATTGATTTTGATGAAATTTTCTCTCTTGTTATAAAAATGACTTCTATTAGGACTAGTTTTGGTTTAGTTGTAATTGAGGATTTACAATTATAATAGTTAGATGTGAAAATGGCTTTTCTTCATGGTGATTTGGATGAAGAATTGTATATGAAGCAACCATAGGGATATGAGGTCAAAGGGATGGATAACTATGTGTGCAAACTAAAGAAGATCTTGTATGGCTTGAAACAAGCTCCATGGCAATGGTATACAAAATTTGATTATTTTATCTTGGAAAAATAATATAAAAGGTGTCATTATAACCATTACATGTACATCAAACATTTTGTTGACGGTTCCTTTATTATATTATGCTTGTATGTTGATGCCATTTTAGTGTTAGGAAAGAACATACAACATATTCATATTCTCAAGAAATAGCTTAGTGATTGTTTTTAATGAAGGATTTGGGTGCTATAAAGAAAATCCTTGGTATGAGTATTTCTCATTAAAAGAAGGAGAGGAAGTTGATCTTATCACAATCAGAGTATGTGAAGAAAGTCTTGGAAAGGTTTAACATGTTGGATGCTAAATCTATTGGTACTCCTTTGGCAGGCCACTTTAGATTATCAAAGGAGCAATGCCCAAAGATGAAAGCTAAAAATATTAATATGTCCAAGGTACCTTACTCCTCAGTAGTTGGTGGCTTGATGTATGCCATGGTTTGTACTAGGTTGAATATTTCCCAAGTAGTGGGAGTTGTGATTAGGTATATGAGTGATCTAGGTTATGAGCATTGGCAGGCAATGAAATGGATTCTTTAGTATTTGAGAAGAACCACTGATTTTGCATTATGTTATGGTGGATCAGATACCACTTTGTGTGGTTATGTGGACTCAAATATGGTAGGGGATATTGATAGCAGGAGAAGTATGATAGGATAGATATTTACAGTTGGAGATATAATGGTTAGTTAGATGTATCTCCAACAGTAAATATATCTCACATTGGTTAGTCAACATGTTGGATATAACCATTATAAATTTCATTGGTGGATGTATCCCACATTGGGTGAACCATCTTAGATCTATGTTATCTATGTTATTATTATCTTGCTCTCATTTATGCTTTCATATCAATGGTGAATTAAGGAATGTTTCTATCATCCATTTTATTACATAGCTTTAGATCTGGTTTATGGTAATAGTAGATCTATATTTAGATGTGTTTTATTCCTAACAGTATTAAATCTGAAACTTACAAATTTTATATCACCTATAACCACTCTAACCACCTTTGGACCTTCCAATGGTCACTAGCAAATAATTTTGCATATTGGAACAAATGCCAAGGTTGATGTTCCATACAAGTATGAATTTAGGACCATGTTAGACACATGGTGTCTTAAAGGAGTCACATCAACCATTTGATACTTTGAGTTTTCCTTCCACTACTCCTACAACACCTAAACTAGACCAAAACCATTCAAAAAATCAAATAATGAAAATTGGCAAGAAAATGCCAATTTTGAATTCTAGCCTCTCTAAATTTTCCTAGACACTTGAAAAAGTTTTGAAAGTGTACAATAAGACTCTTAACACCCCTTAAAACACCATAATCATACTGTATGATCACAAAATAATTGATCAAATCAAAATTATTCAAACAAACACAAAATGAGTCATCCTTAGAAGGATGCTCCTACATTAATCAAATTACACGTGAGTAACCTCCTTGGATTCCTCAACAACATCTAAGAGGTTTTAGGAGCAAACTATGTCATTAGATATGCATTGGAGCTCTTTTTCCCATGACTAGTCACTATCAAGGTTTAAAAGAGGTTTAAGACATGTTTCACATATTAATGACCATTCATAAAAAACATATCATTAAATGAAATCCTTACACTTTGAAAACATTCTTATTAAACCCATTAAACTATTCTAAAAGGCTCAAAATTTACTATGCCCTTAACCATTATCATGTTTATGGATATGTGTAGTTGACTTATGGCTTACATAACCCTTTTTCATATTATTTTACATTATTTATGAATTAATATACTTAGTAGGTCATCTTATGGGTGAAACATGGCCTTGTTAGACTATATATAAAAGGTAAGGTTAGTTATTCATCATCATAATTGAGTATTCATTCTTATTAAAAGCATTTATGAGGTTGACCCCTCAAAGTGGCTTATCTATTATTCATATTTTCTACTATAATTCCATATAATTATATATATCTTCCAAGCCATCATGGAATGGTAGATCAAGCATATTTTTATCTAGAACCTAAGCCATCAATTTAGTATCATTGGTTTTGTGCTAAAAAAAAAGACTAATGCCCTTGTTACATGGTCAGTATTCTCCTAAAAATTTATGTCTCATTATTAGGATAATGTTTCTGAAAACTAATTTAAACAATTATCCAAACTATGAAAAATAGGAAAAATGAAGGATTATATTCATCAATTTCAAAATCTATCATTACGTGTGAAGCATATCACTAAGGCAAATCTAACTGACCTTTTTTTTGGGTGAACTAAAAGATAGTATTTAATTGGAGGTTTTAATGTTTAACCCCAAAATTATATCTAAATCTATACCAAGGGCATGCTTGGTAGAAGAAAAATAGATGACCAAACATCATCATTTCACTAATAGTTAGGAACACACCTTCCCAAATCCATCACAACCTCAACCTATTAGATTAACACCCATAACAAGCTGAGGATAATCATGCTAAAGGGTTGTGTTATGGTTGTGATAGTAAATGAAGCAAAGGTCATATATGTGTTGAAAAGAATTTATTTTACATTAAAGGGGCTGATGAGGATGAAGAAGATGAGGAGGCATATATTGAGTGTTTTGAAGGACTTGAAGATGAAGCTATAGATTCTCAACCTAATATCTCCTACCATACCCTTGCAGGTATTTCTACTCCTCAAACTCTTAAAGGTGGTGGGTTTTATTAAGAAATAGAAGGTCACATTATTGATTGATTCAAGTAATACACACAATTTCATCAATAGTAAGCTGGATACTCATTTTAATTGTTTTATCTACCCAATGCTAGATTTTCAAGTCATGATTGTTGATGGTGGTATAGTTAATTGTTCTTGAAAATGTCATAGTATTAAGTTAGCAATGGAGGACTATTTTTTTAATTCTCCTATGTTTTCTATTTCTATGGGCAGGATCAATATTATTTTAAGAGTACAATGGCTCACCACATTGGGTACTATTGAGATGAATTTCCATGAACTATTCATGTGTTTTTATTCTGAAGGTAATCAAGTGGAACTATGAAGATTAAAATTTAAATCTCCATACATGGTTAGTTCACATTAGATGGCCAAGATGCTGAAAAAGGTGCTAAAGGATTTGTGGCATGCTTATTTTCCATTGATGTCCAAAAAACTAAGGAGTCTATCCATCTTGAGTTACAATAAATATTAGATGAGCATTCAGTTATTTTTGAACCCATGCCAAAAGATCTTCCTCCTAGTCATACTCATGATCATTCCATCAGACTCATTCTTGGAAGTACACCACCCAATATCAAACCATATATATATCCTTATGCCCAAAAGAGTGAAATTGAAAAAATGGTACAAGAATTTTTAGAGGTAGATACCATTCATCATAGCCAAAGTGAATATTCTTCTCCAGTAGTCATGGTACAAAAGAAAGATGAAACTTGAAGGATGTGCCTATATTATAGAGAACTCAACAAGTTCACTATCAAGGATAAGTTTCTTATTCATATAATTGATGATTTGTTAGATGAATTACATGGTGATATTTATTTTACCAAATTAGATCTTCACTCTAGGTATCATCAAATCTACATCTATAAGGAGGACATTTCTAAAATAGCCTTCCATACTCATGAAAGACATAATGAATTTGTGGTCATGCCTTTTGGTCTCACCAATGCACCATCCACCTTCTAGAGTTTGATGAATATGGTTTTTAGGACATCTTTGAGAAATTTTATACTTGTGTTTTTTGATGACATCCTTATAGTAAAAATTAGGAAGACCACTTGCATCATGTGAAATAGGTACTCTCAGTTCTTGAGAAACATTAATTTATGCTAAACCATCCAAATGTGCTTTTAGAGTTAGGGAAGTGGAATATTTGGGTCATATTATATCACATGAGGGAGTAAAATTTGATCCTAAAAAAATCCAAGCCATCATGGAATGGTAGATTCCCAAGACACTTAAGAAACTAAAGGGATTTATGGGGCTAACTGGTTGTTATGATAGGTTTTTCAGAAAATATGATAGTATTGTAGCCCCACTCACTTCTTTATTAAAGAAAGACTCTTTCTAGTGGACTGATATAACTACCAAAGCATTTGAGCAACTAAAAATGGCTATGTGCACCACCCCAATATTGGATAATTCAATTTTTTATAAAACTTTTGTGGTTGAATGTGATGCATCTAGATATGGTATGGGTGTAGTACTCATGCAAGAGGGTAGGCCCATTACCTTTGAAATTCATCAACTAAAGGGTAAAAATCAGTTCAAACCCATCTATGAGAAAGAGATGATGTCTATTCTACATGCATTCAAATAATGGAGACCTTATCTATTAGGTCATCACTTTCAAGTAAAGACTGATCATGATAGCCTTAAACATTTTTTGGAACAACAGTTATCCTCTAAAGAATAATAAAAATGGGTGACAAAAATATTAGGTTTTGATTTTGAAATAGTCTACAAGAAAGGAAAATAAAATGTGGTGAACGATGCACTATCTAGGTGAGATGAACCAATTGAGGCATTGTTATGTGCCATGACCATTTTTTAGGTAGAATGGTTGAAGGAAGCAAGGGCAAAATGGGAGAATGATAGTATTACCCATTCATCGATTCAAAATCTATAGCAGGGTTCTGATGGGATTGAAAATTTTACATGGAAGGGGAATGCATTATGGTATAAAGATAGATTATATCTATGCCAAAATTATCTTCTCAAATAGAAAATCCTTTAAGAACTTCATGCATCTCCACTTGGTGGTCACCTGGGGTTGTTAAAAACCTATTATAAAGTCAAGAAGGATTTTTTTGGAAAGGACTCAAGAGGGATGTACAGAAATATGTGGTTGAATGTATGGTTTGTCAGCAAAATAAAGGTGAAATCATTAAAACCCCAGGTCTATTACAACCCTTATCCATCCCTAGTCAATGATGGGAAGAGGTACCTATGGATTTCATTACTAGGTTACCATGATATGAAGGTAAAAATATTATCATGGTTATTATGGATAGAATCATAAAGTATGATCATTTTTGTTCTTTATCTCAACCCTTGGTGGCTAGTATAGTAGCTTCTACCTTCCTCAATATAGTTTAGAAATTACATGGTACTCCTAAGATTATTGTTAGTGATCAAGATCCCATATTCACTAGTAATTTTTAGATAGAATTATTTGCATGTTTGGGAACCCAATTAGCTCATAGCTCATCCTATCATCCTCAATTTAATGGAAAAATTAAGGTAGTCAAAAAGTGTTTGGAAGGGTACCTTCATTATTTTATGTTAGATAAACAAGATAAATGGGTTCAATGGTTGCCCTTGGCTAAGTGGTGGTATA
Source organism: Torreya grandis (assembly GCA_037957365.1). NCBI lineage: Eukaryota > Viridiplantae > Streptophyta > Pinopsida > Cupressales > Taxaceae > Torreya > Torreya grandis. The sequence goes on from JARHVA010008637.1 coordinate 35,016, forward strand.
ATATGTCAGTGCATAGTTCATCTAAAATGTTTCCTTTTATGTCATTGTATAGATACCATCCTCCATCTCTCACTTCACCCTTGAAGACCCACCCAAAGGTGCGTACAGTGGAGGAACACCTTCTACATTAATAGGAAGTCCTTGCTAGTTTTCATGGAAATTTACCTTTGTCCTAGAATTGCATGAAGCAACAAGCTGATCAACATAGGAGTGAGAGACATTTTGAAATTGGTGATTAGGTGTTTTTTCAATTAAAACCATATAAGTATATTTCCTTGAAGAAAAAAAATATATAATAAGTTATCTCCTAAGTATTATATTCCCTATCAGATCTTGCAAAAAATTGGTAGTGTGGCCTACAAGCTATAGGTTCCTCCCTCCACTCACATTCATCAAGTATTTCATCTATGTTACCTTAATAAGGTCATTTGATAGAGAGTTACCACTCAATCTGAGTTACCAGAATTACATGAGGAAGAGTGGGTTATTCTTGATCCTGAATTGGTCCTTCAAACACGCACTAAGTAGCTACTGTCTAGACTAATTATTGAGTATCTAATCAAATGAAAGAATCTACCTTTTGAAGATGCTACCTAGGAGGATTAATCATTAATGAAACAACATCTGAGATTGTTTCAATGTTGAGGACAACATTATTTTGAAGGGGAGGGGCATGCTATGCCCTTAACCATTAGCGTGCCTATGGATATGTGTAGTTGACTTATGGCTTACATAACCATTTTGCATATTATTTTACATTTATTTATGCATTCACATACTTATTAGGTTGGCCTATGGGTGGGACACAACCTTTTTAGACTATATATAAAAGGTAAGGTTAGTTATTCATCATTATAATTGAGTATTAATTCTTATTAAAAGTATTTTGGAAGTTGCCCCCTCGAAGTGGATTATCTATTATTCATATTTTCTACTATAATTACATATAATTATGATATACTAATGCATATCTTCTTATTTGGTGAATTAATATCATTACAAACTCACTTGCAAAGTGTGAGAAATGTTATGAGCATCCAAAGTTGCTCTTTGGGTGGCTTGATTAATGTTTTTAAAGCCTAATAGAGGTTTACTTTGAGTATTGGGTCTTAAAATTCCTTTCCATTAATTCAAGATGATAAAACACCTCTAAAACATCCTTTTACATGATTCCAAATTCTATGAAAGTGTTCATTACCCCTATGTATGCAATTAGTATACTAATCAAAGTACTTGGGGCTAAGATCCTATCTTCTCTTTGATATCCCTGAAGGGACTTGGAGTGAAAACCTATGCCTAAGTCCCTCTTATAGGTTAATGGAAACATTTTTCATGTTTGTATGTTGCCTCAAGATCCACCCATAAAGTTTGGAATCTTGTTTCATGCCTTTAAGATCAAGTGGACTCCTAAGTCTCTTGACTATCCCTTGATATTCAAGAGCTTCATCTTCACATTACTGACCTACTCAAAGGAATTTGAATCAGTTGGGGTTCCATTTAGACTTTATGGAATCTTCAAACACTTTGACTCTAATTCTTAAGTTTGATACTATCCCATCTCTCTAATATCCTATAGGTGACTGTAAGTGTTGATTTCAAAACTCAAACATGTTTCATTATCTTGATTAGTAGATGGTGAATCTAACTTGATGTCAACTTTGAGATCTTAGTCTATTAACTTCCTTAAATTTATTTTCAACATCTCAAACCCTCTCATCACACCTTATCATGTCTCCACTTCAGCTTAGCATGTTTACCAATTTGACTTGGCTGTAAATGGTCATCTCAAGATGAGCCTTGCATTGAGTTGTTACTTATTGACTTTACCACTTCATGAATTGACATTAGAGATATTATAATTTATCACAAGTTTGAGAAATCCAATCTAGCTTCTCATTAGCTATTGTCATCTTTCATACTTTGAAACATCCATGTTTACCTTATACCCTACTTGTAGGTGTCTACTAGGACTATTTGAGGGATACACAGGGCCACTCTCTCAAGATATTTGAGTTCTTAGATTTTCACACTTATCAAAACAATTCACCCATCCTTATTACTACTTCAAGGGTTCACAGAGCTTAAGACAAACATTTCTATCAATTTTAACACACTTGACTAGTCTTTTATGGATTATAGGTGATTATTGACTATGTACACACTTTTGAAAGAAAATATCTTGTTTTTAAACCATATGCATTGCATTAATTTTCTTGAGAATCTTGTATCTTCTAAATCCATTTCAACAGTCATGGAAACTTGTTGCCAAACATTACTCACCTTTTCACACCTATCTTTTGGGTGTACAAACTGTGTATAGACTATAGAGTATTAAGCATTGACAACGGAGTGTATTGATGGTGTGTCATAATTTTGATTATATTTTTGATTTTTAATGATTTTTCAATTACCTCTCCATGATATCCAGATATTCTTAACATGGATTTAGGTCCCTGAATACATGTTGATAGACTTGTAGGGCTATGAGTGCTTGAGACACTTCATGAAATTGCTCAATATGAAAATTTGGATCATGTGCCCCATTATTCAACAAACCAATAGATAAAAAGTGTATTTCTTATTGATCAATGATGTTACTTATTTCTTTTCAAACCAAAATGAAGTTTAGACCTAGAAAGATCATCCAAGTACCAGACAAGTCTCTTAAGAAGCAAGTAACTTTGAGATTATGGAGAAGAGATAAATTTCAAATAAAAGACATATATTCCATGGATTTTAAGGATATTACATGAATTATGTTAGTGTTATAAATAGCTAAGAGTGACTACCATGAAAAGAAAACCAAACTTGTAGTAGCATTCACTAGAATAACTTGTTCATCAAGACATTCTTCCTCCAAGTGAAGGTGCTTCATAGAGATGAGTTATATGATGAAACCAGCATGAAAGGGATATCCATGGCCTATAAAAACATCCCTCAAAAACATTACTCTCCATTGATTTATGAAGTGGAGAAAAAAGTATAAAAATAGGCCCCTCTCAAATGGATAGGCCATAGTGACTTGATGTAACTCTTAGTGATTGTTAAATAATCCATAATTATAAAAAATAATCCAATAGTTTGATTCTAATTAGTAACCCTAACAATGGACAAGTTTTCAACTCCTAACTCTCTCTCTTTCTTGGCCATACCATTGACTTCAATTTTTCCTTTCTGAGCTTGTGAAGGCAATGATAAGGAGAAAATATGTTTGGAGTATAAAGTTGACTTGAAACTTGGTATAAATATTGTAAATGATGTGATAGAGTCAAAGAGACACTTAAAAACTATTTCCAATTGATAACTAATTCTCCAAGGCCATATAATTTCCCAAAAGTGTTTAAAAGTGTCATTTCTCATATTTGGGAGATTGAAACTGTAAGTTTGTCAGTACTTGATTGACCTGAACATTATCTGACATCTATCTAACACTATGGTCATTTATAATCTTCTTTAAATGTTCTTGTCTTGAAGAGGTATGTCCCATTCCTCAATATGGGTCACAGGGTGGTCAAATTGACATTTTTTGCATTTGAGAGTCAAACAAAGGTTATAGCATGATAAGATAACATTGATGGCATTCAAACAACCTTTTGTAATGAATTTGAAATATATTAAACCTTTGAACAATTTTTAAAAAACAAGACCTTGTAATTGACCTCTTGGACTAGACAAGTGTTCATAACACCAGAACTTGGATAAGGCTAAGGAAGGGAAAACATGACCATATGGGACTCTTTAAGACCATTATATACCATTACAAATCCATATGACCGCCCTATTAAAGTTTTAATTTAGAATAGTTGACCTATTTTGACTTGGGTTCAAAATTTGGTCAATAATTTGTTGATTCACAAGGGTAACCTACCTACAATGTGAATGGATTAGTGGCCGTATCCTTACATTGGGAAATGGGGTCAATATAAAAGTGAAACTTGATACTTTCCTTGGAAACAAATTGAAACTAGATGAAAAAAATACAAGCACCACATGAAAAATGTGTCTAAAGACACTTGGATTAAAGAAACACAAAAGGAAAGCAAAACAAACAAATGTGCATGAAGCACTTTGGGAACTCAAAATTTACTCTAATATGTACAAAGAGAGAATTGACCTCAATAACATGGATTCAAGTGTATCCCATTGACTGTTATAATCAATTCTTCTCCATTAATTCTTTTCAATTGAAAGGCATTATGCTCCTTCAAAGCAGTGATGACATAAGGACCACTCTATAATACATCAAACTTGGTATGCTTATCAGGTTTGGACCTATTAGCATCCTAATTCAAGACAATATCTCCTTTTTGATATATTCTCCATATATCTCTCTTATTAAATTTCCTCTTCACTTTTGCTTGGTAACATTTCAAGGTGAATATATCTTGATTTCTTGTCTCACCTAGGGCCTTTAGTTATGCCCATCTTATCTCCATAGGATCATTCTCTATCCTCTCAAGCTAATGTTCCAATTCAAGGGATGGTAACTCAAGTGCAATGGGTAGCCTATCTTCTCTCCTAAAAATAATCATATAAGTATAATTACTAATGGCAACCTTGGGAGTGATCTTATCAATGCAAAGGGTTATCTTCAACTTAGTATGCCAAACTCTTTGATTGTATTCTATAGTTCTCTCCATAATTTTGATTAAATTCTTATTAGTGGACTTAGCTAGCCCATTGCCTTAAGGGTAATAATTCTAAGAGGTGTTCAAATATGTTCCATGTTATATATCTCATTCCATCATTCTCACTCCACTAAAATCCATGGCATTATTAGAAAAAAATTATTCTTATGCTCTCATAAAAGTCAAGAACTAAAGTTTCATTAGCCTCCTTGAGAGCCACTACCTCTACCCACCTTGTGAAATAGTTTTTGGATGTAAAGACCCATTTGTAACCATAATTAGATGGAAGATTAATCATTCTAATGAAATCAACCCCACATTTCTTGAATGGTTGTTCAACCTAAATTAGATGAAGAGGAAGGGCTACAAGTCTTTATTTTCCTACAAAAAATTCACACCTTTTACACCTTCTAACCCAATAATATGTATCCTTGAATAGGTTAGGCCAATAGTAACCAAAACTCATTATTTTTTAGCTACAGTTCTAGGTACAAAGTGACCTCTTATTGTTCCATCATGGAATTGTTCAAAATTTTTGTCAACCTGATCTATTTCAACACACCTAAGTAACACCCAATTAAGATATTTACTAAAGAGGAATCCATCCATAAGGACATAAAGTATTGATTACAATTTGAAGTATCTCCTTTTGCTTGATCTAAAGCTCTATAACACTCACCTATTTGAAGTAATCTCACCATTTCTTGTGTCCAAATTAGAGGAGATGAAGCTGAAACTATACTAGGATCTTCTTGCAATGCCAAAAACACTTCTTCTTACTTTAATTATAATTCTAGGTGTTCACATATCCCTCTTCCTCTTATAAGCTTTGTGGCCTTGGTCTCTACATCAAATTCCATCACTTTGGTTATCCACCTAGCTCTCTTTTCATTCAAAACTTTTTTCAAAATGAAGTCTTTTATGATTAGGTGAGATACCATCACATGAATCTTGTTATTAGATACCATATCTATGAATTTATTAAGACTTCTTATCACAACATACACTTTCTTCTCAACATAGGTCTACATTTCTACATAGTCTTTAAGTCCTTTATGAAAAAAGGCTATGGGATGCTCAATTCCATCATTTTTTTCATCAACATGGAAGATATTGTATCAATATTAGTAAAATCATACAAGAATAAATTCTTAGATAAATTAATATTGATTGGTGTAGGTGCTTGAGCAATAGCTTGTCTAATGGCCTCAAAACTAGTCTTCCCTTCTTTGATCCATTAAAATTCTTGGTGTTTCTTCAACATGGATATTATTGGATTCACAAGAGTGTTAAATCTAGGTATGAACCTTCTCACAAATTTAATCTTCCAAAGGAAACTTTGCAAAGCTTTCTTATGCTTAGGTAGTGACAAAGCTAGAATGGATTCAACCCTATCAGGATCAATGGCAAGTCTATCCTTAGAAATAATGTGTCCAAGTAAATTACCTTAATGAAAAACAAAAAAACACTTATTTATGTTGAAATACACCCTATATTGCATACATATTTCAAAAATCTACCTTAGATGCTTCAAATGATAACTTGCATTCTTGGAGAAAATTGTTTGTCATCAAGGTTTATCAACACTATGTCATTTATCAAGCCTTGGAAATCCATGTCCATGGCCATTTTGAATTTATCACATACATTGGAAAATGAAAATGACATTATATTTTAGGCATATGTCCCCCATGTTTTAGTAAACATTGTCTTGTATTGATCTTCTTCTTTGGCCAACACTTGGTTATACCCCGAATAGCCATCCAAGAGTGAGAAACATTGAGAACTAGCCACCACTTGAAGTAATTATTCAATTGAAGGTAAATGATAGTGATCCTTTAATGAGACTATATTAAAGTCTATAAATTTCACACACAACATGATTTCACCACTCTTCTTTCTCATAGGTACAAGATTAGAAACCCATGAATAATGTTTTATAGGAAAGATAATCTTTGACTCAATCAACTTGGCGAGTTCCTTTCTCATGAGCATATCCACCTTAGGATTGATAATACTTTGTACTTGCCTCATATTTTTATCATTATAATCAATTTTTATAGTTTTTTGAGCTAATTAATGATCAAACCCTTTGAGGTCACTATACTCCCAAGTAAAAACATATGATAATTCTCTACATAACTCAATGAATACTACCTTTTATTCTTGTGTACATACCTTCCCAATCTTTACTAAATTGTCTTTGAATATTTATATTCTCTCATGATGATTTTACTTTTTGGATATGATTACTTTATCTTTACTCATTTGATCACTTTCATTGAATAAACTTTAAAGAGTAACTAACCCTTTAGGCATCTTGTTAGATATTAGTTGTAAAATTTGTTACCCATAATAATGCTACAACTTGGTTTAATTTTTGGAATATAACTTAACCTCATGTTGTAAGAAACATTCTATTTTTTTTTTCAATTTCAAACACTTTCCAATTTACATCATTATATGGTATGGATGAACTTACAACTACCATGTTGTGTGACTGAAATTTTGGACACTTGACATCGTTTGAAATATCAAATTGTGCTCCAACTGAAGCCAATGTATTATCATGTTAATTTTATTCCCTTGGGATTGATTTGACATCAAAAGCTTCAAATATTCAATAATGTCCCATACTCTGTGCTTATAAGACTTAAATAACATTTTTATTGATGCACTTTTACATCTTACTTGATGCATAATTAGTTCACTATCTCAAATGGTTTGAAATTACTTGATACCTCTCTGCCTTTCCCATTTAATCCCATGGATGAGAGCCTCATATTATGATGAATTTAAATAAAAACTCAATTGAAATATAATATTTGAGTAGTACCTTTCATTTGATGAAAAAATAAGAATCATGCCAACACCTACACTATTCTTACTCCTTGAGCCATTAAAAAACATTTTACACAAACCATCACCATCATCACTAGGATTTGAAAGAGAAGGTATGGTTGTACATTCCTCATGTAAAAAATAGACCGAATATCAGACTATTCAACTCCATTATATGGATCAAACTCATGATTTTTGCCCCCCACTCATCTAGAAAATGATTAGGTATACCATCTAAAGGTGCAATTGGTTCTTGATCATTAGCTTGATTTCCCTCATCAATAATAGTGAAATTCATGTTAGATGAATTTTATACATAAATATCCACATGAAACTTGGATAAAGGTTTAGATTTTATAGTAACCTTAGCACCATATCTAGTCCTAAATGCCATATAGGACCAATCTAAAGTTAAGTACCCCCTAATCTTGACGGTGAAGTCTCTTGACAAGAAAAGAGCAAAGTGAGGTGGCACATCAACAACCAATACATCTTATGATATAGATAAAGTAGGAAAAACATGAAGAATTAATTACAAACCTTTGATCATGCCAACTATTTTGGTAGCTAATCCATCAAGTTATAGTACTCCCTTTGAATTTGATTCATACATCAATTTTAGCTTATCCACTAATTTTTTTGGCATGATTGATCTACTTAATCCACTATCAATTAGATAATTATGAAAAAATGAATTTATAATTATAACCAAGAGGTATAATGGATGAGGTTTATCCTTTCTTTTAGTTTTGATTGGCTACCCATCCTTACTATTATTTTCATTGGTCAAAACTATCCCTCTTTCACTAGGATGCCTAGATGATGTAATGAGCTTAGAGAGTTCATTTTAGAGAAAGATTCTTTGACCAATTATTGATAGTGTTTCCCACATTGGAATGGTTACATGAACCTTATTCATTTTATCCATAATATTTATAGGAGAGTTTCCAACTTTAAGAGCCAAAACACTACCACTAGTTTGTGCCACTTGATGTATAATAGCAAGTATAGAAGAATATTTAACTTTATGAGTTTTATGATTTATTTGATTCATAGAGGTTGAATTTTGTGTACCTAATCCTTATTATGTTTGAGATCTTACATTTATACCACTACTTGTTCCTTGAACTTCCTCAATCGCTCTAATCTTTGAACTTATATTTTAAAGCTATAGAACTTGGATCAACATTAAGTTTTCCTTGGAAGTTGATATCACATGATTCCTCTTGATTGTAGTTCATCATGGAAACATTTGATTGAGAATCCCATTAATTATTCTCTCCTACATTAGGCATATCTTCTTGAGTCATGGAAGGCATTGTTCCCCATTGAGCCATATAGGCTTGATGAATGATTCATTTGCATAAGTGGAAGGGTCATGAGGTTATTTCCATGAAGGTTTCTCTCCATTATCTTGTACAATATTTTTTTGAATGGGTACAAGTTCTTTGGAAGTAGAAGGAGCATTTTGATTTTGTCCATTAGGTTGCCTTACTTGAGTTATTTGCCCTTATCCTTGGTATTGACCTTGAAAAGGTTATCTAGGAGATTAATAAGATTGGTAAGGATGGAAAGGACCTTGATAATACCTCCATTTATATTGTTGTTTCTACCTCTTAAGATTTTTATTATTATTATATAAGAGTCTTAATCACATCTTATTCTTTTTGCTTGTTTGTTTGACTAGGAGCATCTTGTTTGTGCTTAGGTGTGGTGATAGGAGCAATGGTGGGTATAGGAGCTTGCACATCAGGAAACAAAGGCATGGGAGGTCTAAGAGAAATTTTTATATCTTGGATCAAGTTTTTCTCATCTAATATAGTAATATCATATGCATTTGGTATAGCATTCCTACCCATTGATTGAATCATAACACCAATATCACTATTCAAGACCTTGAGATAGTAGAAAAAAGCATAGTTTGGGGTGGGCCTTACTAGGATTGGGATTTTATCCCATGTTTGAAACTTAGCATTAAAATTTTGTATTAATAAATGAGGGGATATTTTATGGTAGTCAATTTCTTGGCCAAGGATAAATGGTCACTTTTGTCTTTAAACCTCTTCCTCAATTTATCTCCCAGATCATCTTATGAGTCAATTGAATTGGGGTCTAATGTCCTATACCATTCTAAAGATCTACCTTCAAAAATAATTCCCAATAAATTTATTTTTACATTCTCTTGTGTGATGTTATGAATTTTTTAAAAGTTAGCCATGTCTCTAATATGTTCAATGGGGGTAAGAGAAGTCTCTCCATTGAAGTAAGACACACTTTTAAGGGAAGCCATTGGAATATAATCATATTGTTGAAGGTTCAAAGGATAATCACCATTGAAGGAAAAAAGGGAAGATTTATAGGCTTGTCATCAGCCTTAGGAGAGCTTGGATAATCTAGAATAAAGATATTCCTTCTAGGTGACTTAGTGTATGGGAGAGTGTGAAGAAATCTCTTTCTATTGTATGAATAGAAAGGTAATTCAAGGAATTCAAAGGGGATAAATTTCAATTTTTATCTTTTGGTCACATTTGGCATGAAAGTAGGATCACTAGTCAATAACTAAGAGTTCAAAACCTTTTGGAGTCACAAAATGTTTCATGAATAAGGTTGTTACTATTGCAATAATGTCAAGACCAACATATATCTTAGATAACCTCTTATCTTTTGGGTCCCATTAAGCATTCCAGAACTATTATATCTCAAAATTTCACCCTATGAGAGAGTGATTCAATCCCTCTCAATTGGATCTATGTAATGGGATTGACTCTAGGTTGTGGGTGACCTCTAAGTGATTCAAACCTCTAGATTTTGGGCTATCTCACAAAATACAACACCTAGACTAATACTACACCTCTTGATTTGACATGAAAAGGGAAAAAAGAGTACTGATATAACCAAAAAAATTGGAGGTGATGCACCAAACATGAAATCCTCATATTTTTAAAGATGTACTATGAAATATCAACTTATAATTTGATTATGATACTCTAAATAACCCTTTTCACACTAGTGTTTCAATATGAAGGTTTAAATGATTATAGAAATATTAGGATGATTAACCAAGAGGTGATAATGGAAAAACTAATGGTACTTAAATTATCTAAACAATAAAACAAATTATAACACCTCATATGATCTATGAAAGGTAAAAAACTTACATAATTCATGAAACATGAAGGATAAATGCAAAGGATACAACTATCACCAAACACTCATGAATACAACATCATAAAAATCACTCTTTTTAAGATATAAGTAGAAAATTAAAATTGAATTCAATTAAATAGGAAATTAAAAGTCTCAATTTTGGTAGGTATTTTCCATAACCAATGTGTGGATCCATTTTAAAGCCAAAAATAGCTACTTAAATAGAACAACGTGAAGAGAGGGAGAGTGGGATGTAGTAGAGGAGTGACAAGTGTCAAGCATGAGAGAACCAATTAAAAATAAATAAATATTTATCAAAAAATTATAATTTATTCCATTCCATGTTTTGACCCCCTAAATTTACTCCATCCTTCTAAGTGGAATAGGAGTTACAACTTGATTTGACACCTTGACTAGCTTCTTGAAAAATACCCTTATTTGCAGAAGGATAAGTGATAAATGGGACTTAAAATCATGAATTGGAAATATAAACATTAATATAATTTTTTTTGACACCTTCCATGACTTAATAAACCCATATGACTTGGCATTCCATCATTCATATGTATAGGTGTCTCAATAACTCTTCATCTCCTATGCCTAATTTTACACAAGTGGCTCAACACTCAAGACATCCTTCTTTAGGTAATAATATATTAATTAATGGTATTAAAATATTTTTTTATGCATAAAAAAATACATTTTGGTCCATGTAACAACCCCCAAAAATTTGTTTTTCTCCTCAAGTCCTTATTAGGCCTATTTTCCTTGTAACCTAAAAATATGCAAAGCTCCTTGGTTAGAGAGTTGTAAATATGGTAATGAGAAATTAAGGGTATTTTGAGTAAAATTTATCAAATATATATTCATTTTAAATTTAATATTTATACTCTGAGTTAAATTCCATATTTTTTGCCTTTCTCTCTCTTGGATTAGGCATCAATTAGGTCTCCTTAGGACCTTATTTTATTTATCTAGACATCTACTACACATGTTAAATCACAAAAAATAATGTGATTAAATTAAATAGTCCATAAAAAATTTAAATTTTCAGGTCCTAAGACCATATGGAAGTATGCAAACTAAGAAATGGCCTTACCACTTAGTCTCATTTTGAGCCTGTTTGAGACTGCCTTGAAAAATAGGCCTAGTTTGATCACTTACACAATATAATATGATTTTTTTTGGATTTTAACAACTAATTAGAATCCAAAATGACCTCATAACATGATTTGGAATCTCTCCCCTTATCAAAACACTAAAAAGATGAAAAAATTGTATTTGTACCAATCTATACAAGTGACATCAACATAAAAGTACATGTGAGTAACCTAATTGGATTCATAAACAACATAAAATAGGTTTTAGGATCAAAATATTTCATTAGATATGAATTTGATCTTTTCCCCCATGACTAGTCACTATCAAGATTTAGACTCACAATGTATGTGAAGAGATGCACGTCTAGGCATAAAGAAAGAAGCCTAAAATGCATGCTACCTGGAAGCCTAATTCCATATCACGAGCCTAGGTTTTGTAAAATTTTCTTGAGAATAATTCATTGGAGATGATGTTGATGTTAAGACATTGAGACTTGAGCATAAAGTGCTTGTTATAACAAAAGAAATTAGGCATCATAAGTATGAAGAACTTAGAATGACATAAGATTCCAATTGCATTATGCCAATTCAAATGTGAATACATATAAATAATGATAATAGTAAAACAATGACTAAAACTAGAGTTATAATGATTTACATTTAAATAAAAAATAAAAAGATAAAGAAAAAGATAAACATAAATGAACCCAACTTGAAATCAAGATATGATCTATCAAGACTTAAGTAGGAACATAAATGTTTAAAAATAAAAGGCAAGAACCTATTAATGAAATGAGACCAATATATGAATAATCAAGATCCATGTGGACCATCAAGGAATTCTTGAACACAAAAAAACAAAAACAAAATCAAACAAAAAAAATAAGACACCAACAATAATCAATAAAAAAAATGGTCCAAGAACAACGTAATAACATAGGATCAAGATATAAACAATCAAGATCCATGTAAATCATCAAGATGTTCTTAAACACAAAAGAGATAAGCAAAAAAATCAAGGAAACACAAGACTAAGATGAGATAAGAAGTAATAAAAAGAGAGAAGGAGAAGAAATAAAAGGAGAGGTGTGAAAGCACAATCAAAACACTAAAAAAACTCAAATAAACACACAAACAAAAACCAAGCTAGTGTCGTTTAAAAATAAATGTTCATGTATGTGAGGTAGGTGCGTTGCTTTCCACCACATCATAATAAATAATAATGATAATTATTCCCTAATTAAAGAGGAATAATGATAGAAGAAATAAGGGAAGAGAAGAAAAGGAAGGGGTTGGTTGAGCTGACTCTAGATGTATAAGACAAGTGGACACTACTTACATAGTTCCATGGATGTATGTTCCAACATGAACTTCATGCCAAATGTTTTTCTCCCAAGAAATGAGATAGAAGAAAAATTATGATCAAACTAACATGATTTATATGAGAAATGGAAGATACGACAAACAAATGAGAATGGTTTGGCAAAGAAGAAGCTAATGAGATGAGAAAGAATGACCTTGAAAAATGGCAAGTGCATGGGATAAGATGAAATGAACTAGTGTTTTTATGCTTGCAACATAGAAAGAGCATAGAAAACTTAACAATTTCTCAAAAAATGGTGAGATCATGGGACAAGATGAAATGAATTGGTGTTTTTGTGCTTGCAAAATGGCAAGAGCGTAACATTGTGGAATGGGAATGTACAAATGTATAGAAGCATGAGATAATGTTTTTATTCTTTTGTGGATTATGTTATGATGTTTTTGGTATTTTAAAAGTATTTATAATTTTTTTGGTGTTTTTTGGATAAAATATACTCAAGGTTGGACCATCTATTCAAGGATATGTACATCTTGAGAGTAGAGGTGCCAATAAAATAGCTAAGCCAGTTGCAATGGCCCATGCTCACAAATTGATGAGAGCAATGCTTAGGTTGATCATAAAATGGTGAGATCATATGGAAAGGGGGATTGATGTGACCTCAACAATAATTTATCATGAGCCACATAGTCCTAAAATGGCCTCAAGTCATAGTAATTCCATCCACACAAAAGGTGAAGAAAAACCAACTAGGTCCCAACAAGTTCTCAAATCTGACAAATGGCCAGTCAAATAAAAATATTAATGGTAAGGTGTTGAAATAATACATGATAAACAAGTGTTTCCCCTAGTTTTCCCATAGGTAGTTATAACTAGGATAAAATAACATAGGTTAATGATACTAATTTTCCCATAGGCAGTTATAATTAGGAGCAAGACTGGTGAAACACTGATTTGCCCATAAGTAGTTATAATCAAGCTCATATAAATAAATGTGGATATAAGATGAAAGATATCTTGTTAGATCAATGGTCACACTACTTTCATAGACTGTCATTATAAACATGGATTGGATTGATTATTGAAACTTGATTGGAATCCCCCCACAAAAGGTGTGGGAAGAACCAAATGAACCAAGATCAAAACAAGATTAGGTAGGATGACTAAAAATAGGCTTTGATATAAATAGTAATGGAATGATAGGATGATATGATTTCACTTTAGGATAATGATGGTTTAATAATTGGGTTAAAATGGTAGGAGGTCTACCCCCAAGTGAGGGTTAAATGGTTGGGATCTATAAGAATGGGAAATGGATATGTAATAATGGCAATGTCATGGTACATGTTTTTAGCCTGGGTGTGTTTTTTTAATATATTTTTCCTATTGATGGGGAGATACATGTCCTAATCAATAAATGATATAAATAAATTACTCGATCATGTTAATTGCTAGCCCATACCTCATCTGAATAACTGCTCTATCAAAAATGGCCTGTATATTTTGGTTGTAAAGAATGCTTTTGTGATCTTCATGGGTCATTGATTCTAATTTCTTCCAACATCAAGAAAAAAATATCCTTATAGCCTCTGCAAAGGAAAGTATGACCATGAATGGTAAACAAGGACAAATAATGGATGGTAGGTTTTATTGTGAAATGGAATGGTAGATGATAATGGAATGTGGAATGGTGGGGAAACAAATGAAGATTGAGACTTTTAGTCACACGTAATGTTGCTAATGTTGGATTTGACATAATTTTGGTTATGGTAGGGATAAAGACCTCTGAAGATGCTCTCGATAAGACCATCAGATTGTTCTATCGCTTGATTTTTAGAGTAGCTACCATCTAATTATGCTATAGATTGGAAGCTATTTTAATTTGATCTTTGATATTATCTTCAATAAATAATGAATAAATTTTATGCTTAGCTATAGGTGCCTTGAAGAAGTTTTCACCAATGAAGTTGTCTTGATTGTCCCATAGCACCTTCGAGAAGGTTTCACTAAAGCATGTTGACTTTTGACTTTGATTGTCTTCTAGTGCTTCTAAAAACATTTCACTAGAAGATGTTGAGTTCTGACTTTGATTGTCACCTAGTGCCTCCAAAAAGGTTTCACTAGGAGAGTGTTCTTATGTTATATGAATGTGGTCTTAGCCTCTTTTATCTTCTTCAACTTCTATGTCACCATGGATGCAGTTTAATAAAGTGTGATTCTATTAGTCCTAATTGACACTTATGGGAGATGGAATGTCAATATAATGGCTATGTTAGGTGGTAATAATGGGATGGTGAAAGGTAGCACATTCCTTGTAGAAGATACAAGGAGAACTTGTGTCGATGCTGAAGTAATCATCCTCAAAAACCATAGAAGGATCATAAATATATTCAAATTGATTTGTAAGGCAATTGTAACTAATGTTGTAACAACCAATACTATAATCTATTTTTGACTCTAATTCTAAATCAAGGGACTCTTAATCTAATGTCACAACTGATGTTGATTCTATTTTTGATGCTAAATCTAATGTAAGTTCAAAAATAGACCCTGACTCTAATATTGATTCTTCATTTGATATGGTTATTTTGATAATATTCTATTGAATGCTGAATTTTTGATAAGTAATGGCATGTGATGGCATAATGGGCTCAATAAAAACTAATTCATCTTAGAAGGGTTCAACATAGACTGACTTGTCTAAGTGAAGACCCTCAAAAAGAGGGAACCGCTCAAGGGGCATCTTGAAAAAATTATGTCTATCAAAGTGAGACTCCTCAATGAGTGGGAAAAGATCAAGAGATAACTCTATCGAGATTGGCTTGTCAAAGAGATGAGGCTCTTTAAAAATAGGTAACATATGAATAGGTAACTTATCATAGTTTATCTTGTCACAAATGGGTGTTTCAACAATAACATGTTGGTTTTGGTTCACAATTAGTTGCAAAATATCAATTTTGAACACATTTTGATCCTCGTAAGATGGATTTTGAAGAGGTGATTATTCTTTTTTAGCTCAAATATCAGCACATAATTTATAAAGTGGGAAACATTTATTTTAGCAGGAACAATGGTTTGTGGTTCAATAATGGACTCTTTAAAGATTAGACTATTGAAGAAGGGATAAAAAATAATTGGTTCATCAAATGGAGGCTCTTAGATAATAGGTTAATCAAAAATTGGTGATGGGCCAAGAATGGTAACAACTAGATGCTTCTTAGTTTGGTTGTTTGTGCAAACTAAAGGAGGAGGTCCTAAAATGGTAATGACTAGATGATTCTTAGTTTGGTTGCTCATAAAACCAAAGGAGGAAGTCCTAAAATAGTGATCTTGGTATATTGTGGAGTTTGATTACTTACATAAGCTAAAGCATCCAAGTCTTCTTGATAAACCCAATCATTCCAATCATGAGTTGGATCATAAGTTGGATCTTGAGTATGTTCCCATGACTAATTTTTGTGAGGTGGATAGAAATCTATCTCACAAACCATATTGTCACCATAGGTGTCTTAACTAAAGTCATAAAAGTCATTTTGTGTGGCCATTCTATCATAAGTTGGATTATCCATGACTGCACCATAAGTGTAGCTAGACATATCTGCATTTAATGAAGAAAGCTCTGAAAACAAAAATACTTAAAGTTCTACAAACTATAAAAAGTGATTTTAAAAAAATAAAAGGTTAAACCTTGGTTGAAAGGGTGAAGCTTCATCTCAAAATTAGTTTGTGCCAAGATTTGGCATAAAACAACCTAACGTCAAATGTTTAACATCAAAGGTTTTTGAATAAAGGTTGTGTTTTTCCAAACAAAGTCACAAAAAATGATGAGGATAAGCACTCAAACAAACAAATAATCAATAGTGTTCAAAATTGGGTAATCATTTAACCAAAGCTATGCAACCTAAAAGAAAAATATCTATGTACCAACCCCACAAATTGAGGCCTAAACAAAAATCAATCAATGTTTAGATCCAAACTTGACAAGGTTAATTGAAAATGCAATGTTGAAGACTAGGATTGGACCAAACAAGCTAGACAAGAGTGGGTAGCATAATGATGCATAAACAAGGTCCAAATGTTATACATGACATGGTTTGAACCAAATAGTTTTTGATACAATGGTAAACAAGTTATTGAAACCAATTGAGTAGCCTAACGACGTAAGCATGCTTGAATGATGTGGTCAATTGTTATGTTTCAAAGACTCAAAGGCAAAAAATATTTGACATGATTTGAGTAGCATAAAACTACCCTTATTAACTCAAATACATGATTTTGACATGGCTTATGAACAAATAAACAAGTTTTAGCCTCAAATCATACCAAACAAATAATGACCAAAATACACTAAGTATAATCATCCAAATCCTAGCAAGGGTATGGTAATGTGGGGTCCACTAAACTAGCAAGGTTTCAATCATTCTAGAGGAATAAATTGCACAATGAATTTCATGTCAAATGATGTAAAATATAAGCATGAAAATTGGGTGACTGTGGCATTGACTAGTTGTAAAAAGGTGTAGTCCTTTTTACAACCACTACATCCTGTTGCTCTCTTAGTGTAGTGCGGTGTCCAAATACATATACATCCCATGTCCAACTCTAATTAGGATCCAAATGAAGTCAATTCTAGGAGGTGAAACCCCAGGTCAAATCTTCCCTAAATAACTTGTGGGAGGTGATGAAGTCCCCCTCGTAAGCCAAATTTGCATAAAATAAAGAAAACATGAAATAAAAAGACTTTAGTGTCATTTTCAAGTTCACCCAAACTTTGATGAGTTTTTAGGGAGTGTTAGATGACATTATTTCTAAGGCTTAGACTAGGCTATTTGAAATAGGAATGGCAATTTTGATTCCAAGGGTTCCCTAAAGGAGACAAATGGAAGAGCATACACGCAACATCCCTTTGTTTTCTAAACAAAATTTTAATATAAACAACTAAGTAAATAAAAAAAGATTTGAAAAGGTGAGTTCATTTTTAAGTCCAAATGGAAAATGAGGTGGTGTTCATTTGACCCCTTAGTCTTAGTTGTAAACTTTGAAAACATTCACCATAAACATCAAATTTTTTTATTAAAAACCAAAACAAGGTTCCTAATTAATTTTAAGCATGAAAACGTGATCTAAAATTTTTTTATAGCAAATGTCAAGCTTGGTTCTGCAAAAAAAATGTTAGCATGTCCTTTAGCCTTAAAGCTCTTTTGGGTTTGAAACAATTAATTTTAGAAAAAGAGCTCTTAGGTCTATGTTTTAAGAAAAACATAGTGACCAACGTCAGTTTATATAACCAATGATGATTACATTTTATAACTGATGTCAATTATCTAACTGACATCAATTATACCAATGTGACCGATGGTAGGTATCCAATCGATGTCAATTTACTAACTGACATCAATTAATCTATGCAACTGATGTTAGTTTTACTAGCTAACATTAGTTACTATGTAAATCTGAGGCAAACAAAAATGGCAAAATAAAGTTAGAAAATAAATTTGCAAGGGTTTTAATGATCCATATGAATATTTTAAAGTTTTAAAATGATTTTCTTCAAGTGTGAGATGCATCTAATCCCACCGAGCATGCCAAGATGTAGAGAGGATTATAAAATAAGTTAGTCAAGCATTAGTCCATAAATAATGAAAAATACATAAAGAACTAACTAAATATGCCTATCTATTCTTATGAGAATTACAAAGGATATCAAGAAACAAAATGAAAGAAAGAAACATCATATTACCTTCCCAAATAGATTCGCCATACCTATGTGGCTCAAAAACATGTTCTCCCTTCATCAAGCATCCTTGTCTTCGTCAACAAAGGTGGAAAACTCCTCCAATGTATCAAGAACACTCCATAAAACTTAGGCTCATGATTCCAAATCACTAAACTAGCCTATCAATGAAGCTTGAAAAAAAAATCAATGATCAAATGAAAAGGATTGTGGAAACAATTTAACTTTATAACTTTGCAATATTCAATCTTAAAATTCATGTCCATGGCCTCTCTATTTATAGATTTTTGAGATTGGTTAGGATCAACCATGACCATCCATCTCAAGATTGAGATGTGTGGCCATGGATAATCCTAATATTTAGAATTAAATCCATAATTATCTTCATCATGACCTTGGAATAAGGGGAATTGAAGAGGCATGGGAGGAATTAACTAAGCATGGGTGACCCATAATATTGATATTTATGGCATTTATGGCTTAGGGATGTCTTCCCAAGAAATGATGTCACCTGATGATGTGGTTAATAGTAATAAAGTTTTAAAAATAAATATTCAACAACTCTCATGGAAAATCCACTTAAGCTCTTTATTTAGATTAATTATCCTTAAACAAGGTTAATCAACATTTATGTAATTATTTGAAAATTGGCCCTCAATTAATCAAAATAGTCAAAAAGTCATATTACTGAGTTATAATTTGACTCAGGAAGAATTAGAAGGTGACATTAGATTCACTACAACCATATTTAAATTTAAAATGTTTTAAACACAAAATAACAAAGGTATGTGGTGTGTACCAGTGAATTTAGGAGAAAAGAGTGATCCAAAGCACAACAGGCAAAATCATCATTTTGACTCAAAATGAATTGATCAAAGTTAGCTGACCCATAAATTGCATTTCCCTATTTAAGGATACTTTGACCTAAATTGTCACTTGTAAATGACAAGTTCAAAACATTTAGCACATTTTATGGATTTTGCCCTAAAATGTACATTTTAGTGCAATTCGAGTAAGATTGATAATTTCAACACAAATGGTGTTAGGAATGGGATGTCTACAATAATTCCACCTTTTTATAGCCTTCCAAAAAATTTATAAGATCCAACTTTCTTGGAGAGTGCCAAAATTTTTAGAAGAGATTTCAGTTAGTGGAATTGCAATCAAGGGATCTTTAGGATCTCATACACTGCTTTCTATTGGGAATGAGAATGATATTCACAAATTAATATTCATGAGTACTATTCATGGATACTATTCATATTTATTGTGCATGGTGAAGTGGCATAGTGATGAGATGGAATTGGATTGATGTGACATGACCCATAGGTAATCGTCCAAGGACAAAGGATTATTAGAAAGGAGTGGGGCATAACATTCATTAATGGATAAGTTATTTTTTCTTTGGTGAGTCACATGAATTCCTTTTAGGTGATGAAGGTAAAGATGAATAGTTGGGGCACCACCCTTAGGTGTAATAATCTTTTGGAATGAAATTAATTCAAAAATATATTAAATCTTGTCTAGGAATCTTAAGTGCACATGGGGAAGAGGAAAAAAATTCACTATTACATATTTGGCTCACATGTGGAAGTGGGGTGCCATTTTTGGGGTCACATGGAAAGTGGGAGACCAAGACAAAAGAGGGGATAATTATGTGATCAAATGTTTACCATTTTTATATGAGGACAAGCATCACACTATTGCTCACATGTGTGAAGGTGGGGTGCCAAAGTTAGAGTCACATGAGGTGATTAATCTTGTTTCTCTTAATGCTCTCCTTTTTAGTTAACTTGAACAAAAAGACAAATCTTCACATGTGATTATAATTACCACATGGAAATGTGGCACCATATTACCTCTCACCTCATAATTCTCTTACATTCTTTCCTCATTGCAAAATCTATAAGTAAGAGATATCTTCATTATAAAATTATTCTTGATTAATATCTAACTCCACCCCATTTGTGAGGTTTGAAATTGTGTTTAATAATTCCTAACCAATGATGAAAACCCTTGGCTATTCAAATATTATGAGGATGAAAAACCCTCTTAGTTTCTTTATAGAATTTGAGATGAAAACCCTCTTATCTAGGTAAGGTAATTCCATCTAGGAATTACAACTATGCTTCAAGAAGATTCATAATTCCAATGTGTAGAAGGTGTGTTGTTTTAGGATCTCTAATATATTTTTGGAGATTTGGGGTGTCTAATTTATGTAAGTGTTTTCTATGATATCATTATTTGAATCTATCAATGTACGAGTTGTTTTGTATGGATATTGTCTCTAACAATATCATTTGTAGTTCAATTTTTTGTATTAGAAAACCAAAAATTATAGTGTTGTTGGTTCCATGAAAAGGGTTATTATTGAAATATATTATGTTATTCATTTATGATTTTAATATTTGAACTAGTTCTAATTAGGGAAAAATTCAGATTTTTCATAAATATCCAATTTGGGGATATTTTAGTGGTATAAGAGCCATGTATCTACCAGCTTAAGAGGATTTGTGTTTGTAGATTTGAATGCATAGTCTATGAATCATGGGAGGATTCTTTATATTCTCAAAAAATGAAATGCATATGAGCCTTGATAAAAATCTCACTTCACTTCAAAATATTCTAGATAGCATACAAAATTTATTTCTAGTCACAACATCTCAGAAGTAAGAGGATATGAAAAATGTACTTGGGGAAAAGAAACTTCCCTTCTATGACAAAAAATGTAGGTGTTGGATCATGAAATAGGTGGAATGTCATAATTCAAGAGATGGGTTCATAAATAAACCCCCAAAGTCCAAATTCATTCAATAAGAAATTTTTCATTATTATGAAGAGTATAAATCCCTCCTAGTTGAGATTCGTGAAGCCATGACACTAAAAAATTATTTGACTATGAGGAAGACAAATGGTGAAACAAGGTAAGATCCCCAATTTCAATCCAAGACAAAGGATTTGGATCATACCTTGGGTAAGATAACTCTCTCTAATTTTAATGGATCTGATAAATGTACTGTTGGATCATGGTTACAGAAATTGGATACCACTATACCTTAAAATCCCTCACCTTGGAATAATTATAAAGGGAACTTTTGAAATAAGTCTATGTCTACCCCAACACAAAAATATGAACTTAATAATTTGCATAAGAAGGGGGATGATGAAACTAGGAATGAGATTAGGAGGAAAAAACTTTGTTTCTCTTGCAAAGATCCATGGACTGTAGGACACATATGCCTTGGATAGGGGAAAATGAATTATGTTGAAGTTGTTTCAGACACAGACTTGTATTAAGATACATCTAAAGAGTCTCATGATCCATAAGTCCCTCACCATGAAGAGAAGAAAAAATAAGGAGAATCATGTGATGCATCCACAAGAGAAGAGGAGTTGGAAAATATGCCCTTGAGGCATGGTGGAGCAATTGATGAATTTATTGATGGAGAATTTATCTCCCATAGTTTGTTTGTGAAATTTGTAAGTCTAAATTTTGGAGAGTGTCTTCAATATGAAATGGATATAAGAGAAGATGAGAGAGCATAGGAGAAAGTTTGTTCTGAATAATATGTGCAAGTAAATGATCATTTGCAAAAGTATGTGGAAGAAGAGTTATCCCAATAATAGTTGCATATTGTTCTAGAGTGTGGGTATAATAAAGAATATAACCACTCTATCAATTTTAAATTTGATTACGAGAGCCTAGCCTCAATGAAAAGTACAAATGAGGTGGAACTTTAAAACACACATCAAGAGAATGTCTTAGTATAAAATGATGATGAAGCTAAATTTTCATGTGCATTTGAAAGTGAATAAGAGTACATGAGTGTATAAAACTTTAAAAAATCTTCTCAAAGATATGAAAAATATCATGATTAATAAATTGGTTGTGTTCTTACTAGTGTTAAAGAGTTAAGCAACTCTAGAAGGTCTTATAATAAAGCCAATATGTATATCAGAGTAGCATAAAAAAATAGTGGTGGAGTTGCTTCATTACTTAGTATTCATGAAAATAATTATAGTAGTGGAAAGCCAAATTATGAAAGGATCACTAATTAATAGTAAATAATTGATGATATTTTATTTGAGGGAGTAGAGGAGCTATTCATTGCAGATGTATTGCAATAGAGAACTCCTAGATTGACTTGAGATCTTTGAACTTCATTAGGTTCAATTAGAGAATGAGTTGTGATTGCTTGAGAATAAAAAATATTGGGGAGGGAAGACTTGTAATTTCCCCTTTTTATAGCCTTCTAACATTTTCAAAATATCTAAATTTATTGGAGAGATCCAACATTTTTAAAAAGGAATTTAGTTAGTGGAATTATGTTTAAGGGATCTTCAGGAGCTCATACACTACTTTTTATTGGTAGTGAAAACACTATTCACAAATTACTATTCATGGTTACTATTCACAGCGACTATGCATGGTGATGTGGCATAGTGGTGATGTGACAAAATGATGAGATGGAATTAGAGTGATGTGTCATGACCCATAGGGAATATTTCATAAAAAAAGTCTAGTTAGAAAGGAGTGGGGTGTTTCATCCACTAATGGACATGTTATTTTGTTATTGGTGAGTCACATGACTTCCTTTTGTGTGATTAATACAAGGATGAATAGTTAGGGAACCATCCTTAGGTGTAATAGTGTTTTGGCATGAAAATAAGCTAAAAATATGATTGAAGCTTGTTTGGGAATCTTAGGTTCACATGGGGAAGAGGACAAGAATTCACTATTATAGATTTGGATCACATGTGGAAATGGAGCACCATTTTTGGGGTCACATGGAAAGTAGGAAACTGAGACAAAAGAAGTGATAATCATGTGATCCACTTTTGACCATTTGCATATGAGGACAAGCATCACACTATTGCTCACATTTGTGAAGGTGGGGCACAAAAGTTGGAGTCACATGGGATGACTAATATTATCTCTCTTAATTCTCTCCTTTTTTATTAACTTGCACAATAAGACAACTCTTCACATGTGGTTACTATTCCCACATGGAAACATGGTGCCATATTCCCTCTCACCTTATAATTCTCTCCCATTCTTTCCTTTTTGTAAAATCTATAAGTAAGAGCTCTCTTCCTTGTAAATGCATTCTTCATTATTGTCTAAATCCACCCCATGTTGGAAGAAAAATGACTGAGAGGGAGGGGGGTGAATCAGTCTTTAAAAACTTTCAATCAATTACATCCACTCATATATTAACTATAAAAGCAGCATAGTGATCTAGAAATGCATTAAGAACTAATCACATGAGCATGAAATAAGATAACACATCACATATGTGGGAAACCCTCATGGGGGATAAAAACCACTAAAAAAAATCTTGGAAAAACTATCTTATAAGATAATGTATCATATTTAGTTGAGCACCAACCCAACATGGAGCACCAACCCCAAATTTATCATGCACCCACTTGACTTTAGGAAGCACCCACTTGCTAAGAGGTTATAACCCCCTCTGAATAAGTAAAAACTTAGTAAAAAGACACTTATGCAAGAACCAAACTAAAATGTATTTCTAACTCCATCTTGACCAAGCACCAACTCAATCAAAACCAATTCTGCAAGTACCAACCTATAAGAAAGCTTCAACTCCCTCTTTAACCAAGCAAAAACTCAGTCAATCAAACTTCTTTATTTCACTCTTCCACTCAAATATCTATCTTTTATATCCAATTTCATAAATTAGGAATACATATATTACGTAAATTTGATATCCTCTCAATAGACAATGATCACTCCTTCAACTTTACTCCAATTGATCTCTCTCAAAACTGCCTTTAGGATTCTTCACTCAATTAGCCCTTATCAAGACTGAATAGGTCATATGAGCTTGATATTTAATAAAATAAAAAATATATTATCTTTATGAAAATTATTATATAATATCTCCTTAGGTTTTACAACATGTTACCCAACCTCCTCAGGCTCATTGATTTCTCTAATCACTCACTTTCTCTAAGCTTACTCAAATATGCCTAAAACTTCCTTGTATATATACCATTCCTTATTCATATACCACTTAGTTATACACACACCCTTAACCTATTAGTTTGTAAATATAATGTGTTTTATTAAATCTCATAAACATTATTAAAATGAAAATTGAGTTCCTTTTGGTCTGTCATAACTTTATTAGACCTCATTTCACTTTTAGGTCTCATGGAGACCTAATTGCATTAGGCCTTCTTATCAACATGTTACCATTTGATCATTTGGAAATAATTAAACCTATATAAATGAAAAAATACTTTTTAAAACATCTAAAAATCCCTTATACAACATCATTTTATCTCTATAGCATTTTTTAGGTCAAACCACTTCATGAAACCCATTAATAATACTTATGCCTATGTACACCAAAAAGTCTACCTTTCAATTTTGAAGCTCAAACATGATTAATACATTAAAAAATTATTAAAAAATAATATATATAACCTACATGACCTTAGGTTCATTAAAAAATTCATTAGACACTTCCACTCAGAGCTTAAGGCTTCAAGAACACTTTTGTAACTCACTCACTTAGAACTGCCAGTAAACTCAAAAACACAGTCATGGTGACTTAAACATATAATACCTTTGTATATAATTTCTATGGATTATTATTAATTTAAATTATCCTAAGATATATTTAATAAATCCTCAAGTGGAAAAATCATATGGTCTAATGACAAATACTGGTCTTATAGACCAATTTCTTGACCTCATATGACACTATCTTATCTAAACCAGATAGATCAAATTGTGAGCAAAATTTTACCAAAATAACTATCCTAAAAAACTAATTAAAATAATTAAAATGTATTAAAATTCCTTAAAAATTTCTTTAGACACTTGGTTTCATCATTATATCATGAAAACACACTCCAATTCATCTTCTCACTATTGTCTCAGTTTTTCATTGTTCACACCATTAGGTCTATTTGCAACTAGCTAACTTGGATGACTAGTTTAGCATAATTTAAGGGTGGAAAATATCCATAAACCTTAATGGTCATGTAGTATGAGTATACATCTCATTCGTCCATCCATTTTCTTTTCTTGATCAATGCAACTTTTGACTTCTACAGCAAATTCTTCACAAACAAGACTGTATCTACACATTTTATCTCTCATCTGACTAACCACCATCACCTAGAGGTACATAATAGATTTTATTACATTATAAAATAGTTTTTATATTAATTTGAGAGCATTAAAGGCTTTTAATATATTCCACATCAGGTCCTTATTAGGGTTTTAGGGAGGTTTAACACAAGTTTTGGTGTCAATTATTTATAAATGAATACCCTTTAAATCCAAAACCAATACATATATTTCTTATAAAATACCATTGACCATCTCTCCTTAATATATCAAGATCCCATGTAGAGGTTACACATGCCAAAAAATGTCTAAAAGTGCCTCTCAGGTCTTGAGATCTCATTCTGTGAACTTGAGAAGGCCTAAAATAATGTTTCTTTCAATTCCCTTTAAAACATGGCCTCAAACTTTTTTAACATGATTAAAAACATATCATACCTCTATCCATTCTCACATAGGCAAAATTGGCTTGAAAACTGATCTTCATACCTCATTAGGCCAATAGAGTCTAGGAGTGGTCTAGGTGTAGACTTGATTTGAAGGTCCTACCCCTGTAGGCTCACCCTGATACTATCATGGATGATTCTACAACTTATTATCATTCTCACACAACCTTCACAACCTCTCAAATTCTTGATATCACTCACCTTAACATGCCACCAGTTCATACTTGCACCATGCCATGACTATGATCAAGCTTTCAATGCACTTGACACTTTGACCTATTCCTTCCATGTCATGACCTCATAAAAAAATCAAACAATAAAACATATTATATTACTACACACTCATATTACTACACCGATCTCTTTTTGATTAAAAAAATATTCCATAGCTTCATACAAACTTAAAACCACATGACCAAGCTTCATATGACTTGACATCTTCACACAACCATAAGGCATTAGTTGCCTTTGAAATCTCTCTTGCCTTCAAGTTCTCTTTCATGACAACATCATTCAATGGTAACACTCTCTCAATGATAATGATTTATTTATAGGGATCAACCTAAAACTCTTCCTGCCATGACTATGACATACTATGTACATACCTACTCATACTCTATGCTTCCTATGTAGGCATTGGTTGTCTTCAAAAACTCTTTCTATGACCTACACTTTCCATGCTCATAAAAATCATGACAACTCTCAGTAACACTCTCTTCTCTTCTTATGGAAACTCTATTTCATGTACCATGACATATCACATATTTTGATCTATCCTTAGTTAGATTTGACATAAATCCTAACATCAACCATGACATCAATGACAACAACATGCCAACAAACTCTCCCTTTGTCATTGATGGAAAACATATTGATGAAAAACACAATAAAAAAATGAAATCACTTCAAAATTATATCTTTTCTCATCTATTCATTCTCCCCCTTTTGACATTAGTGGAAAAGGGTCTTCCACACACTACCATCTAATCTATAGACCTAAAATTCAATAACATAATGAAATACTGATAATAACTCACCTTACGCTCATTCCAGTTATTTTAGAAAAAATAGTGAACACTTGAACTTTACCTCAAGAAACCATGCTTATTATGACTTTTGCATCACTATCTTGACATTTCACAACACATAGCTACAAAGATCCACCTAACTCCATACTCTTCTCTTGAGTCACAAGATTAAAACCACTCTCAGAAACATATCCAAATAGGCTACTTCTCCCTATTCTAAACTTTATCCCTTTTTGATCTCTCTCCCTCTTTTGGTAATAATATCATAGAATGAAACATCATACAAACATGCTCCCCCTAACTTCATGCATACCTTCTTCAAATGAATTTAGATACATAGTAACACTTATCTTGACCTTGATATGACCAGTATAGATCATGATCTTGATCACTCACTAGGCTATCACATCTATTCTTATCTAACATAGATCTTCAAATGGACTCAAAA
This sequence comes from Torreya grandis, assembly GCA_037957365.1. NCBI lineage: Eukaryota > Viridiplantae > Streptophyta > Pinopsida > Cupressales > Taxaceae > Torreya > Torreya grandis. Next base: position 62,811 of record JARHVA010008637.1, read on the forward strand.
ATAGAATAGCACTCACTTTCCTTTATTCACCTTGATGCCATAAAGATGGATAATATCCATCTTCATTTCCATATTCTAGATTCACAAACATCCATCATGATCTTAGTCTTGGCCACATTATTCAACATGTCTTCATGTTATCAGTATAGCTTCTTTGACATAGACCATTAATTATCTACTCTTAAAGTTAATGAATCATTTGATTAGCTCCCCCTTTGTCCTCATAGCTTGTGCTCATCATATGAGTGATTTCAAATCATAGACCTTTCTTAACATAATTTAAACATCTTGATACCAATACCACTTCTCAACATATATCAAGCTATCAACTATTAGAAACATAGAACAACATTTTACTTACCTCTCATATACCAATCAGCTACACAATATTTCATCACACATTTATATTTGTCAACAACATCCAACTTATCTCTATGACCATATTGGTCTTGCAGACCAATCCATATTCCATATGTCTCTAGACATAGTCTTATGCTTAGATATGTATTACATACTATGACTCCTCATAAACTATCTCCATAATCAATTATCATACTAACCAAAACTCCTTTCAACTTGTCATATATATTCAATATATAAAGAAAATAATTCATACTTTGCAATATAAATAACCTATAATCCTCTCAAGATGAATCCTTATTTAACTACATCTTCATGATTTTACTAATAGAAGAGTGTCTCCATGAAGCCTAATTGAGTCACCCCTTTCTATAGGGCTCTAAAAACTCCATGAACTTAGGAGATTCCCAAATCTCCAATCCACTCATCTCAGCTATCTTGAAATCATGAGACTGATAGTCCCTCATTATAATCCATTTAGGCTTGATTGAAGCATTTGAGTCATCCACCTTGTTATCCTTATTCTTCTCTTTGACTTCCTTGTCAATACATGTAGATACCAAGTATTATTGACATTCATTTACTTATGATCCTTGCTCTATCTTAGAAAATAATCCACCTTGACCTTTGGGCTCAATATGATTAGTCTTGACTTGTTTTGGCTTCCATACCAATGTTTGACCCTTCTCATGCACTTTAGGAGCTCTGTATATCCTTTTAAATATTGAGGGCCTTGTAAATCCATTAACATAGAATCTTTCAATGTGTCCCATATTATGATAACTATAGCAAACAATATTACTACACTGGCCTCTTGATTGATTACTCCTCACATGGTCCCATGATAACTCATCCCTTGAGACCATCATACAATCACTTTCTCTATGACTAAAGTTATGACAAGAAAAACAAAAACCATTAAAATAATTGGAACACCTCATTGTATTGGGCTGCCGAATTGGTCTCTTCATGTTGAATGATCACTATGAGTCTTAGATTTGAGAGTTTATACATAGGTATTTGAGGTTTAACTCTCCTTATTATTATTTTGGTACTCCTTGAACCCAAGATCTATTTTTTCATGTGAAGACATTTAACTACTCAGAATTTCACCAAGAACTTTAGTACTCTTTTCAATTCTCTGATGTGTCTTCAACTTGATTATTCCCTGATCTAATTCTTCCTTCAAGTACTCCATTTCTATTCCAAACTTGATCCATTCTTCCTCATTGGTCTTAATATTTTTAGTGATAATTTAAATATGATTTTCCATATATTTGATGATATCCTCATATTCATTGGTGTTGATGCTTAGTCTCTCTTTAAAGAGATTGATTTGATCCTCATAACTCTTAACCAATGACCTTAGTTTTTTATTATTCCTTCTTTAGGACTTCAACTCTTCTAGAGCACTTATCAATTCTACCTCAAGGTTCACTTCAACCTATTATTCATCTAATTATTCATCATCCATAAGGTCTTTCCCTTTTTATCAACCCTGATTGTCTATTTCTATATCCATGAATAAGGTTTCATTGTTATTAGATGTATTAGTGTTATTTACATCAAATGAACTACTATCTTCTTTGGTATAAAAAACTCCTCTTTTTATTGAATGACCCTTTCTTGTCTTCATAATTTCTAAAACCATTTTTGCTCTTGTCAAGATTATAGGTCTTCTTGTCATTAACATGATGTTCATCATGTTCTTCATCATGCATAGTCTTATCCTTGTTAGGAAATTTAGATACAAAGTGAACAATATTACCATAATTAAATAATTTCAATGGAAAATTGCCCTTATACTTACCTAAACCTTTCCTTATTTTTATGACAAACATGGATTATATCTTGTCATCATAAATGTCTATATCAACATCATCCTTGGCCTTCTTACCTTGTGACTTTTTCTCATATTTGAATGTATCTTCCTTATTGGAAGGTCTTCTATCACTTGTTCTCATTTCATAGGTAGTAAAGATGCCATAAATCTCATCCATCTATCGTAAGTTAAGGTCTTTGATCTCCTCCATAACAAATGCCTTTGAATCAAACTTAGATTTTATAGATCTCAATACCTTTTTTACTACTATTGATTCTTCCAATTTCTCTCCTAGGAATGTGATGACATTTACCACTTCATCTACTCTCAATAGATAAGATGCAATGTTTTCGTCCTCATTCATTCTTAGGATTTAAAAATTAATTCGACGAGTCTAAATTTTTTTAAACTTAACTTTGGTGTTTCCTTCATATATGGTCTTTAACTTTTCCCAAATCCATTTATCTATATCACAATGCATGACCTTAACAAATTTTGCTTTTGAAAGACCACACAGGATGGCATTCATTGCCTTGGAGTTATTCTCACTTACCCTCTTGAATATTGCATTAGTTGGTGGTGTAGAGGATGGTGTGAATCCATCAATAATAGATTTACATATGTCATAACCCAAGGACATTAGATAGGTCTTAATTTTTATTCTCTAAAATACATAGTTAGTCCCATTGAAGAGAGGAACCTTATTGGTTGAAAAACCTCCTTATGATTATTGACTAGATATGGTTGTGCTTTAAGGATATCCTTCAAGCTATTAGGCTTACTTCAAAGGACCAAGATCTAATACCAATTATTGGAAGCACAATGACTGAGAGGGGGGTGAGTCAGTCTTTTAAAACTTTTAATCAATTACATCCACTCATCTATGAACTATGAAAGCAACACACCGATCTAACAATGCATTAAGAACCAATCACATGAGTATGAAACAAGATAACACATCACATATGTGGGAGACCCTTATGGGGGATAAAACCCACTAAAATAAATATTGGAAAAACTATCCTATAAGATAATGTATTAAATTTAGTTGAGCACCAACCCAACATGAAGCACCAAACCCAAATTTATCAAGCACCCACTTGAATTTACCAAACACCTACTTACTAGGAGGTTACAACCCCCTATAACTAAGAACTGACTTATTCAAAGGATACTTCTACAAGCACCACTTGCAAGGTAGCTCCAACTCCCTTTTGACCAAGCACCAACCTACAAGGAAGCTTCAACTCCCTCTTTGACCAAGTAAAAAATCAATTAATCAAAACTTATTTCTTCCACTCTTCCACTTAGTTATCTATCTATTATATCCACTATCATACATCAAGAACACATCTATGGTATAAATTAGATATCCTCTTAATAGACAATGATCAATCCTTTAACTTTACTTCATTTGATCTCTCTCAAAACTACCTTTAGGATTCTTCGCTCAATTAACCCTTATCAATAATGAATAGGTCATATGACCTTGATTGTTAATAGAAAAAAACCAATATGATCTTTATTAAAATGCTTCTTTACTCTCTTCTAAGGGTTTATAACATGTTACCCAGTCTCCTCAGGCTTATTTATTTATCCAATCATTTAATTCCTCTAAGCTGACTCAAATAGGCCTAAAACTTCCTTATAGATATCATTATTTATTCATATGTAATGAACCATTTCACCAAAATCCTAAACTATTAGTGAATCCACCCACTAGGATTTTAACACCCCACCACACTTCTGACAATCCTATCCTCAAGATGGGTGTGCACATCCTTGTGCATGTGAGATACTGAGATGAACACTACCATACTAACATTACCACTAGATACCTGAGACTCAAACATGGGTGGGCACTCTGATACCACATATAATGAATTATTACACCAAAAGCCTAGACTGTTAGTGAATCCACCCACTAGGATCTTAACATCATATACCACTTAGTTGGCCACACACACTTAACATATTAGGTCAGCCATAAAATATTTATTAGGATAGATCATAAACATTATTCAAATGAACATTGAGTTCTTTTGGTCTGTGATAACTTTATTAGATCTCATTTCACTTTTAGGTCTCATGGAGACCTAATTGCATTACGCCTTCTTATTAATATGTTACCATTTGATCCATTGGAAAGAATTACACATATATAAATGACACAATAATTTTATAAAACATCAAAAAATACCTTATCCAACATCCTCTAATATCTATATAACTTATTAGGTCCAACCACTTCATGAAACCTATCAATAATACTTGGTCCTATTAAGCATGTGTACACCAAAAAGTCTGCCCTTCAATTTTTAATCTCAAACATGATTAATCCATTCAAACATGATAAAAAAATTCATATAAAAAATATAAATTTCCTTATGTTAATTAAAAAATTCATTAGACACTTCCACTCAAAGATTAAGGCTTCAATAACACCTCTACAACTTACTCACTCAGAACTGCCAGTAAACTCAGAAGCACAGTCATGGTGACTTAGACCTCAAACACTTGTGTAGATATTTTAAATGACTTATGATGAATGTAAATTATACTATGATATACTTAGGACATCCTCAAATTTAAAAATCATATGTTATAATGATAAATATTGGTCTTGTGTACTAATTTCTTGAACTCATATCACACTATCTTATATGAACCAGATATGTCAACTTGTGAGAAACATTTTACCAAATTCACTAATCTCAAAAACTTATTACAAGATTTAAAATGTCTTAAAATTACTTAAAAACATCTCCATTCACTTGGTTTCATCATTCTATCATGAAAACACACTCCAATTCATCTTCTCATTATTGCTTGGTTTTTTAATTGTTCACACCATTAGGTTTATTTGTGACTGGCTAACTTGGATGACCAATTTATCATACTTAAAATGTGGAAACTATATATAAAAACTCATGGGAATGTAATATGAGTCTCTAAATCCTTTCATTCATTTTATTTTCTTGACCAATGCAAATTTTGATTGTTACAGTAAATTCTTCACAAATAAGCATGTATGTGCACATTTTCTCTCTCATCTGACTAACCACCACCACTTGGAGGCACTTAGGAGAAGTTAATACATGGTAAAATAGTTTTTATATTACTTTGAGACCATTATATGCTGTTTTTAACATGATATTCCACATTGAGTCCTTATTAGGGTTTTAGGGAGGTTTAACATAGGGTTTAGTGTTAATGATTGTTCAAAAAAGACTACCCCTTAAATCCAAAACCAATGCCTATAGATATTATATAGGACCCTTACCATCTCTCCTTAATATCTCAAGTTCTCATATAGATGACATGTGCCAATAGACATCTAAAAGTGCCTCTTAGGTCTTGAAAACTCATTCTATGAAATCAAGAAGGCCTAAAACAATGTTTCTTGTAATTCCATTAAAAACATGGTATAAAACTTTGTGAACATGATTAAAATAACATATAATACCTCTTTCCATGATCACATATTAAAAAATTTCTTGAAAACTAATCTTCATGCATCATTATTCCAAGTAGGATCTAGGAGTGGTCTAGGTGTAAACTTGATATGATGGTCCTACCCCTATAGGCTCACCCTGAGACTCATGAATAATTCTACACCTTATTCTCATGATCACATAACCTTCACATCCTCTCACATGCCTGATATCACTAACCTCATCATGCCACTAGATCATACCTTCACCATGTTATGATTAGGGTTAATATTTTAATGCACTTGACACCTTAACCTATTCCTTCCATGTCATGATCTCATGAAAGAATAAAAAAATCATACATAATATATTAATACATACTCATATGACTACACCAATCTCTTTCAGATGATAACAATCTTCCATAGCCTCATACAAACTTAAAACCACATGACCAAGCTTCATATGATTTGACATCTTCATGCAACCATAAGCCATTAGTTACCTTAAAATTGTCTCTTTCCTTCAAATTATATTTCATGACAACATCATTCAATGTCAACACTCTCTTAATGAAAATGCTTTCATTAAATAACTCACCCTAATACTCTTTATGCCATGACTATGCCATACTATGCACATACCTATTCATACACTATGCTTCCTATGTAGACATTGGTTGTATTCAAACACTCTTTTCATGATTTATACTTTTCATTCTAAAAATAATAATGAGAACTCTTAGAAATAATCTCTTCTCATCTTATGGCAACACTCATCATAAAACTCTTTCATGTACCTTGACATACTTCATACTGCCATCTATCCTAAGTCACCTTTGACATCAATCATGACATCAACCTTAAAATCAATGATATTAAAATATTATACATGAAACACCTTTTTGAAATTAATGAAAACAACATGCAAAAACCCCATTTTTTAGGTTCTAATTTATGTTCAATATTTTCTAACCAAGGATGAAACCCTTGGCTATACATAGATTATGAGGATGAAAACCCTTTTAGTTTATTTTTAGGATTTAAAGATGGAAACCCCATTATCCAAGTGAGGTAATTACATCTGAGAATTACAAATTTACTTCAAGAAGATTTATAATTCCAATATGTAGAATTTGTGTTGTTTCAGGATCTCTAGTATAGTTGTGGAGATTTGTGGTGTCCAATTTATGTAAGTATTTACTATGATATCAATATTTGAATCTATCAATGTAAGATTTATTGTGTATGGATATTGTCTCAAAAAATATAATTTTTAGTTTATTTATTTGTTTTAGAAAACCAAAAATTATTGTGTTGTTGGTTTTATGAAAAAGGTTATTATAACAATATACTGTGTTGTTCATTTACGATTTTCATATTTAAAATTGCATATAGTTGTAATTAGGGGAAAATTAGATTTTTCCTAAATATCACATTTGGGGATATTTAATATGACACTAATTAATGTATTTGACTCCATAACCTATACAAAACTACTTGAACACACCATATGACTTGCAAGAGAGACTTTAAATTGCATGAAGGTGAAGAGATAGGATAACATATCGAAGATAATTGAATCAACACTTGATAAGATAAACTAATTAGATACAACATAAATTAAAATAATAAGAGAAGGTGAAAATAAGTTGTATGTTAATTCAATGGCTTACAAAAATATCAAGGCTCCTGATGAAGAGGGGGAGAGTAAATCACATTCAGTAGTAAACATAACCAATTAGGACTAGCTCTTTTAGCCCTTCCACAAGACAAATCTATATGGTTTGAGACTTTTACAGGGTTTCAAAACAAACTAAGAAAATTTTAAAGTTCCCATTAACTTATTATCACACATAATTTTTTTTCATGAATATAATCTAAATGGAAACATACTATCTCACACTTGTCTCTCACAATTAGGTCCCTCCTTGAAGCCCTCCTAAAGCACGTTTTTGGGTGGACTACACAAAATTTATGGAAAAAAAATATTTTTTTAGATAACCATTAATTTAATTCATCGTTGTAAAAAAATTTGTGTAGAAAATACCAATGTAGGTATATTAACTTGACAAAACATCTCCAAACTAGGTCTCCAATTAGGCTTCTTATCCTTCAAAATTGAATTTTTGCTCTAAAAATATCCACATGTGACAAAATTAAAAATAAATAGTTAATAAAAATTTATAAAACTAAAAAAAATATAAATTTCAAGTATGAATTTATGAAATAAATTTTAGCTACCTGAACCATGAAATAGACAAATGCCCTCAATTAGGTTCTTACACAGGCTGTGAGCTAGAAAAATGAGGTTTTTAAGAGAAAATAAATGTTTAAAGTTATAAACATAAATTATATGGTATATTATATCATAATAAAAATAAAATAATTGTAATAAAACTTATTTTAATCCTAAATACACTCATATTTTATAATTTCCAAGTTTTGGATTGTTCACAAAGAAAATAAGGTTTTTTGGACTGTGTAGATAGAATTTGCAATTGGAATAAGATTCAACATTAAAAGAGTTTATTGATATCTAAAAACATTAAATACACATAAAAAAACATTAAAAAATCATTAAAATCATTAAAATTCTTACCTTTTACAAAAGAAGCCTTTTTCTTCACCTCTTATACTTGACTGTTCACCATGCAAATAGGGTACAAGGCAAAATTATGATTTTTTTTAAATGACCCTAATTGACTTATAAATGGGTTTTAAAGTAATAAAATAAATTAAATACACTTAATATAAACTTATTAACACCATTTTACCATTATAATGATTGAAATCCATCAAATAACCCTACATAAGGTTAGATACTTGACTGTGTAACACACAAAATTTTGAAGGACTGAATATCTCTCTCTTTCACTTATAGATTAATGAAAAAAATTTAAATACATAAAATTAATAAATTTAAATAAGTGATAAAAATTACCAATGTTTATCAAAATCATTCAAAAATTCTTCAAATGATTCTTTATTCATGAACGTTCTTGGTCATATACATTCAAATTTAGAAAATTGTCATTTACAACCTTCCTTTTGTAGAATTCATCTTGTTTATATCATTCTTGGAGCTTAAACTCATTCCATAACTTGGATAATGACCAATTTAAACCTCTACATGAAATATAATTCCCTAAAAACATTCTAATTGAATCTTGCTTGCCTCCAATGTAGGCTTATGTATGATAACTTTTCATTTTTGGACATTACATGAAGTTTTATTACAACATACAAGACCACAAGGGTGTAAAAACATTAAGAAACATCCTAAGACCTATAATACATATATCCAAACCAAAATAAAACTTTATATTCAAAAAACAACATGAATAATCCAATAAAACTAAACTTATAAATTAAAAAAATTGAATTTGGTAATTTAGTAGGAAAATGCCTAGATGCTTCAAATTCAAATTTTAAGAACTTATAGGAACTATAAATGACTCCTAAGTTTCATATAAAAATTTTAATATGTATAATGACTATAAAAATTGATATAAAAAATCATAAAATTTCAAAATGATGACGTTTTTGAGATCTTTCATGGGTTCCTGCTCATGAATCATCTTTTACTATAGATGCTTCCAAAGATCTTCTCCTTATTTTCAAAAATCCTTATATTATATTTATAGCTTCTATATCCCATGGTATTCTCAAGAGTGAAAAGGATTGGTAAAATGGTATATGCTTTTCAAATATACATCTTTCTTCTTTGAGATCAATTAATCTCATCTCTAAATCTTCTTCAGTTATACCTGCACATACAATAAATGCATTAAAGAAAACCACTCATGTATCATATTATTTTATTTATTATTTTTTAATAATACATTCCTTTGTATACTCATCATTTATATTATCATAATGGACCTTGATTTTCCCATTCTTATCCTTTACTTGATTCACTCTCTCTTCATTCCTTCTTAGCTTAAGAACATCATTTTAATATTTCTTATACTCTTCATCCCTAATTAAGAAGTTATTGCAACATTCATTATTTTCATGATTTTTTTAATCTAACATTAAAATACTCATTGTTTCCTTTCAAGACAACCTCACCCTCTTGTTCTATCTGTTGTTCACTTGATAATTGATTGCATGTATTGCCATCCATGGCAATGTTATTTAACATACTAACTTTATTAATGAATCCTTCAAGATAATATATACTCATTATATAATACAAATATCTATACAACTCCACAAATAAATCATTCATATGTTTATTTGATTAATTTTGAATTTTTGAAGATAAATCAATCTTTTTATTAGTTGCAACCTCTATATTTTGTTGATCAAATAACATATTACTTACCTCATATTCCTTGTTTGGATGTATGAATTCTTTCTCACCTATAAACAACACCTTAGAACATCCTTTTGTTGTTTCATCTTCTTCATTCAATGGTATAATTATGTACTTACATCCTTATTTTTCAAAAGTATAAATATTTCTCTCTCCATCATGAATGACCGTCATATCATACTGCCAAGGTCTTCCTAAGATCACATGGCATACATCCATTGGTATGATGTCACATAAGACTTTGTCTTGATATCTTCTAATCTAAAAATATACACAAATTTTTTCATTGACAAGAATTTGTTTCCCATTATGTAATAGTGAAACCTTATATGGAGTTGGATGTGGTAATATTTTCAAACCAAGATTATCTACCATTTCAACAGACACTAAATTATTTGTACTACCTAAATCAATTACCATCTTGTAACACTTACCTTGAATTTTTCATGTTGTCTTGAATAAAGTTTTTCTTTGGATAGGCTCCTTGTCCTTAGGTGTCTTGATCAACACTATCCTCATCAACAAACACTCATCAATTTCTAGATTATCTATGTGAGATTGAGACTCCACACTCTCCTCCTATGCTTTTCCACTTAATTTCTATTTTTAGTTTGAAAACCACTAGCTTGAGATTCTTTTCCTCCTAAAACCTATGAGCAACAAACTTATTACATTTAAGACACTTACCTATGAATCTATTGAAGCCTCTTCCTCTTGATAATAGTGAAACCTTATATGGAGTTAGATGTGGTAATATTTTCAAACCAAGCTTATCTACCATTTCAACATACACTAAATTATTTTTACTACCTAAATCAATTACCATCTTGTAACACTTACCTTGAATTTTTCATGTTGTCTTGAATAAAGTTTTTCTTTGGATAGGCTCCTTGTCCTTAGGTGTCTTGATCAACACTATCCTCATCAATAAAGACTCATCAATTTCTAGATTATCTATGTGAGATTGAGACTCCACACTCTCCTCCTATGCTTTTACCACTTAATTTCTATTTTTAGTTTGAAAACCACTAGCTTGAGATTCTTTTCCTCCTAAAACCTATGACCAACAAAATTATTAAATTTAAAACACTTACCTATGAATCTGTTGAAGCCTCTTCCTCTTGGTTTATTTCAATAGACACTAAATTATCTGTACTACCTAAATCAATTACCATCTTGAAACACTTACCTTGAATTTTTCTTATTTCCTTGAATATTTTTTTTCTTTCGATAGGCTCCTTATCCTTAGGCGTCTTGATCAACACTATCCTCATCAACAAAAACTCACCAATTTTTGGCTTCTCTATGTGAGACTAAGACCTCACACTTTCCTCCCCTATTTGTACCACTTGGTTTCTATTTTCAGTTTGAAATCCACTAGCTTGAGATTCTTTTGGACACTCCCAAAACATATGACCAATAAACTTACTACATTAAAAACACTTACCTATAAATCCATTAAATCCTCTTCCTATTGTTGTGTATGTTCCTCTAAAGTATGGTTTCCTTCATCTGAATCCACCTCTTATATTGAATGCATACTCATATCTTTGTGAAATACTTTATCCTTATTCATATTTTTATATTTGACTTATTTTTGCATACTCTCCTCTACCTCTAAGAGGTTTACTTCTACCCCTTGAGTGTTGGTTTTGTATTATATTCAACTTGTCTTCTACTTTCAAAGCATATTGATAACACTCTTAAAGTTTTCCTGGACTTACCAAACTAATTTCATCCTAAAAGTTATACCTTAAGTATGTTGGTTCTTAGTTGTACACCACATACACTTGGCCTTGCACACTTGAGAGAAGATGGTAAGGAATGATGAAAAACATGCTAGTATGTCATTGTATCTAGGGAAGGGTTTGGCATCAAGATTAGACTGAATGTATAAAATGATTGAGAGGCACACCTATAAAGGGTATGGTCAACTCCCTACTATTTTTGGCTCTACCTAAACCAACGTGAGAGGACCTATGGGGTAGCTTACTCACATGGAGAGATAATTCAATTCAACATCCATGGGGATTTTGGGAATAAGGAAAAAATATGACCAGGGCATAACTAATATTGTATACTTCACCCATTAAGGGTTATCACATAAAATGCACAAATGTTCTAAGTCATATATAAGCTACTAGAGATAGATTAGAAAGTTACTGCAATCTTCATTCTATAGAATATTTAAAAACAAAGGGGTTGAATAAAAGATTGTAGTGCTATAAATTAAAACAAAAACTACAAACACATTTAAAATATGCAAGATATTATGCATTTTCAAGGAAAATAACACTTATAGGAGGTAACAAGCTATATTATTTGCAAGGTAGCATAGTTGGATGATTATAAAATGGAGGGTGGTGTGATTGTGGCTTTTAAATAGTAGGGTGTATTGCAGTATTTCATGGAAATATTCCTTAGCAAAGATGCAAAAAAAACTTTAAATGCAAGATATTGGTAAATACAAAATGATCCCTGAGAGAATAGAACATACACTTAAACTAATCTTTCAAATGATTTTCCCTATCAAATCCATAAACCTAGGGTGCCCAAACAAGTTATTCAACAACCTATCTTGAAGTAATGTATAAATAATTTATAATTTAAATCTATGCTAAAAATGATAACCAACAATGAGTACAAATCCAAATGTCCAATCAAAAATTCTTGTAAAACATGTCGTTATACTTCATTTACAAGAAACAACAAAGAACCACAAGAATTTTCATTAACTTGAAAATAAATATTACACACATCAACATTTCAAAATGCTACAATGGGGATAATCATGGTGAGATTCTTCTTTTGACAAGGGAGACATAAACATGCTCTCAAATCTTGCTAATGGTTGTACAGATGCAACCACCTTAGTAAGGGAGATAGAATCTACACACAATAATTAATCCTAGAATTTTTTTGAAGAACCTAGACTTGGAGAAAATGGACACCTAAAAAAATGACCAATATCAACCTTGAATAGAGGAGAATCCCCCCATTTATACATTTTCAAATCTGGAACTATGGCTCATAAATATAAAAATTTAAAAACAAACTTTCAAGTCCACTAAGATGCTTCCAGCTATAAAATATTCCCTTACCATGCCTAACATATTCATCCATTTTCAAGAAAAATCACAATTCTAATTACCATTTCAAAGATTGATAAAGATATGCAACAAACTCTTTGATCTCTTGACTAGAAATGCTTTCACATGAGCTGGAAGGAGAATACTGATGGTAGAGGGCTGAACAAACTTTGTCTTTATGTGAAACTTTTTGAAGATGCCTGGACCACTTGCTTGCATAGCTAGAACCTCTTGGTCAACTACCCTTCCATTTATGCATACCATGGAACAACCTACTCTTGCAATGATGGCATGGGAATATTATAGATCCATGGTTACTTGAGAGATCTTATTTGGAGTGGTCTACCTTAGATTTGTAGACCTACAATATCTCACCTGTGGAGTAACTTGGATAAGCACAACAATGAAAAATGTAAAAGACTTAGGTCATTTTACCTTTTTACCCTTTTTTATCCAACCTAACTTTTCACATTTTTCAACTTGTATCTTTACTTCTTACAAATTTACCTTTTAAGGGTTCCCCCCTTATTTCCTTTTTTAATGCATAAATGCATTATTTCACTTTTTGACTTATTGGGGAAATTTTGACCCCACATGCAATTTTTTATTTATGTAATTGGAACTTATAGTCCCCCTAGGAAGTTCCCTTAGGCAATTATCAAATGATCACATAAGGGGTTAATAAATTCATTTTGAATTATAATGCACTGAACATAGACTTTTCATTCTTATACATTACCTTCTCATATAGGATTTACCAGATATCTACAAAAAGGTCATCAATTTTATGAACATAATCTCCTTCATATTAGTATGATAAAAGCATAAAAATAATGTCAACAGGTTTCAATTACTTCATCATTATTCCATTTATTTTAAAGTGTCCATTTGTAATGTTGATTGTCAAAACACATATTCCACCCACAAGTCATAAACTTCAAATGTAATTATAGAAAACTAGTGACATCTAAATGTTTAACCGCTGTGCCCTTTACAACACCCTTGGGAACTAAACCATACACTTTTGGATAAAGGGACCCATGGCTCTTCAATTAAATTTGCAATTGATTTTAAAACCCTAGACTTCTTACATAACTAACATGACTCATCTACAATCTACCTAGTCAATTTGTTGTCAATAACAAAAGCTCCATGAACTCATTTTGCATAGGATTTCTAATCATGACATGTATGCCTATGTGGCATCACCATGTCACTTTATTCATTAACATGAAATGTGACCATTTCCCATAGGATATATGTCAACATGTCATTGGCTCCATATCTTTGAAATTTCCAACTAGGACTAGCACTATCAGATCCTTGTCTTCATGATGAATGGTAGCGTGCCACTTGGTAGCTCTATGGTCTCTCAGTATCCATTCAACACTAGTTTTTATTATAATCCATTAAATCTCCACTAATAACCTTGAAATAATGCCACTTGTATCATCTTCCTCTGTGTCGATGCATACCATTCGATTGTGATCCATCAGCTCAGCTGTGACTAGCTCAAAATAAACAAGGAAAATTACCAAGTTTCAATTCTGGGGCATTTGTTCTTTTGGGACCTTTGAATTTGGATTTTCCATCTTTGACATCCCTATTTTTAAAATTTTTATGTCAGTACAATTATTCCATAACAATTTGGTTGGGATAATTATTTCAAACATTTTGTTCAAATCAATTTCTTCAAAGCATATGAGCTCGACACTTTTCCTAAAATATTTGAACTTTATCAGACTTTTTGTCACAAATAAAATGCCCAAAATAATTCATCCTTTAGATTTTTTGTCTTTGTTGGGATAATTATTTCATGCATTTTATTCAAAATAATTTCCCTAAATAAATTAAACTTAACATTTTTTTTGAATAAATTTGACTTTACACTTTTTTTGAAGAAAACTAATTTTGTTAGGCTTTTTACACAAGAAAAATGCTCAAAGGGAAAGTACCCTTCAAATTTTTTTCCATAAACAAAAAGTCTAAAATAAATGGACCTACAAACTTTTAACCATAGACAAAAAGTTTGAAACAAATAAGGACTTAACACTTTCCTTGGAATAATGCAATTTCATCAATTTTTTTTATCGCAGATAGTTTGCTTGACATAAATAAGTCTTTAGACTTTTTATGTAAGCAAATATCCTGAAGACTTATTTTCATGAAGCAAAATGTCCTGAAAAAAAACCTAAAGACCCTAAGGCTTTATATGCATTAAGTAAATACCAAATTAATACTTAGCCAATTTAACACAAAACTTGACATGTAATGAACATTAAAAAATAAGACTTGGGTTGTGGACTTAGGCTTTGACAATTAAAAATGGCTCAATTTCTTTAGTGAAATTTTTGGCACTAACATTATTTCTCACCCAGGGATGCATACCCCCTATGGGTGTGCAAAAAACCCCAAAATGTAAGACCAGGTGCCAATTTATTGGGTCACGAAGTCAAGACTTATAAATTTTTGCAAACACCCATGAAGAATCAACAAAACAATGGTAGACTTGTTAAAAATAAATTAGGAGGATCTAAAAATGAACACATGATAGAGACATGAAAGGAAACTATACAAACAAGGCCCAAAGTAGAGGGGCAACAAAGTGAAAAAATAACAAAAGACAAAACACTATATAATTATGTACATAGTTATAGACAAACTCAATCTAAGAAGTGATTTAGATGTTTGCTATTAACTAGTAGTTGTAGTATCTCACCATCAAAATATATTAATAAAAAATTATGCACCCCAATCTAGTAATTAATATAATAGGAACCCATCCACAAGGCATAAAACTTGTCATGTTTGCCTTTCTCTTCATGCCTTTTATCTCAAAATAGAACCAAATCACCTACTTGGAAGGTTCTTGGAGTGACCTTCCTATCAAATATATTCTTCAACTTTTTATTGAACTTGAGGTGTCTTTCATGATCTTGTCTTCCAATTTCAACAAGCTCAATAATTTGGTCCATCCTTCTCTCATAGTGGTTGATCTGCTCATCATCTTTTAGTTATTACATGAGCTAATAGGTTGGCAACTAGAAATTCATAGATAAAATTATTTGAGCTCCATAAACAAGCTCAAAAGGGCTTTTACATGTGGCTCTCTTGGGCATGATCCTATTAGCCCATAAAGCAAAATTTATCTATTCACCCCACTTCTTCTTCTTTGCTTTCAAAGTATGTCTAATGATTTTTAGAAAATTCTTATTACTAGATTCTACTTACCCATTCGCCTAAGGGTTATAATTAGAATCATAGGTCAATTAAATCTCATAATTTTTGCATAAGGCCACCAAAGGTTTGGATTTTAAGCTTATGAAATTATCTATAATTATCTTGATAGGCACACCAAATCTATAAATAATCAGATTTATCAATAAATCCATAACTACCTAGTGTTCACTTTCTTTGTAGGGACCACTTTAACCCACTTTGTGAAGTAGTCAGTTGTAACTAGTATCCATCTATGTCTAACATTTGATAAATCAATAATTTCTCTAATTGAATTCCATTCCATGTTATTTGAATGATCCTTCAATCATCATAGGCTGTAAGCTTTCATTCTCCTAGTAAAGCATTGTCATTTTTTACATTTTTTGAATTTTTGAATAACATATTTAAATAGTGATGGCCACCAATAACCAAATCTCATAATTTTATGAGATGTAATTTTAAGTTCAAAATGGCCACCACATACTCCACTATGGAAGTCTTCAATTAGGTCATCAATCTATTCTTCCAACACACATCTTAAGAGAACCCCATCTAGATTCTTCTATGCTAGTCCATTCACAATCAAGAGGTATTTTTGAGAAATAATCTTAAGAGTTATCCTTTGATTATTGTCTAAGTTAGGGGGACAACTTAGATTTTTCAATTAGTAAACAATATCTCTATACCACAAAGACATGTTAAATTGACTCAATGAATTATCAACATTAAAAATAGCAGTGTTTACCTCAACAAATTGCAAATTGGTTTCAGCCATAAGCTTGGCTGGACCCATCCCTCTTATTAACTTGGTGGTCTAAATATCCATATCATACTCTTGTAACTTGTTGACCTACCTACACCTTTTTTTGGATACTTCATCTGATTCAAGATGTCCTTCACCATGGTATGCAAGACATAAAGAATAATCTTTGAACTTAGAATATAAAGCCTGAACATCTTAACAACTTTAAAGAGAGATAAAGCTTATTTTTCCATAATGGTATAATTTAGGTTAGGACCTTACATAGCTTTACTAAAGAAAGATATGGGCTTCTCATGATCACCTTCATTTTTTTGCAATAGAACATCAATAATAGTATTGTATGATGAAATAGAGAATATCTAGAATAGATTTATGTAATCAAGGCTAGCCAAGATAGGAGCAAACTTTAAATCTCCCTTGATTTCATTAAATGATTTCATGGCCTTATCTTCCCATTTTATGGTTTGATCCTTCTTCATCATGGATGTGATAGGTAGAGTAATCTCTGCAAAGCTAGACACAAATGTCTTTACAAAGTTAATTTTCCCAAATAAGGATTGAATTCCATTCTTAGATTATGGGTAGGCACTTTATTAATGGATTCTACCCTTTGAGGTTCAATCATGACACCATCCTTGGACACTATATGTCCTAACAACTTGCCATTTTATACTCCAAAGTGGCATATCTTTGGATTAAGTGAAATGTTGAACTCCCTGTATCTGATTAATATTTTTTCTAGATGTTTCACATTTCTTCTTTAGTACACAATAATGTCATCCTAATACACAATAATGAACAAGTTAATTATCCCTACAAAAATGATGTCCATAGCTCGATAGAACATTGCACCAACATTCATCAACCAAAAAGGCATCCTCATATATACATACATGCCCCAAGGCATTGTGAATATGGTCTTGGGTCTCTCATATTATTTTACCACAACCTAGTTATACCTTGAGAAACCATCTAATGTGGACAACATCTCTATCTAATAACACTCTATAATAGGATCTCCATCTTAGGAAGTGGATAATTATATTTTAAAGAAGCTTTGTTCAAATTCTTGAAATCTACAAATATGCAAATATCACCATTATTCTTCCATACAAGGACTAAATTTGTAACCCATGATGAATACTTGATGGGCTAAATGATACCACCATCCCTTAGCTTCTTTAACTCATCCCATATCTTATTGGCTAAGCTGGGATTAATGGGTCTTTGTTTCTACCTAAAATGCTTGTTATCAAGCTACAATGGGATGACATGCTAGAACAAATATTCCCTATATATTCTCATCTCAAAATAATGCCATGCTAAATAATCCAAATACTTTCTTAACAACTGCATGTAAACTTGATTCTCAACTTCACTTAGGTGAGTACCTAGCTAAACCTTTCTTGGATTCTCATGAGAACCCAAGTTGCACTCAGTCATGTCTTTTAAAATAAATGATTCCCTTGACTTGATTCTATTAGCTTCATTAGAATATGCTTCTAAACTTACCAATCATCTAGGGAGCATGTTTATCTTTAGCTGAATAATGTCCTTCCCAAATAAGGTTTTATTTACATCACAAACCTGAACCATAGATTATAGGTCTATAAGCTGATCATGGAACTCAGCCTCACAATTTATAAATATTTTGATTTGATCATTATCATCAAACACCTACCAATGATGAACATTATCTAGGATTGAAGGCTGAACAAGCATCTCTACTTGATATTGACAATGAGGGATTGTATTTTTAATGTCAAATTGAGCACCTAGCCCTTTAAGTTTGTTAGTTTATTGGTTGAAACTTCTATCATGATAACAAAGGTTGAATACATCAAATAATTCAATCAAATCCCAAACATCATTATGATATTGTTTCAACCTTTTATTTTTTATGGCATAAACATTATAGATATTCTTAACCACTAACTTAGAATCATCCTTGACAATCAAACTTTTAATTTCATGTTCATGGGCAATCTATAAACCCAACAAGAGTGCCTCATACTCAAAAGTATTATTCATATACTCAAAGGAAAAATTAAAAGAAAACTTGAAGCAGTTACCATTGGGTGCATAAAATATAACCCCAACTCCATTTCCAAGATTGGAGAAATCCCCATCAAAACATATCTTCCAAACTACACTTTCTTTGTCAAGTTCAACATCAAGAATAGTAGGCTATTCACTAGTATAGATATTCCCAATAAAGTTGCCCAATTCAACATCAATATACAATACTTCATTCAGAGCATGTTTAAAATCTTCAATTACAAGTAACATCTTTGGATCTCTATAAAACTTTACCATCTTACCCTCCAGTGGAATGGTAACATAAGATAAGTCCATCTATACACTTCCACCTATGCTAGTATCCCATTTATGTGATAGAAACATCCCCCACTTAGGTGGGAGTCCACAACTACCATGTCCATATTCAAATACTTTCCTAGATGCACTTCCAACTATACCACCAACCCCTTGACTTGTCCATGGCATATCACTTGCAAAAATCTAACGTGATCTTAACTCTGATTTTATTTAGGACACTTAGAGGCATCATATTGCATGAAGCACCAAAATCAAACATGTAGTTATGAACAATCAAATAATTGATTAAGAGAGTAGTATAAAATAGATCCATTTTTAGTTGATTTTATACAAGTGTAGTCCCAAAATAAACCTCTAGAGTAGGTTCAACAATCTCTTTTTATTATTCATCACTTTTTGGGGGTGTTTGGGGCAACTCAATTTCATTCACAACTAAATTCTCACCAAATTCTAAGTACTCAAAATTCCTCTTCCTATGTTTAGGTATTTGTAATAATTCAACAAGTGGCATGGTGATTTTTATTTGACTCAACACTTGGGCCATATTACACATGCTATACCAAGGAAGAGGAGTATTGGGTGGAAGGGTGATAACACCTTCAACTGAAATATAGTCATTTAAGGTCTGATGTGGAGTAGGCTAGGATGGATTAACATTCTTATTAGTAGCCTTCAAAGGTGGAATTTATTTAAACTCATTAGCACCCTTAGAGATACTAGACAATATGGGCACTCTATTCTTGGTTGAAACATATCTAGGCTTATAAAAATGGGAAACGGGTACTAGCTTGGAATCTTTAGGGACTAATTTAGTTTTCTTAGCCTCCTTATTAGCATCCCCTACCTTTAGATTTCTAGGGGCAGCACCTTGAGAAGAAATAACCTGATATTTGATTTTCAAGTGATATTATTTCTCATGGGAAATTTCTACATTAATTAGTATCTACCTACCCTCAATTGATAGAATTCCCCCATCATATTTCTTAATTATCATAGAGTGCAATAAATCAAAATCATAAATGGGTAATTCATATACTTGTGCCATATTAACATCACAAGAAAACTTAAGAATTGGGATACTTACTTTTTCAATTACACTCCAAAATTGATTAACATTAGTAGCACTCACAAATTTCATAGAGGTAGTCATCTCGCATCAAGGGATTTGACAATTGAACATCAAAATCTCATCATCAGATGATGTAGACTCAAGTTCATCTGCATCTTCATCAATTGATTCAACTGTATCACATGTGAGATGTGAAAAGAAGCACTTATCACACTATTAAATATCAATTTCATAATCTAAAACATTCACCTTGACATTTAAAGGATCAATCACTTCTTTTCTAGCACCTTTATTCTAAATTTTATTTGTTCTCTCATCATATGTAGGCCTCTTCCCTCTCTCATTGTCTTGCTTATGGAAATTAGTCCTTCCTTATGCTTGATTTGTATTTGAATGCCTTTATTGAATGATAGACATATGAGGTATCCCCTTATTATCTCTAGCCAATTTGTATGACATTTATTTGATAGCAAAGGCCAAAGTTTTAATAGTCCCCTCAAGATTGGCAATTTTTGTGGACTGTGTCTTTTCCAGATTGACCAATTTCACTTCAACCCACTTGTTCATGGGATTTCCCATGGCCTTTATATTGTTCTTAATTTGGATTATATATTTAATACCAATCATAGGTTTTTTGGGAGCCTTATACCTCAAGTATTACCTAGCCTTCTTCTCAAAGGCATCATAATATTTTATCAAGCACATTATATCACTAAGCTTGATGCTTTCAAGTAGCCATGTTATAAATTTATTGAGCCATGTATTGAATTCTTGAAAACACACATTGGGGTTCTTCTTGATGTTTTCAAATTCATCCAAAAGGAACCTTGGATCAATTCTATCACCATATTGAATTTTGAAAACATTTCTCATTTCTTCCCATGAATCAATGCATCCAAAGGGAAGGGAATTGAACCATTCATGAGCATCTTCCTATAGTGTGTGCATAAAAAACTTGATGCACACATCATCATACTCAACCTCATAATATTCAATGATATTGTGAAAATCCCTCAAGTGTTGATCACCACTCACTGCATCATTCCCTTGGAACTTTGGAAGGTATTTCCTTTGTTTGGGACTTCACTGGGATAGCCTGCTATTTCATCAAAATTGATAGGCCTAAATTTGAAAACATATAATATAGGACACTCATTCTCATCTTGATCCGTATGCTTCATGATTATTTAAATGTGAGGTTCAAGAACAAATGGAAAAGGGATATGAGGGGGTGAATGAGGTGTACTTGGTGGATCAAAGTTAGAAGTGGATTTAACTAATTGAGAAGGAGCTAGGTAATACATAAGACTATAGGTTTTAGAGTTGATAAGATAGATATAATAGTCCTTAACAATGGGAGGGTTGATAAATAGTTTAAGATTACTAGAATATTGATAACCCTTAGCATCTGAACTTTGTCCTACAATAGGCTTTCAAACTTGTCTCTCTCTTCTTTGAGGAATACTTAAATGGGAAATGAGTTTCTTTGATGGGTCACTTCTGAAGGATGATCTCGATAATCAAAATAGATAGCGATCTTCCTTGAAATTAGAAAATAAAGTTAGATTCATCACTAGAATCAAACTTCTAGAATATAACAATTGACAAATTGTTTGTGATACATGCTAAAATTAAACTTGCTAAAGATTAATGTTGAGATAAAAATAAAAGATACTAAAATATTTATAATAATGTTCAAAAGGGAAAAATCATCTTCTAACATGCAATCTTAATAGTCATTTACAATAAACTTATTAGAAGTTAAATTATCAAATATTTTAAATCTTGGCACATCCCTAGTGGAGTGTTATGACATTGATGACCAAGATAGTTCAACTGTATCAAATAACAAGTAGATAACCTTCAAACTTTAAATACTTACATCCCTTTATAAGAGTCCCCAACAACATGAGTGATAAGAAGTGTCCCCAATAGTAGCACTAGTAAAGTGTTGGTTCCTAGTTATACACCATGTACACTCAACCTTGCACACTTGATAAAATATGGAAATCAATGATGAAAACCCCAATAGTATGTTGTTGTTGTTGGGGAAGGATTTAACATCAAGATTATAGCAAATGTATATAATGACTGAGAAGCACCTATAAAGGGTATGGTCATCTCCCTGCTACTTTTAGCTTTCCCTGAACCAAGGTGAGAGGACCTATGGGGTAGATTGCTCACATGGAGAGATTTTGAAATTCAACTTCCATGGGGATTTTGGGCACAAGGAAAAAATATGACTAAGGCATAACTAATACTTCACACTTCACCTATAAAGGGTTATCACATGAAATACATAAATGCTCTAAGTCATATACAAGCTATTGGAGATAGATGGGAAAGTGAATACAATCTTTATTATATAAAATATTCAATAGCAAAAGGGCTGAATAAAATACTATAGTGCTAGAAATTAAAATAAAAACTGTAAACACATTTCAAATATGCAAGATCTTATGCATTTTCAATGCAAATAACACTTATAATAGGAAACAGAGTGTATTATTTGTAGGGTAAGATAGGGTAGCATAGTTGGATGATTATAAAATGAATGGTGACATGCTCGTGGCTTCTAAATAGTAGGGTGTTTTTAGTATTTCATGATAATATTTCTTAGTAAAGATGCATAAAAAACTTCAAATGTAAGATAATGGTAAATACCAAATGATCCATGAGAAACTAGAACATACATTGAAACTTATCATTCAAATGCTTTTTCTTATCAAGTCTGTAAACCTAGAGTGCTGTAATATCCCCGTTTCTCTTCAACTCTGAAACCCTGATATTTTTCTGACTATTTCACTATATTTTACTTTTGCATGAAATAAGATACAATTTTGTCAAGATAAATTCAAATAATAAATAAACCACAGTAAATCACTTAACTGGCAAATCAGTGCTCTTATTATTCTTCAGAATGATTACAATAATGAATCTCTGGGACGCATATAAACGAATACAAATATCGTCTCAAAATCTGATCTTTTGCAAATCTGGGACGGCTCTAATAGAGAAGATCTTTATCTGTGCAATATCTCTCAAATCTGTAAACCTCTGTGATAACTTCTGTATGAAGTTATCTCTCAAATACCTGTAATACTATGATAACTTCTGGGTGAAGCTATCTCTCAATTTGGCAATAGATCGGCTGATCTTTCACAACCTCTGAATCGCACACAATGAAGAGTTGATGTTCTCCACTGCAGATGGAATCCTGGAACCCTTGGCTCAGTCTTCACAGAAGAATTTCTTCAATATCAAAATCAATAATCAATTCATAATCAACAATGGCCTCCATGAGAAACCCTTATACCCTCAAAAAGATGTGCTTGCCCTAATTAGGGTTTCTTAAATTAGAATTAGGGTTTCTAATTAAAATTAGGCTAAATAATTAATATTTGATTAAATCAATCAAATATTAATATCTCCCTCAATACATGTCGGATCGATGAACCGATCGAAGCTAGTGAATCAGGGAGTGATTCCGCACACAACCATAGCATAATAAAGGCGCTCCGCTGCATATCAAATATCCCTAAAAAGTAGGAGCCCAGGCCACATATGTCTGAAATAACCTGAATGAAAATCAAATGTAGAAATCTTGTGAATCAAAGTCAAGCCAAGCTCCATTATGACCCTCTATCCATCCTATTAGCCTACGAAGGTCGTGTAATAGGCTAATCATCAAAACTGTCAATGTCCCAGAAAAAGGGGACATGACAATCCGCCCCTCCGGAAATTGCTTGTCCCCAAGCAATCTCGGAACAGTGAACTACTCAATCCACCTGGATCCCAAGGAAACAATTGTGTAGCATTCATCATGTCACCAATCAACCTATGTGAATAAATCATCAACAGTAATAGCATCAACAGTATCAAAATCAGCAACTGATAACCTGCACTCGGCACCCAAACAACTATCTGAAGACCAACTGTAGATGCCGGAGGAAGAAACCACACTGTGGAACTCAAGCCAACTAAAACATCCACTCTGTCAAAATTCAAGTCCCTGTCTAACTGATACCCACACCCAACTGGACCGTGGATATGACAATCATGGGTCCCTGAGTCACTGACACCAAAACTAATCTCTAAATGCAAAGAAAAATAAGGAGCATACCTCACCGTATGATGCTGGTAAGAACCCCCAAACTCTGCTACTGGCACACTATTGCCAAACTGGGACTCAATGGATGGCTCCAATCTCGGCTCAACAAACAATACCTCAACATCCCTGTAAGGTAACATAGTAGAAAGGGTTCGTAAAATCCCCTCACCCAATCTGCTAATAGCACTAGAACCTCAGATCAGAACACCCTCTGTCATCTTATGTGAGTCCAGACGAACACCTGCACTATCCAATAAATACTCCATGAATGGTTCAGTGCAGTAGAAATTATATGTGGAAGCATCAACATACTCCCCCACACACCCCAACTGATCTCTCTGTAAAGGTGGCACAACCAACTGTACCCCACTGTCATTTGTGTGAGAATAATCAATCTGGAGACTCGACTCCACTGGTATCTCCCGCTCATCAGAATCAGGTACTCCCAAATCCTGAACATGTGTATCAGCCTCATCAACGTGCTCCTCAGCAACAACTGCAGGAATGTACTCATCACCAACCACCTCAATATACAAATGATCAACGTCAAAGCTCATATCAACAGACAGAGTATCAACCACTATAGCATCACTGTCTAACTCTTCCATACAGAAAGAAACAACCGGTGAAACTAAGTCCTCAAAACTGTCCACTGCATTCTCCTGAGTATCATCTGCAATAATAGGATCCTGGGACTCTGCTACAATCTCTACCATAGTTGAGAGATCATCAACCCTCAGTGCACTAACATCTGAGCCCACCTGTACACTCTGAGTGCAAGCATCTAACTCATCATCATCTTCACTATATCCTATCTCATAATCATAATAATTATGGGACATGCTACTCTTTTGTTGAAGTGATCTGTAGTGCTCTCTCCTATGCTTAACAAAGCGATCAAAAGGCAACAACTTCTGAATTCGAGGTGGTACTAACTCCCACTCCTCCTTCGCTGTCATATACCGTGCGGGTTTGTTTTTGGATGTAGGATATGAAAGAATTTCATTCATCCTCTTCTGGGTTTCATCCAACTGCTTCAAACTGTGTTCCAGCTTCTTCATATCATTGTCCCACTGTTTCTGAGTATATGAAGGCATCATGATCCTTCGCTGATTTGTACTCAAGCTTAAAATAACTCACTTAAAGAAAAATAAAACAGCGACTTAAAAAAAATAACTAAAAATTAGCTAATTTTAAAAAGGACGTTGATTGCATGCCTTGTAAAGAAGTAGGCGTTGTTATGCATGACCACAGATTTGTGCTATAGGCGCTGTTATGCATGTCTACGGATTTGCACTGTAGGTGCTGTTATGCATGCAATCTAAAACTTTGCAGTTCGGTAATTCAACAGTCAACAGTTGGTTATGCCGAGCTTTGTGTAAGCTTTCAAACACACCGGCGACATATAGTCTGAGTGTCTTTCACGGGTTGGGCCTGAATGATATTGGATCTGTTTAAAAACTTAAATGATATGTTTTCAACCTTAGTCCTCCAACGAGTCCCTCCAAATTCTTTATTGCGCAAGATTCCTTACGGCCTGCGCATGCATACTCTACGGGTCTGCAGGATTCTTAATGCAAGAACGAATCACACAGGCTCACATATTACAACGTCTTTCTTTATTCCCCTCATGGTTATATCACCCACAGAGCCCGTTTCTTGATCAAGATACAAGGTCTGAGTTAAGTTGTTTATCCATACGCTTTTAATATCACAGAAAAACGTTCACAAGAAATATCATGATTCTGGCCTGTTTTTGGCGTGACAACCTCTGCCTGTTGTCGTTCGTACGCCGTCCGTACGCTGTCCTTTGGCCGCTGGCTGGTAATTTAGTGCAGCAGATATCAGAATTAATATGTATGGCATTCTTAGCAAAGTCCACGCCTTGTATGTAGGTGCCGGCCGTACCTGTACGGAATATATATCCCTGAAAATCTTTCAATCTGGTCAATGATTCAATTGGCTTCTCGGGAGACGCAAAAATTGTTCAATCTTTGAACTGACCCTGATTCAATGTCCAATCTACCCAACAGGATGGCAGAATAAAAGCTCTGATACCACTGTAATATCCCCGTTTCTCTTCAACTCTGAAACCCTGATATTTTTCTGACTATTTCACTATATTTTACTTTTGCATGAAATAAGATACGATTTTGTCAAGATAAATTCAAATAATAAATAAACCACAGTAAATCACTTAACTGGCAAATCAGTGCTCTTATTATTCTTCAGAATGATTACAATAATGAATCTCTGGGACGCATATAAACGAATACAAATATCGTCTCAAAATCTGATCTTTTGCAAATCTGGGACGGCTCTAATAGAGAAGATCTTTATCTGTGCAATATCTCTCAAATCTGTAAACCTCTGTGATAACTTCTGTATGAAGTTATCTCTCAAATACCTATAATACTATGATAACTTCTGGGTGAAGCTATCTCTCAATTTGGCAATAGATCGGCTGATCTTTCACAACCTCTGAATCGCACACAATGAAGAGTTGACGTTCTCCACTACAGATGGAATCCTAGAACCCTTGGCTCAGTCTTCACAGAAGAATTTCTTCAATATCAAAATCAATAATCAATTCATAATCAACAATGGCCTCCATGAGAAACCCTTATACCCTCAAAAAGATGTGCTTGCCCTAATTAGGGTTTCTTAAATTAGAATTAGGGTTTCTAATTAAAATTAGGCTAAATAATTAATATTTGATTAAATCAATCAAATATTAATATCTCCCTCAATACATGTCGGATCGATGAACCGATCGAAGCTAGTGAATTAGGGAGTGATTCTGCACACAACCATAGCATAATAAAGGCGCTCCGCTGCATATCAAATATCCCTAAAAAGTAGGAGCCCAGGCCACATATGTCTGAAATAACCTGAATGAAAATCAAATGTAGAAATCTTGTGAATCAAAGTCAAGCCAAGCTCCATTATGACCCTCTATCCATCCTATTAGCCTACGAAGGTCGTGTAATAGGCTAATCATCAAAACTGTCAATGTCCCAGAAAAAGGGGACATGACAAGTGCCCTAATAAGTTATTCAACAACCTATCCTGAAGTAATGCAGAAACAATTTGTAATCTAAATCTATTCTCAAAATGACAACCAGTAGTGAGCATAAACCCAAATATCCAATCAATAATTTTTGAAAAACATGTCACTGCACTTTATTTATAGTAAACAATAAAGAACCACAAGAATTTTCATTAACTTGAAAATAAATATTACACACATCAGTATTTCAAAATGTTACCATGGGGACAAGCATGGTGAGATTTCTCTTTTGACAAAAGAGACATAAACATGCTCTCAAATCTTGCTAATGGATGTACATCTGAAACCACCTTAGCAAGGGAGAACAAAATCTACACACAAAAATTGACCCAATTTTTTTTATATAACCTAGACTTAGAGAAAATGGACACCTAAAACAACAACCAATAATGACCTTGAAAAGAGGAAAAGCCCCCCATTTATACATTTTAAAATCTAGAACTATTGGTCACAAATTTCAAAATTGCAAAACAAAATTTCAATTCCACCAAGATGCTTATAGCTAGAAAATATTCCCTTTCCATGCCTAAAATCTTCATCCATTTTCAAGAAAAATCACAACTCTAAATGCCTCTGCAAAGAATGATGAAGATATGCAACAAATGCATGGATCTCTTGACTAGAAATGTTTTCAAACAAGATGTAAGGAGAATATTTGTGGTAGAGGGTCAAACAAACTTTATATTTATGTGAAACTTCCTAAATATGCCTTAGACCACTTGTTTACATAGTTGGAACCTCCTAGACAACTTACCTTCCCTTTATGCATGCCATGGAACAACCTACTCTTGCAATGATGGCACAAGAATATTTTGGATCCATGGTTGCTCGAGAGATCTTATTTGGAGTGGTCCACCTTGGATTTACAAACCTAAAATATTTCTCTTGTGTAGGAACTTAGACAAGCACAAAAATGAAAAACACAAAAGACTTATGTCAATTTACCTTTTTACCCTTTTGGCTCCAACCTTCCTTTTCATATTTTGTAACTTGTATCTTTGCTTCTTGTAAATCTACCTTTTTAGGTTTCCCTCCTTATTTCCTTTTTACTTATTGTGGTAATTTTGACCCCACTTGTAAATTTAAAATTTATGCAATTGCCACTTATAGTCCCCCTGGGAAGTTCCCTTAGGGAATTCTCAAAGAACACATAAGGGGTTAGTAAATACATTTTAAATTATAATGCACTAAACATAGACTTTTCATTCTTATAACTTTGCTTCTCATATATTCATTACTAGAGATCTACAAATAGGTTATCAATTTTATGAACATAAGCTCCTTCATATTATCATGTCAAAAGCATAGAAACAATGTCAACAAGTTATAAGTGATTCATCATTATTCCATTTTCTTGCAAAGTGTCCATCTATACTACTCACTATAAAAATACATGTTCCATCCATAAGTCCCAAATTTAAAATATACCTATAGAAACTAGTGACATATAAATGTTTGACCTATGTGCCCTTTACAACATCTTTGGGAGATAAACCATGAGCTTTTGGATAAAGGGAACCATGGCTCTTCAATCAAATTTGTAATTAATTTTAAAACCCTCGACTTCCTATGCAACTACCATAATTCATCTATAATTTTCCTAGTCAATCTATTATTAATAGTGAAAGCTCCATAAATTCACTTTATATAAGATCTTTGATCATGACATGTATGCCTATGTGGCATCACCATATCACTTTGTTAATTAAAATTTCATGTGATCATTGCCCCTAGGACATGTGTCAACATGTCATTGGGTCCATATCTTCAAAAGGTCCACTTAGGACTAGCACTATGAGATGCTTATCTTCATGATAAATACTGACAGCTTTGTGGGATCTTGACATCTACTTAGCACTAGATTTTATCAAGAACCGTTAGATCTCCATAAAGACCCACAAGATCATGCCACTTGGATCATCTTCCTTCATGTCGGTGTGCATCATTCAATAATGATCCGCTAGCTTAGTTGCGATTGGCTCAAAAGAAACAAGTAAAATTACCAAGTTTTGAGCCTAGGGAATTTATTCTTTTGGGACCTTTGTCTTCAGATTTTCTATCTTTGGCATCTATATTTTTGGCATTTTTGTGTCAGGATAATTGTTTCATAATAATTTGGTTGGGACAATTATTTTGGACATTTTGCCTAAAACAATTTCTCTGAAGCATATGAGCTCTACACTTTTCTCGAAAGATTTGAATTTTATTAGACTTTTTGTCAAGGACAAAATACCTGTAAGAATTTGCCTTCAGATTTTTCATCTTTGTCAGGATTATTTTTTTGGAAATTTTGTCCAAAATAATTTTGCCAAAGAAATTGAACTTAACATTTTTGTTGAATAAATTATACTTTACACTTTTGATGTAGAAATTGGACCTTACAATTTTGTCAAAGAAAATGACTTTTGTCAGTATTTTTACACAAACAAAATGCTCAAAGGGCAAGTACCCTTCAAAAATTTTACCTTGGACAAAAAGTCCAAAACAAATGGACCTGTAGACTTTTTTTCATAGACAAAAAGTCTTAAAAAAATAACAACTTAATACTTTCCTCAGAACAATGCAATTTCATCAAGTTTTTTTATCATGGACAATTTGCCCCATAGAAATAAGTCTTCAAAATTTTTATGTGAGTAAAAATATTGAAGACTTATTTTCATCAAGCAAAATGTCTTGAAAAAAAAACCAAATACCTTAAGGCTTTATATTCACTAAGTAAATACCAAATTAAGACTTATCCAATTTAACACAAAACTTGACATGTAATAAACATTTGAAAATAGGACTTGGGTTGAGGACATAGGTTTTGATAATTGACAAGGGCTCAATTGCTTCAATGTAATTTTTGGCACTAAAAAGGCCATTTAGATACCTTAAAATATTCTCCACATCTTCTTCCACATGACCTAATATGATGGTCAACCAATATAACTCTATGGTATACTCCTTGACACTTTTCTCCTTTTGCTTCATATTTAAAAACTTCTTGAACAAGTTAGTTTTATAATCACTAGGCAAAACATTTTCTTTCAATTTAGCTACCATCCTATCCCAAGATTTGATATTGATCTTAAATTTATTTCTAGATGTCATTTTATTCCCACCAAAGGGTTACATGTCCTTTCAATTTGGTGTAAGAAAAATTCACCTTGTTCTCATCAGGTAAATTCTCATAATGAAAATACTTATCTAGTTCTATGATCCAATCAATAAATTATTCTCTCTTAAGGATGATTGCATAATTAGGAAGTTTAATCTTTGGATTTGACCCTTATTTCATCACAACCTTTAATAATCTATCAATTCCTTCATCTTCATGCTCTTCATCTTCATCTTCTAGTGTTTGTGGCTCTTCTTCCTTATCACTAACATCCCTTATTACCACTCTTATTATTTGATTTACCTATAATAATATCAACCTTGAATCAAATATTAGCCTCAAATTATTTAAATCCTCTAAAATTACATCTCCCATAAGAACACTTGCTCTTCCACCTCTTCTTACATTCCTTTTAGGTGGTATTTGACTTAGTAATCAAAATGACTATCAAATAATCAATTTCACTCTTACCTCAAAGAGTTTAACCTCCTTTAATATTATTTTTAGGTATACAACTTACTCTGATACCAATCTAATGCAAATGGGGAGAGTCAATCACATTCAATAGCAATTTTTTTCAATTTGGACTAGCTCTTATAGCCCTTCCAAAAGATAAATGTAGATGGTTTGAGAATTTTATAGGGTTTCACGATAAACTAGGACAAATTTAAATTACCCATTATATTCTTACAACCTCATAAATTTTAATTAAAATACTCTAAATGGAAACCTACCATCTCACACTTGTCTCTCATAATTAGGTTTCCTCTTTGTAGCCCTCTTAGAGCACCTGTTTGGATGGTTTGACAACTACACAAAGTTTTTGGGAAAAAATTAAATTTTTAGCTACCCATTAAGGGAATTAATATTTATAAAACATTTTGTGTCACAAATCATAATGGAGGTATATTAAATTGACAAGACTTATCTAAACTAGGTCTCCAATTAGGCCTCTTATCCTTTAAAATTGAGTTTTTACTCTATTGAATAAAGTATTGTCAATTGATGATTTACTTAGTCTCTTCATAAATTATTTATTAAGGTGAAATGGATCCTCTTCAAAATAATAAACCAATAATTTTATTGGTTTCTTCAAAAAGATGAACCCAACAACAACATTGCTCGTTTAGGCCTTTATAAGCCTATTAGACCTTATCCAACAGGTCTTAGCCCAACTTGATGTTTTTTATTTATCACCAAGGTATAAACAACTTAAACATACTTCTCAAGGTATATCACCCTTAAAATGATATATTAAACTTATTATTCATCATTATCACTGATTTCACTCTGGTTTTCAGCCAATAAGCATGTAGGTGCCTCTTGTTGATGGTTGTGTGTTCATGTGATTGTAAGAAGGACATTTGGATAATGAATGTGTCATGGGAGGATATTGAGTGAGGTTTCAAAAAACATTTTTAGATTAATTTCATTTGTATTAACCTCTTTCATGTACCTACAAAATTTTAACAGTACCAAATCATCATCAAACCATGCCTTCTCAACTTTGAAGAAAATCTATACCTTAATATTATACCTATTTTTGGCATTGGGTTATTTATGGATATGTTTTATAATGACTTTAAAACTTAGTATGAGGTTATAAACAACACATATACTTGTTGTCAAGTATCCTCAAGCTGGGACAACTTAGAAACTTATAAAAACCCTAACTATCACATGAACACAATGAAAGAGAGCCATTTGCTTACTAATGCATGTGTATGCATGGTGCATCTGGTTGAATTTGGTGATATGGAGGTCCAATCATATATTAAGATCACATTTTCATGATTCATGTACTTCCATTGAGCTTAGAAGTGAAATTGCTAAGAGAAAACCAAGCCCATGGGGTTTGGCAAGGGTTCTAGACACCTTATCTTGTTAGTGATTGTTCATAAAGCTAAGGGACTTGATTAGGCAACCAATGCCACAAATTGAAATGGAATTAGGGTAACCTAATTTTGCTAATATTTGTAGTTCTAAACCTCTCTCTCCTTCATGAACCATCTTCAAATCATTCGAATTTCTCAAGCTTTATAAGAACCTGATGGAAGTTTTGAATCGGTTTTCTTCTTATTTGTACGTATAACACCCTCCTAAGCATGCATTTGATCTGGGTAAGTTGGGAGTACATTTCTTATTCTTTAAAACTATTACAATGAGCTCTCATTTGCATCTCAAGCTTGTGAATCCTATTTAAACTACCCCTTGGGAAAGATTAAATATAAAACATGCATTATACTTGCCAAATATAACATTATTTGACCATATCTTACCACCTCCCATGTTGAATACCTTTTTATATGCTTCATAAATGGCTCTTACTTGTAAAACTATCCAAATTTGACCTTGAATTTAATTAGAAAGTCTTATGGTACGTTGGCAAGGTGTGAAATGCCTTTGAGAGGGCTAGTACAAATTATTCTCAAACCAATAAGGTTTAATACCACATTTAATGCCTTGATGTGTGACCATTCTACCCTAATAAACTATATTTGGACTGACCTAGACCTTCATGACTCTTGGCAATTAAGACTTGCACAAGGAAAGGCTAGAAATAAATATAGGACCATGGACCATGAGTACCTTAATTTCTCCAAATTTACCTTAATATTTGATAAATTATTTAGATAATATCAAGACCATGAAGAGTAATATCAATATGAGGTGATATGACTTCTAATGAGGCCACCAATTGCTTTATTTTATAGCCTCATACATACCTAGTATATATCTTTTTCTATGTAAATCCCCATAACCATCCATGAATCATACAAATGAATGAATGAATTTATGATTTTTTGTGTGAATTAACACACACACGCACGCACACACACACATGCGCACACACACACACACACACACACGCACACACACACACACTCACACACGCACTCACACACACACACACACATGCACACACACACACACACACACACACACACACACACACGCACACACACACACACACACACACACACACACACACACACACACACACACACACACACACACACACACACACACACACACACACACATTTATATGCATGCACACACGCACACATGCATGCGCGCGCACACACACACACGTGTGTGTGTGTGTGTGTGTGTGGTGTTATAAATTAATGATGTTTTTTTTGTTTAGATTATACTTATGTAAATTTATTTAAAATACATTTAAATGGTGACAAAATTCTGTAGGAATTTGTTTTGAGCACAACACTTATAGAGAATCCCAAATCAACTATTGGCTTCCACCTACAGGTTTCCCATAGCCATTGATATTTTTCACCTATAGGTTACCCACAACAACTGTTGGCTTCCACCTACAAGTTACTTATAGTAATTGTTGGCTTCCACCTAGAGGTTTCCCATAGGAACTATTGGCTTCCACCTATAGGTTGCCCATAGCCACTAATAGTTTCCACATACAGGTTACCCACAACAACCACTAGCTTCCACCTACAGGTTTTCTATAGCAACTATAGGTTACTTGTAGCGACTACTATTTTTCACCTACAGGTAGCCTACATTCATTGTGCATAATATCTAATATTGTGATTAAATATTAAGGTCACATCCAACTATCTTAGGAACTAAGTGGATGATTGAAGAGGATCCTCCATAGCTATTGTACAGACTCCCCACATGCAAAGAATCTTGGATGTGTTGCCAAAGATGAGAAAGATAAGGAAAATGGAAAGGAGTAAAAAAAAAGTAAAACAACAAAACAATATACATTTTCCTTAACCCAGTCAGGCCTAAAACAAGTAACTTTAGTTATTAACCATTAGAAAGTTGACTGGGGTAGTTCTTGAAGTATTGGTACTTTCCCTAGTTTAGTGTTTTTGGTTAATGCTAATAAACTACCTTTTGTATTTAATGGTAAACCTAGGTTAGATCAAGAGGGGGAAGATAATAACAAAGGGGAATTTTAGAAGTCATTGCATTTTGAATATTGTAATCTTTTGTAGCAATCTTTAATTGCTACATATCTAAGTAATGAGAAGTTTGATTCTATAAGAAGCTTTTGCAAGTCTCTTAGAGAAGGATTGGAATTCAGTTCTGAATGAGGAAGTGCCCCCTCAAAAGGAGTTGCAGTGAAGATCCTAAACCTATTTAGTTTAATTGTGTTGTGTAATTTTATTTCATTATTAGTTTAATTATATAAAGTGTGATGCATGTGTGATTCATAAGTGTGAAGTATTTCTATATTTATGTTATAATAGTTTCATAGTATAACTATCTAGTGAATTCAGAATAAGTTCATTGTACTGCAACTAGTGAAGTAAGTTAATCTATGAATCAATAATGCATATATAGTACTAACATCCTTGAAAATCATACATACCATGGGTTGATAATTAATATTAATCAAACTAAATAATTTGGTAATTAACTAGGTAATAAGTCTACACAACAACTTCCATTTTGACTATGCCTTGTAGGGGACCCTAAAATAACCTAAGAGAACTTGATAGGACACCACCAAGTCAAAGCATGACATCAAAACCATGACTAATAAAGGCTATCAACAAATTTAAACAAGCTTAGCTATCAAATTTTGAAATTTAATGGCCAATGGTGGCCATTTTGGATAACATGACTTA
Source organism: Torreya grandis (assembly GCA_037957365.1). Classification (NCBI taxonomy): domain Eukaryota; kingdom Viridiplantae; phylum Streptophyta; class Pinopsida; order Cupressales; family Taxaceae; genus Torreya; species Torreya grandis. The sequence goes on from JARHVA010008637.1 coordinate 98,120, forward strand.
CTTATACTTATCCATTTTTTTAAAAACTAGACTCAAAATGCTAAAATTCATGTTCTTATATCATCTTAAAGTTTTGAGTGTATTCATCTCAAACAATGTACAAAATTTGAGATTTATTATTTTTTTATAAGAAAAAAATTCCATGTGTAGGCCCTTTTTATACCCTAACTTTGTACACTTACCCTATAAACAACATTAGCATATACAAATTGATTGATTATGTGTGTGTGTGTGTGTGTATTTAAAATATAAATATCAATCAATAATGGGGGTACCCTCATCATATAAACTATCACTATTAACTCACTCTATAGCCTCAAATTTGAGGTAACATCTTATTTTTTGACTTGATGATATTATAATTATGACCTATATTGTATAATTTGTATCTTTGTATTCATATAAAATGCAAAAATTGGTAACTTGAGCATGCCTAATGACACCCAACCCTTAGGTCCCTATTGCATACTCTCATGACCTTCATAGACATCTTTTCATTGATTCCTATCATTAATATCCTTCTAGACTCTTTCCATGACTAATCCATCCTCATAGGTCCCATCAACTCAAGACAATAACACCACACTTGGACTATAACATCAGTACCACTCTTATCCACTTTTGGTGCTCCTATCCAAGTGAATTTTTGTCTTCAATAATTAGTTTACTCTAGTTCCCCATCCTTATCCTTGTTAGCCTAATGTGACTACTATTGATGCAGTGGATTACACCCAGGGCAAGGAGGTTAAACTCCTGCCTTTCCACACGTAACAATGGAAACTCCCCTCTCACCTATGGGACCGACGAAGTTGGAGGGGAGAGTCTCTAGGTAAGGGCTAGCTCCCTTTGTTACATCTGAGTTGTTTCAGTAAGTGGTAACACACACACACACACACACACACACACACACACACACACACACACACACACACACACACACACATAATGGGGGGGATGAAAAGGGAGAAAGATTGCAGGAAAACAAAATTACTCTAAAGGAGGTGATGCACCAAAATGATCTGACCTTCTCACACTCACACTTAAAATCATAAAAACACATACATACACTTCAAACTGGTAGGAGGACCAGGCTGCAAGAAACTTGGCAGGGAGGCTTTAATGGAAAATAAAAAAAATAGAGATTCACCAAAGGTGCTGTGAGAGACACACTATATAGTAATTTCTTCTTTTTCTGCACTTCCAAATACGGCTCTCCTTGTCAGCTACAGAAATGGCACCTTATAGACACCAGGTATGTTGGTGTTGAACCTGTGGAAGCATCAAGAAGCAATGACTAAACACAAACTAACACTCAAACATACACAGAGATATCTAACCAGGATAAAGGTAAAAAATGCATTTATTGATTCAAGTAAAAATTTGCCAGGGCTACGCCTTAAAAATGTGGAAGATCCTTTTTCAAATGACAAGTCTCCAATATATAGAAGAAGAAAGGAGGCCTTTTGGTGCCATTTTTACAAGTGACCCATGTGCCTTATGAGCATTGGGAAAAGTAGGTTGCTTAAACATAAATGTTGTGTCGGCCCTGGCTCTGACTTCAGGCATTTTTTAACACAGGATGCGCTATTTCCCCATTAACTGGGATTGTTCCTTGAATGCACCTACGCGATTTGTCTGCTCATAAATGTGAAATGAAGAAAATGGGTCACATGGTTAGTTGTTCATACCTTCTAATGGTCAGTTCACAAACATTGTTTCACCTACTAGAGTAATTTCTTGAATCGATGCCTTCCTTCACCACTTAGACTATCTACCTACTCTTACACTTGGCACTTTTGTCTTTTTTGGCCCTTGGGCTATCTCTGGGTGGGTCACTGCATTCTTTGGGCTCCTTTCATGGCTGGCGCTTAGGCATTTAAAAAACAATGGCCTTTTTACTAGCTTAAATTTGACATTCACACAGCTGTCATCACTTGAAAACCAATGGTTAATTTACCCTCTTAAATTTGATGGCTTTCAGGATGTCACCGTCCTTGGCTATTTCCTTCAAGTTTTCCTACTTAGCACCTTCACAAAGGGGAGGTGACCCTTCAGCATTTGTAAAGTGCCCCTTTATTTTGGCCAAGAGTCCCCTACAAGGGCACATGCGCTTCAGGTCCTTCAGCGCTTTGGTGGGTCTCTGCATTGTTTTGGACTTTTTCCTGTGGACAAAAAGTCTACGAGAATTAGCCGTCTCCAAATTTCTACACTTTAGTCTTCACTTTAGTCTTTCGGGCAGCCCCTCCAAATTCTATGGGCTTTCCTCCTTTATGGCCTCTTTAAAGTGCCTTTGCCCTCCACAAGGGCTTATTGAACCTAGACTTCCCTCCGCAAGGGCTCCTTCCCTTAGGCTTTGGGGGGCACCTCATTGAAATGACCCTTTAAACCGATCACATTGAATTGGGCGTTAAATCACTTCAATGGTTCAATGATGTGTGCTAAGTTGATTGGACCAAGCCTTTAAACTTTTCTCACTCACCTTAGCCATTGCACCTGCACATTGAATTGGGGCATTGAAGTAAGTGATTGAACCAATGTGTTGAACCAAGCAATTGAACCGGTTCAACGGTTCAATGCTGCGTGTCGATTATTGAGCCAAGGCCGTTGAACTCTTTGTTGAACCAAAGTGATGAACTTGAAGATTAAACCCAAGCTTGAAGTCAAAGTGATAGACTTGAAATGATGAGCCAAGGCATAAAACAAGGCTGATTGAACTGTCGATTAAATTAAACCATTGAACCAGTCTATTGAACTTTGTCGATTGAACTCTGTGTTAAACCAAAGCTTTGAATCAAAGCTGATTGAACTTCTAATTGAACCAAGGCTATGCATTGAAGCGATGGTTCAATGGTTTGAAGATGCCAACCTTCCTTGCAAAGTTTCTTCAGATGAAGGCCGAAAAGAGCCTTGTAAACCCCAACACTTTTTGAACTGATTTCTCATCTACCAAGGATTTCACCTGCTGAGTCCGTAGAAAACCAAGCTTTGCAAAGTCCATAGAAATGGACCTACAGAGTCTGTATAAATTCTTAGACTTGTGAAAAATCAAAAAATGAATTGGCCTTAAACAATAGGGGAAGAAGGGGACCAATTTTTTCCTTGTTGGGAAAAAAATGGTCAACAAATTGGCGACTCCCAGTGGAAGCATGCCTGCTATGCTTAGAAACCAGTTGCCTTAAAAATCCATTGGGCATGGGGTCATATTGTAACTTTAAAATCATCAACAGCCCTGATAAATTTTATAATCAATCATGAAGATTTACCTCAAAGGAAATGAAAACACACATAAAGCTAAGAAAACTACTTGTGCAAATAGCACTTAGGGAAAATAGGGAAAGAAAACTGAAAGCAACCTACTATATATAGCTAACCAGGTATTTTTGATTCCCTCCTGGATCAAAAGGAAAACTTCTAACATCTCCTTCATTTGACACACCTAGTATCGATAATGGATCCCATAAGGAAATATTTATGTGCAGCTCCTTCACCCAGTCTACCATGTTGATATGAGGATTGCTCCCTTCCATATTTTCTTTGGGGTCACTTGCAGCCTTTTAAGGTGTAGGTTGGGGAGCTGAATGTATGACTGACAACCTAAAATTTGGGAATTTTTGGTTCACCTATGGTGGAAGAGATGGTGTGGATGTTTGAACAGCTACTTGAGTTTCTTTTATAGCTCTCCCTTTGGATCTTGTGTTGGCTGCAACACAGTCAGCGTGATTGTCTACAGCACCCACATAATTGATCACATAGAACTCACCTTCTAGGTGGTTCATAAGAGTAGAGTCAGGTTGACTCTGACTGTTGCTTGAGCTGGGCTGCATTGGAGCCTCAAAGACCTATGAATGAGCAGCTGCTTGATTGGCCAACACAATTGGGTAACAACCCATCATCTCATTTGTATAAATGGCTTGCTCCTAATGATATCCCATGGTTGAACAACTTGGCTATTCCTACACCAAATTGTCTTGAACAAGCACCATGACCTTAGATGATGAAGGGGGGGCTGGGGTTGTAGCCTTGAAATGGTCTGGTCTAAGTAAGGTGACCTTGTCCTTGATTGTAGTTTTGGAAAGGGGGTCTCGGGGCTTGACCATAATGTTGGTATCCCTGATTTGGTCTGTTGCTTTGAGCTTGTTGCCTTTTAAGAGCTACAAGTTCATTTGACATACTCTGCAATAGACTCTTAACTTCATGAAGCTCATTGGATGGAGTAGCAGCTAGTTTCTCTATGTTAGGTAGAGGAGCTAATGTGGGAGCAATGGCCTGAATAAGAGGTAGCATTTCTAGGAATAGTGGCATGTGAGGTCTAGGGGCTATTTTCCCAGCCTGTACTAAGTAATTTTTATCTGTTATGGCTACGTCATAGGTAGTAGGTAGCACATGCCCTCCCATGGATTGTATCATCATAGCAATATCATTATTCAATGCTTTCAAATAATATAGGAAAGCATAACTAGCAGTTGGTCTTACTAGAACGGGGATTCTATCCCAAGTCTACTAAAACTGCATGTTGAAATCCTACATATATTCATGTGGGGCTCTTTTTATGGTCATCAACTACTCAACAAGTGAGAGGTGGTCACTCTTTTCTCCAAGATGGTCCATCAATTGAGTACCCAATTCATTCCAGGAATGGATTGAATTTATAGGCAAAGTCCCATACCAGTCAAGAGCTTTTCCCTTTAGAGACAATGCCAGCAATTTGATTGTGATATTTTCCTCTGTGACATTGTGAATATTATAGAGGTTAAAAATATTTATAATGTGTTCAATAGCTATAACAGGCCCCTCTCCATTAAAGGGAGGCACACTTTTGAGGACCGCTCCTAGAATTGGGTCATAATGCTAAAGGTTCAAGGGATTCTGACCATGAAAGGTCATAAAGGGTAATGTCGTTGCTATAAGGGGATTCAAATGTGGTACTTCTCCTGTGAAGGAAGCACCTGTAGCTGGACTGGGAAGATGAATCACTAAATAAGGATGAGTCCCTTTGAACCTTAGTCACTTTGCTGAGTTGGGAGGTAATTCAATGAATTCAAAAGGGACACCCTTATTAGTGGATCATGTGGTGACTTTAGGCATAAGAAGTCAGACTGGTCTTTGATTAGGAAATGAAGTTCTTACCAATGGAGTCACCAAATGCTATAAATAGTTGATTTGTTGTAATAGAACTAGCATCAATCCTGAAACCTTACTTAGTTGTAAAACTAGGTCCCACCAGGCATGCCAAAAATTGTTGATGCAGTGGATTGCACCCAAGGCAAGGAGGTTGAACTCCTACCTTTCCACACGTAATAATGGAAACTCCCCTCTCACCTATGGGACTAATGAAGTTGGAGGGGAGAGTCTCTAGGTAAGGGCTAGCTCCCTTTAATGCATCTGAGTTGTTTCAGTAAGTGCTAACACACACACACACACACACACACACACACACACACACACACACACACACACACACACACAGATATATAATGGGGGGGATGAAAAGGGAGAAAGATTGTAGGAAAACACAACTACTCTAAAGGAGGTGATGCACCAAAATGATCCAACCTTCTCACACTCACACTTAAAATTAGACAAACACATACATACACTTCAAACTGGCAGGAGGACCAAGCTACAAGAAACTTGGTAGGGAGGCTTTAAGTGAAAATACAAAAAATAGAGATTCACCAAAGGTGCTGTGAGAGACACATTGTATAGTAATTCTTCTATTTCTACACTTCCAAATACAGCTCTCCTTGTTAGCTGTAAAAATGGCACCTTATAGACATCACGTATGTTGGTGTTGAACTTGTGGAAGCATAAAAAAGAAATGACTAAACACAAACTAACACTCAAACATACACAGAGATATCTAACCAGGATAGAGGTAAAAAATGCATTTATTGATTTAGGTAAAATTTTTCCAAGGCTACACTTTACAAATGTGGAAGATCCTTTTTCAAATGACAAGTCTCCAATATATAGAAGAAGAAAGGAGGCCTTTTAGCACCCTTTTTACAAGTGACCCATGTGCCTTACGAGCATTGGGAAAAGTAAGCCGCTTAAACATAAATGTTATGTTGGCCCTGGCTTTGACTTCAAGCATTTTTTGACATAGGCCACACCATTTTCCCATTAACTGAGATTGCTCCTTGAATGCACCTATGTGATTTGTCTGCTCATAAATGTGAAATGAAGAAAATGGGTCGCACGGTTGGCCGTTCGCACCTTCTAATGGTCAATTCACAAAAACTCTTTCACCTGTTGGAGTAATTTCTTGAATCAGTGCCTCCCTTCACCACTTAGACTATCTGCCTGCTCCTACACTTGGCACTTTTGTCTTTTTTGGCCCTCGGGCTATCTCTAGGCAGGTCACTGCATTCCTTGGGCTCCTTTCATGGCTGGTACTTGGGCATTTAAAAAACAATGGCCTTTTTATTGGCTTAAATTTGACATTCACACACCCATCATCACTTGAAAACCAATGGCTAATTCACCCTCTTAAAGTTGATGGCTTCTGGGACGTCACCATCCTTGGCTATTTCCTTCAGGTTTTCCTGCTTAGCACCTTCTCGAAGGGGAGGTGACCCTTCGGCCTTTGGAAAGTGCCCCTTTATTTTGGCCAAGAGTCTCCCTCAAGGGCACATGCCCTTTGGGTCCTTCGGCTCTTTGGCAGGTCTTTGCATTTTTTTGGACTTTTTCCCGTAGACAAAAAGTTTGTGGGAAGTGGCCATCTCCAAATTTCTGCACTTTAGTCTTTTCTTTAGTCTTTCGGGCAGCCCCTCCAAATTCTGTGGGACTTCCTCCTTTGTGGCCTCTTTGAAGTGCCTTTTCCATTTGCAAGGGCTTATTGAACCTAGAATTTCCTCTGCAAGGGCTCCTGCCCTTCAGCTTTGGGGGGCACCTCATTGAACTGACCCTTTGAACCAATTGCGTTGAATTGGATATTGAACTGGTTCAACAGTTCAACACTATGCACTGAGCCGATTAGACCAAGCCTTTAAAATTTTCTTGCTCACCTTAGCTATTGCACCTACACATTGAATTGGGGCATTGAACCAAGTGATTGAACCAACACGTTGAACCAAGTGATTAAACCGGTTCAACAGTTCAATGTTGCATGCCAATTATTGAGCCAAGGTCATTGAACTCTTTATTGAACCAAAGTGATGAACTTAAAGATTGAACCCAGGCTTGAAGTCAAAGTGATAGACTTGAAATGATGAGCCAAGGCCTAAAACAAGGCTGATTGAATTAAACCATTGAACCAGTCTATTGAACTTTGCCAATTGAACTCTGTGTTAAACCAAAGCTTTGAATCGAAGCCAGTTGAACTATTGATTGAACCAAGGCTGTGAACTGAAGTGATGGTTTAATGGTTCAAAGATGCCAACCTTCCTTGAAAATTTTCTTCAGATGAAGACCCAAAAGAGCCTTGTAAACCCGAACACTTTCTAAATTGATTTCTCATCTACCAAGGATTTCACTTGCTGAGTTTGTAGAAAACCAAACTCTGCAGAGTCTGTAGAAATGGAGCTGCAGAGTCCGTAGAAATTCCTAGACTTGTGCAAAATCAAAAAATGAATTGGCCTTAAACGATAGGGGAAGAAGGGGACCGATTTTTTTCCCTATTGGGAAAAAAATGGTCAACAACTAAATTTAACCCATGACTAATAGATCCCTGTAAAAACCTATTCAAAGTTCATTTTTAAAGGGTTAACAAATATCACTAAGTAATCAAGAATACAAACAAGACTCCTCAAGAAATATTCCCTATTACCTACATATAGCCAACCAATATACTTACAAGCTTATTCAAATCCTTACACCAGTCCCTATCCACCTAAAGTACATCTAGTTTAGCATTTTACATATTCATACACTCAATTGCACAAAGCACATCAAGTAAGAGAACTACATATGGCTTGATCCCTCTTCAGAGTATTGGTATGTAGGTAGCATGCCACATAAGGGGTGTGGATACATTTTTAGTGAATATTAAACACACTAACCCCCCATTTTTATCAAAATTAGTCAAAGCACAATGGAGTATAGGGTTTGAATAGAAAATTTACTCTATAGGGAGCTCTATAAACTTCCAACTATCGAAACTTCATGGACGGGGTCACACAAACCTAGTGAATAAAACCTAGAAAGGTCAAATCCTCAGGATAATAGTGATAGAGGTGGACTATAGTTTTGGTGCCACTCCTATCCACTTTTGGTACTCCTATCCAATCATAAAATGAAGGTCATATCTCAGTTTATGATAGTGTCTCAGCCATATCAGCCAGTTTCTAGTTATATCTTATTTTTTTCTATCTTATTACTATTTTTAGAAAGGTCAAAATTGTAATCTAATTTACAAAAATTAGTAACTTGATTATTTCATATTTATTTACTAATTTTACTACTCAAACCCTTTAACTAAATTAGAAATAATACACCAATATTCCCAAAATAGGTTAAAATCATTGGTGAATCTAACTTACTTCGTTTGCGCATAAAAACCGTAGAAACCCCAGGGTAAATTTCCTAGTGATTTTTTCCATATTTTTATGAATTGTTTACCTACATAATAAATCATAAATTATCATTAAAATTTAAAATTTCATAGTAATTTTAATTTTTTCTTCAAACCCTAGTTGCCCATACTAGGTCCCAGTATTTTAGTAATTTTCCAATAATTTTTTTATTTTTTACTAGCATATTCAAATCATAAATTCACTTCAAATTTCAAAATTCAATAGTAATTTTCAACAATTTTTTTTTTCAAAACCCTAGTTGCATATACTAGGTCCCTTTGTTTGCTTGAAGTATCACCTTACATCTAAAATCAGATTTCACATACTAACAAAAATGGATCTCATTTATTTACACATATTTATTGCATTTATTGAAAATAATAATGAGACTAGACTCAGTCCTATCATGTACATGAATTATGAATTTTACCATATATTAGTACAATTTTTCAATCTTTGCATTTCATACTTATTTTTCATAATATGGGATGATATTAAGAAAATTATTGTTTACATAATACAATCCCTCTCCTTCAAAGCAATGTTTACTTGTATTTAATATAAGGATTCATTACTTACTTTCTATCTCTCATATGGAATTTTTTAAAATTTTTATCATGCTAAATACATTATAAATGTCATAGCACATGTCAAAGTTTTTTATGCATTAATGCACAAATTCATGCTCTCTCTCCCTTGCTTGCTATCTCTCATGAGGAATGATCTTTATAAACATATTTTTATACAACTTATAACTCCACTATCATGCGTTTTATCCTAGATACATGGTTTATACCTAGAGGATCCATTGCATAAGCTAAAAAACACTTTTCAAGTTTCAATGTCATATTTTATGCATAGGAAATAGTTTCCTTCTCCTCCTCTCCCCCAAGAGGGTGATGGATACTTTCCCTCTAACTAGGTCCATGATATCACCCCTTCAAAAGGTGAGGTATCCTATACTATTGTTCCTAATACATACATTCAACCTATATCTTCTTCAAAACTTCTTCAACATATGTGCTTATATGTTTAATTAGAAGTAACTAAGGTTTCCACTTATGAGACTCTAAGAGATCAAATCAATAGTATGATTAAGTTATTTTTAGATTTATAAATGTAAAATCAGATATTACATTAAAATATCACAACATTGAAAAATCATATTATAATACAAAAGCCTCAAAGGCACCCAAGTGTCAATCATGTATATGCACCTTCACCTAGTCAATCGGTTGCAAACAATGTTACATATCAAAACAAGAAATCATAACAAATTAACTCTACAACTAATGATTAAAATAGCATTCAAAGATATAAAAAAAGTTCAAGTGTGGTACTAAGGTAAATGATTAAATCTAAGTTGATCAAACTACCTCCTTTGTATCTAATGAGAAGATCCAGATATTACTATGCATATCATAAAATGCATGGGCATCACACAAGTTCATGTTTGACATTGAATAAACATATACACCATATAATTGTTAATGAGAACCCTATACAAGGTAAATTAGTCAAGAAATCCAAAATGACACAAGAACACATTCACAAAGGGTCAAATTTAGAAATAGTATAAAAGTGGTTACCAAAGGATAACTCAAAACAACAAAAGGATAAAAAAGCAAAATTAGAGCAACAAATAGTACCAAAAGCATAGGTAAAGCATGAAAAAGATGAAAATATACCTCTCTAAAATGAGGCTCAACTTTTAAAGTAGTAAAGGTTTGGTCAAATATATCTACAATAATTTGATTATCAAGGTCAAGGATTGGGCAAACAGGCTCAAGGCATCACTACTCCTATTCTAGCAATTGATAATGTTTGTCACCAAGGTTAGGGATTTACTGAACATCCTAAGGAAAATCATTAAAATACATAATTTATCAAAGGAAAAGATCTAGATAAAACAAAAGTCAATATTATCATTCCATTAGTTCCAAATCAAGATGATAATGATGAGTGGAACAATACATGTTATTATGATTTCCAAGATACCGATAATGCATCTAAATATTTAGAGTTATAGTCACAGCCATTCCCTCATGCTTCACAATCATACATTATTCCTTTATTTTATACAAGACACCATGATGGGGAGTCTCCCATGAGACTCATTAGTTAGTATCATTTGTTCTCAACATTACTTGTACATAGTTTCCTTTTGCTTACTTATACATAGTTTTTCAATTTTTATTATACATAGTCTCCTAATTATTGATTGTAAATAACTTATATAAAAAACACCAAAAGTAATATAACAATTTCAAAATACAAAAAAAAGCATTCAAATAACTCAAAAATCCAAAAAAACATTTCAATTGTATGCATCATCCTTGCTTTACATTTCTACTACCATGCTAGACTTACATTTGTTGTTTTATGATATTGTTTATCAATTTATCTACATTACTATGCTTCACTTGATCTCCTTTGAGTGTGTGTAGTGACTTATAGATCCTTGATCAATTTAATCTACCCATTTAGGGGGCATCCTACTTCTACATTTGAGACACACATCAATATACATACCCACTGGGGGCATCTTCCACATGACTACACCATCTAGGTTATGTCACTCCTACACCACAAACTCTAGTTATCATGATGATGTACATTATTTACTTGCTTACATAGATTACTCTATTAAAATTTCACTAGTATATGACACTTATGTATTTATTAGAATATACCTAATATTGTACTACATGTATTTCATACTTTCAAATTCTTGCTTTTATTAGTTAGATACGATTGTATTTCTAGTATTTACATGCTTTCTTTCTTTCTTTGCATAGCTAGATTGTTTACATTTCTCAGTTCCTGTTTATCTCCTATATGTGCCTTAGGACATTTGCCAATTTCCTTTTCTTGTACTCTTTTATGTGATTATGGCTTTCACACCAACCTTGCTTGTTTTACTTGTATGTGTATGAGGAATTTGAACATGCCTTGTATGCTTGCTTTCTAGTTTGAATGAAATGTACCCATGTCCCTTAATCACTTGGCCCCTTGGCCACTCTTATATGATTCTTCCTTCTTACCTTGTATATTTGTTTCTAGATCATTTTTTCAATTATTTTCAATGTCATGATTTACATCATACATTATTCTTGATTTCTTAGATGTCATGATGGACATCATGATCCATCCCTCCTTAAAAACTAAAAAATTAACCAAACTTCTACTTCTAGTTTAGTATATTACACATGCTATTATATTGTTATATATATCTAAGCATACCCTTATTGATCTAACAATGTATCATTACAAACCATGTTATATCTTGAGATATCTTGTCAATTATCATTGATATATCATGTATCTTTGTAACATAACAAACTTATAGGGATCTTTCTTATAAGGGAACTCATTATAGGGTCTTAATTCTTACCCTCAAAAGAGGAGGAAACAAATCGAGGTTTTTTCATAGAGATCAGAGCTCCTATCAATCAAAAAATTAGCATTCAGAACACCTAGACATCAAACCAAAGAGAACATACTAGACAGATAGTGAAAATGTTAGAATAGTTACCAGATTTGGCCCAAGACAATAGTGTTGAGTTTGGACTAAAATTCTAGTGCTACTACTATCCATTTTAGGCACTCTTATCCAAATAGCAAAAAAAATAGACTTTCTAGAAGTAGGAAAAAATTAGGTTTAGCTACAATTTTGCATAGTCAGATTAGTTCAAAATCAATAGTTTTTAGTACACTTTTACTCAAAAGATATAGATATAGGGGGAATTATACATAGCATGATGGCTCTCACTTCTAGTTTTAGATATGATAGTTGGTATAACTTTTATATTAGAATCCATGTTATAGACACCAGTGATTGTGGGTAATATGTGCGGCATATTTTTTTTCTTTTCTTTCCAAGTTTAACATCACCCAATCATTCTCAGTAGTCACATGCCTTACTCCATCTATAAGTGGTTGGCATCATTTTCAAGTGGCTTTCATACAAGCCTAACTCCCACATTTCAGGGTGGCTTTTATATAATCATAGTGCACTAGTTTTGGAGTGGCTTTTATACAAGCCTAATCTCCATCTTTCAGAATGGCCAAGAGTGGCCTAGTTTCTAGCATACATTCAAATATCCATGCTAACATTATTAGATCATAGTACATTCATGGGCTTCAAAATCCATCTCATACAACACTCATTTCATATTGGTATCAATTCATATATTCACTTCACATGGTAATGATGGAGCCAAAGGACTAGCTAGCCTTTATATTATTGAGCCACCTACTCAGAGGGATTGGACACATAGTCCAAACATTGTTCAACATATGTATGACCACCTAAATTCATTTAATGGGAGATGATGGAGCCAAAGGGCTAGCCTTTGCATTCTTGAGCCACTCTTGGGGAATTGAGAATTCACCTCTATTCATGATATTAATCTTGGTACAACACATACCTAACATATCTAACATTACTCAACATCACTCAGTATCACAATAGGTTTTGTATTAGTATGTATACTAGGTGAGGTGTATTCATTCCTTTCTCTTCCTCTCTCTCTTACCCAGATTTGTATGTTCTTATTTTAGATATAGTGTATCTATTAAGAACTAATCTACTCTTTATTTTCTCTTGTATATTTTCACTTCATAGTGTACTCTCTCTATGCACACCCAACACCACACAGCTTCATGAGTTTCACCCTTATAGGTAAGTTTAGGTACACTTTCTATTTTTTCTTATCCTAGTATTTTGCTTTGCTACATCACTAGAATAAAGGGGGGGAAAATATAGTCATATAAAATGTAAAAATTGATAACTTGAGTGTGGCTAATGACACTCAACCCTTAGGTCCCTCTTACATTCTCTCATGACCCTCATAGGTATAATTTCACTAATTCCCAATCATCCATAACCTTTTAGACTTGACCTCAGCTAAGCCAGACCCATTTTTCTATGACTAATCCATCCCCCTAGGTCCTATCAGCTCAAGACAATAACACCACACTTAGACTATAGTATTTATGCCACTCTTGTCCACTTTTGGTGCTCTTTTCTAAGTGCATATTTATCCTTAATGGTCAATTTATTCTAGTTCCTCATCCTTCTCCTTGTTGGCCTAACATGATTACATTCAACCCATGACCAATAGATCCCTATAAAATCCCATTTAAATATCATTTGCAAAGGGTTGGCAAATATCACTAATAAATCAAGAATACAAGCAAGACTACTCAAGCAATCTTCCCTATTCTCTACATACAACCACCTAATATACTTATAAGCTTATTCAAATCCTTACACCAATCCCTATCCACCTCAAGTACATCTAGTTTAGAATTTTTCATATTCATACACTCAATTTCATAAATCACATCAAGTGGGAGAACTACATATGGCTTGATCCATCTTAAGAGTATTGGTATGTAGACAATGTACCCACACAAGGGGTGTGGATACATTTTTAGTGAATCTTACACACACTAAACCCCCCCCCCCCTTCCTTTTTTTGAAATTGGTCAAAGTATAATGGAGTATTGGGTTTGAAGATGAAATCTACTCTACAAGGAGTTCTATAGACTTACATCTATCAAAACTTCATGGATAGGGTCACATAGACCTAGCAAACAAAACCTAAAAATCTCATATCCTTAGGACAATAGTGGAAGAGGTGGACTATAGTGTTGGTACCATTCCTATCCACTTTTGGTAATTTTGTCCAATCATAAAACAAAGGTTAGATCTTAGTTTCTGATAGTGTCCTAATCCTACACAGTGAATCTCAAACCCTATCTCAATCATATCAGCCGATTTCTAGCTAAGTCTTATTTTCTCCATCTTATTACTATTTTTATAAAGGTCAAAATTGTAATCTAATTTACATAAATTTGTAGATTAATTATTGCATATTTATTTACTAATTTTACCCCTCATACCCTTTAAATAAATTAGGAATAATATACCAATATTCCCAAAATAGGTTAAAATCAATCTTAATCACCCAAATATGAACCATGGCACATGTATGCTCATATTTAAAAACACAAATTTGATTGAACAAATCCATAGACAAATTGGAATCATAAACTGATGTAATTCATTTATCAATATCCACATGTAAGTCATCATGCTCAGTTAAAAATATAATATATGTTATAGCTATGATTTCACATGAATCAAAAATAATTATGCACTCACCTGTAGTTTGGTCAACTTGATCCACCAACCCACAACCCACTATGTCACATTGCACATTATGCATCCAATAATCAGGGTATACTTTAAGAAACCCCTCCTTTAGAAAAGGTGTAAAAATTTGGCAAAATGTGTAAAACACCTGACAAAAAAAAATATTTTTTGTGGCAAAAAAAATAGTTTACCAAGAAAAAATAATAATCTCCATTGGTGAATCATTCATAGTCTCTCAAACAATGTGTAAAATCTGGGTGAATTGTGTTATTTTAAAACCACAAAAAAATTATACATTGGCGAACAAAAAATAATAATCATAGTAAAATTTTAATTTTTTGGGCACTGGGAATGGGGTGGGATCGGCTTGTGGCACTTTGTGAGAGATATTTTCATACTATTCTATCACGCATACATCCCTTCATGGAGCCTTCATACCTCCTATGATGTCTCCTTGAAATCTTGAAACCCTAAAATATGGCTAAGTTTGAAACCCTGAAACCCTGGAATCTGACTAACTCTGAAATATGATAGGATCCACCAAAACCTAGAATTTGCATTATAGCTCCTAGCGGTCCGAAACCCCTCTCAAACACCTTGAAAGTATATAAATAAAATATAACTTAAAGTATAAGAAACTAGATGTCCATTATAAATGTAAACTTTTACTTGAATGTTTATTTTATTTGTATACTATTCGCTTTGGAAAAAAAAAGGGTTATTGAATGTCTCATTGCTATTTTCTTGAATTTAGATTTATACATATTACAAATGAAAGTGTGTTGGCGAAACGAGCTGACTCCTCCACTTCCCATAACGTGAAACCCGATGAACATTCCACATTAAGTGCTACTTGGTCAGCTGCGTGAAAGGTGAATACTGCCAGGCAGAAACTCAAACGAAACATTTGCCTTGGTGATTACAAAGCTAGGCAATCACGAAACCCAAGAAAGCTTGGTGACTAGGAAACCACGAAATGGCATAGAAATCACCAAAAAACACACTGACAAAATGTAAAATTCACCAAAGTACAAATATTTGCCACTAAAATATTCCCTGCCAATAATATATGTTCTTATATATCATTTTCAACCAATATTCATCACCTAATATAGAAAATTATGAGAATATATCATTAATAATAGCTATAAAACTATAAACTAAAACATATACACATAATCATATCAATTCTCATGCTCAAATATATTATTCATAATAATTATAGCAACTTGGGCATCTCCATTGATACAATGTGTTTCAGGTTGTACTTTTACTCCACTTCCACCTCCTCCATCTCCACCTACTCCATTTCCATCTTTTCACCCTATGTTGGGGGTAAATCATTAGGATCATCCACTACAATAATAAATAATGTATCCCATTGTGTATTGACCCACCATTATGTATATGTTGTTATGCATCCTACATCATCACCCTCTACAAGTGAAACAACATGATCTTTCTCTATTGCTAGATGAGGAGCCAAATATTTACATATAGTCCCTAGGATCTAACCTAATCCAGTAATAAATCTAATACTTTACATTTATGGATAAGATACTATAAGTACATCTTGAATCAATCCAAATCATTGATTAACTTACTCATATTAGAATCTATCATATACACTAAGGAACTGATCCTATATCCACATGGTAAGGCATACATTTTTCAACTCCCAAGCATCATCAAATCATTCCACATATCTAATAAAAGGTCACCACCAAAGCATATCAAGTGTTAACCTATCTAAAATTAACTAAAAAAATAATTATAGCATTAGTTAGATCTAGATGAAGGGCAACCTAACCTACTCCCACAACTCTTCCTTCATATCCTCCTTTATCTCCTCTTCCTAAATTAGAGGCACCATGAAAGGATTCACAATGATAGGAAAAATAATAGTCCATATAGCCACTATCCACCACTAGGTATATGTTGTAGTACAACCCACATCATCCATCTCCATAGATACAAGGGGAGGATCCACACTTCCTGCTAGTAATAGTACCAGGTTTGTAGCACTTGACCCTAGTATATCATTAGGATGCTGAGTTGATCTCATCATGCTATTCTATTAGAATGTAGCTAGGGGAACAACCTATTATATTTTTAATTGGTTCCTAACCCCCTTAAAAAAAAATCAATCTATAACTCTAGGTAATCAATCATGAATCCAAATGCTAACATGGATGTGGCCCAACTTCATAAAATCCTTAGGCCATTAACCATCATCATGATATGGTCTCCAAACTATACTAGTAGGGGTGAGTCTATCACGTATCACACTATACTAAATTATGTTGAAACCTTGACATCTCTCTAAAATTCACTATTTTGCAAAAATTTGATGATAGACCCAAACCCCGTGAGGTCCTCCAATAGGTTGAATAATAATTATGTGTTCATAAGCCCACATATGTAACAAGGTTACTGCATTGATCCATTCAACATCACCCTTAAAATAAATATATAGAGGTCCCTATATAAATGGGCCACCTTGATTCACTCCTATGAATATCTCATGTATCTCTCCTTTATAACATGCATGAAATCATACATATAATAAGATGTCACTAAAACACTTCCAACCATAATAATGAAATAAGAAAATAAGCATCATTGAAAATTTTGAAATTACAAAACATCTTAGGTAATAATATCTCAAAGAAAAATAATCAAATCACATGTGTGTATCACCAACATCAACATAGAGAGGACATTATGAAGATTTCTTTATAACTTTAATACAAAATTAATGTAGTTCACCCACAAAGTTTAACACCAACAATAATTTATAGAAACACCATACAAATTTCTTTGTGACTTAGTTACAAAACCAATATTTCACCCACTAAATTTAACACCAACAACTTAGAAAAATGTCATGAAAAGTTATTCATAAATTAGATACAAAACCCTATTACACCCATAAATTATAATTGATTATAAAAACATTGACATGCAATATAGTTCGTAACAAACCATAATAATCTCCTGAATACTCAAAAAAAAGCATGTAACATAATTTATTCTGAAAATGATCAATTTCAAATCCAGAAAGTAATTTATTAGCACATGAAAAGTTTTATTCTTATGACTTTCAAAAAATCACCATTTAAAAATAAATGGTATTATATACTTATGATAAAAACTAGTTGAAAATTCTCAAAAACCGTTCACAAGATAACCAAAGATCTTCAAAAAAAAAATCTATAAAATTCCTAAAAACCATGTATGATGACTAAAAATCCCAAGATGGCTTCAAATATCTATCTATAGTAAGCCAAAAACCAAAAATATTATATAAAGAATACCAAAGAGATGACTGACATAATGTGTGTTTCGTGGAAGCTTTAACCAATTTAAATAGATGACCAAATGAAATGAATTAACTGAGTATACCCTAACTCTACAATACATTAAATTCTTGCATAAGGTGCCAGATGGCACATTTAATTTCTCAACATGCTCCATGATTTTATAAAAAAATGGCATTAGCTGCCAATTTTAAACAATTCACTAATCTACCTTATAAAGTCTCTACCAAATATAGTAAGGTTACCCTATTTATCAAAGCTTGCCAGAGTATGTTGTTTTTAATCTAAAAATAAAGGTAAATCAAACTTTTAAAACGACATAATTTTATTCAAGTGTATATGTCAACCAAATGTGACCATGCCCTAAACTTTAAATATTAATTTCACAATGTTCAACATATCTTGCTTATTTGAAGCCAACTATAGTCAAAATACCACGTTCAAAATTTATGCAAAGCATGACCCTACTTCAATAATTATTTAGACTTAGGAATTTGTTTAGTTATGAAGCTTCAGAAAGTTTCATAGGTATTAGGTCTTAGCTCTCGACAACTTAGGATATGTTTTATGGTTTATATAACTTAAAATGGATTTTAAGCTATAAATTAATTAGAACTTTGGAAACTATGTCAGGCGAAAAATAAAATGCATATTGAAGCTCATTTTCGAAGACCAAAGTTTACACAATGTAATTAAAAGTGATCACGATGCATAAATTAATCAACGTAAAGGGTATTTGATCTCACACACAATGATGAATGGCATAATTTTTTCAAGAGTAATATACAAACCTATATGAAAATGGCATTCACTACTATCAAGAATAATTACCTTAACTAAATGTGTTATTGTGACATCTCTCAGCGTCCTTTTTAAATATTTATCACCAACATTTATTATTTACAATTGATTATTAACTACGCTAAATAGTTTACATTGATCTAAATAATATATAAATCTAAATTTCACTACATTTATATATTGTTTTAATTGAAAACTATTCATATAATTTAAAATTACATGTCAATAACATTTAAACTTTTAGAAGATATTATGCTTACTAATAATTATGTTATAAATATTCAAGATCAATAATTTACACACAATAAAATAATTGCAACGACAAAGAAATGTTTGTAAATCAAGTTGGCCCCCACTATGTAGTGAGCATAGTTTAGTATAGTAGATATTATCTAGAGAAATATAGTGAATAATTTATAACAAGTTTAAAAAATTTAATTTTTTCACTTGGATATAAAAATAAAAATTTGATATTACAGCATTGCTATGCTTCCATAATTTGTCAAAAACTGAAGATGGTAATCTGTTATACTTAAAAAACCTTGAAGGTTATTGAGGTTTTTAGTAACTTGCCATTATATCATGGAAATGATCTTATGAAGGTCAAATTTGATGTCTTCATGTGACATAATACGATCCATGTTCTCTACAACATGTACTCCAAAAGTACACTTGAATGTCTTTGTGTAAAGATGATGTTGTGTAATAATTACCAATATTTTTTTCACATTTTATAGGTGTTTTTCACATGTGTTACTATATATTAGTATATATCAAAAAATATCAATATAAATTTCTAAAAAATCCTCAATGTAGTGTTCATCAAACTTTGGAATGTAGATGGTGAATTTTTGAGACCAAAGGGCATTAAAAAAACTCATAACAAACATCATGTATATCCTTAAATCTAATCCTAATTTGATGATAACCAAAATGACTATCCATTTTGTTAAAGTAGACAACACCATGATATTCATCTAGAAAATCATAAATTATCAAAATAGGGAATTTGTCTTTGATGGTGTAATTATTGAGTTATTTATAATCTGGGCACATTCTCTAGGTATCATCCATATTATACACCATTACCATTAAGTATGAATATTCACTTTGGATGCACCTACTATTACTAGCCTTTAACATTTATTGTACCATGTTTTATACCTCACTCTTCTAGACATATGGGTACATATATGGTTAGATGTTTGGCACTTGAATCCATTGTACCAATCAAATGGAATGATCAAGTTCCATTTGTGTTAGTAGTCATTTTGGATTTTCTCCAAAAATATCATAGAGTTTATCAATAATATTATATAGATTATACTGTGTAGACATCTTTGTTGGTTCTACATATAAGGAAAATAGTTGTGCTACAAACCCATCTACCTCTTTTTAAGAATATTTTGTATTTGATGAGAACTAACTAGCTATGCATAATTTACATGCAATCCTCATAGTTCAAATTTCTTACCCTTGGAATTAAAATGCATGAACAATTCTTGTAAATTCATCTCTATCATGCCCAAAACTGTCATCCCCACCCATGGTAATATAAAACATATGAGAGTATATCTTGTAATATCCACAGGAAATTTTGATATTATGTAATTTCATTGAAAATTTGATTGTACTTATATTTGTAAGCATGACTTGAAATTTTGGAGTTGGATAAACAAAATAATTCAAATGTGTCGTTGACTTCTTGTTGAAGAAGTTGTGTACTCCCCGAGTCAATCAATACTATCAACTTTATTTTTTGAGGAAACCCACAAAATTGAGGGTTTATGGAGTGATAATACCTAAAATTTCATGGCATGAAATAATTGGTTGGGTATCTTCAAATTCCTCTTATGTCTCATCCTCACCCTCATCTAATACTTCATGATCATAATTAGACCCTTCAATGTATAATCATTTATTCTCAACACATTTATGATGTATTTGTTATCACAATTGAAACACAACCCTTTTGATCATTTCTCTTCAACTTTATGTGTCAATCTATTTGATTTAGAGAATTATTGTGGTGGAGGAATGCACTCTCTATTAGTAGTGAATCCTATCATTTGACTATATCTCTTTTATTTCCTTGCATGTGAAGACCATGGACTCTGATATTGAATTTGGATTAAACATGCAAACATCAAGTTGGATGTTATATTTTATCCCACCTAAGAATAAGTCATATAGGTTATCTTTTTTCATGTCATCCACACACAAATATAAGTTATGGGATTTTTAAATACATTACTTTACAACCTTTAATTATTTCAATCTTGTTAACTAGCTGAAAGATGTTTATGTAACACAAATATTGTAGTGCATTTGTAGCTCATCAATAAACATTGACCAAGTAATAGTGAGGCCCTTAATTTTATTTTTAGAATATAACCATATATATCAAATGAACTACTCTAATTCCACATACAAAGATTCCATAACTACCTTATATGCACATATGTTTTGATGTAGATAAAAAAAATTACATTTAATTGATCTTGGTGACCAGATCATTACCATCAAACTTGTGTATTTCCAAATATGGTAGCATGTTTCTCAAACCAGTATTTATGTTTTGAATATTTTGGTTAAGGGAACCTAAGTGGCCCAATAGAGAATATTGAACATTGGTGCTACCAAAAAATGAGTTGAAAACATAACCATTATCCTAATTATGGTGATAAACTCCACCTTCATTACATTTGTTTTCCATTTAACCCTATCTTGATATTCTTTGACTTGTTTTGAACATCTACATGAATTGGGTAAAAAACCCATAAACCCTATACTCATACATTTAAAATTACATATCATCCTTGCTAGATGTCTTTTCTATAGTGTATTTTCCTTTTCTGTAGCCTTGTGTGTTTAAACCAACCATGCACAAACTTAGGGTATAGAGTTGGGAAATTTAGGTAGGGTTTTGGGGCTAAAAAAGTGTACCAAAGGCTTATAACATTGAAAGAATCTCATCAAAATGAATATAATGATTGGTAATTTTCATAAGGGTGGACAAATTAATTACAAACTTTTTTTCCCTAAAAACACCTCAATCAATACTAAGTCAGCTAAAAATAAATTCTTCCCAAATCCTAAGTTATATTTTTTTCAATCCTTCAGCTCATAGATTCTAGATCTAAAAATAAAAAATGATGCTACAAAACCTTTCCCAAATCTAAGCTTTGATACCACTTATAATTAAATTACTTAGATATATCAACACAATTCACCACAATATATAAAAATTTAGACACCATAAGTAGATTAATAATAATATAGCACAAGAATAAGTAGATCCACAATAATAATTGATAGCAGATAATAATACTTGATAAATAAGACTTATCCCCTTTGAGGGGGCTACCTCCACAACAATGTAATAATAATATAATTATTAATATTATACTCAAGTACTAACTACTACCTCATATATATAACCTACTTAGAATATGGTTACCTAATAGGGTGACTATACTTATAATATGAAAACATAGAGAAGTATGTCAAGAGAAGATAAAAGGTGATGCATGCCACAAAATAACAACACATATCCCTAAACATGATATAGGTTTAAGGGTGTAGCAAAAAATAAAATGGATTGTGAGTTCCTTCTTGGCTTGTGGTTCTTTAAACACTCTAAATATATTACTTATTATTATGGGTGGATTACTAGAGTTAGTTTCAAAGGGGGACTAGGTTTTCACATTGTGCAAGAAAATTCATAATCATTTTCATTATTTTGGTGTTTTTCACGAAGACCAAATCTTATGTACTAGGAAATCTTGTTTTTAGGGGCTCCTTGGTCGATGGTTCCATTTTTAAAGTAACCACTGCATCTAACATAAAAGATAAGGTATCTTGAGTGCATGATTCCACTTCATCACTTTTAATAGACAAATTTACAGAGCTAATCAACCTACTTATGATTTCTCTATGGGTCATGTCCTTGTTACTTTCACAATAGATGAGCTGATTCTATAAATTTTAGATGATTATATATTTTCCATGGAAGAGGACATCGATGAAAATGCCTAAATTTTAAATGTGTGGGCATAAAAATACCCCTTTTAGAGTTTTCCAACTGGGTGAAATGATTTTGGAATAACATTACAAAAATATTATTTGTCTATGTTGTAGATTGGATTTTTCCTTCTAGATTTTAAGACCATTAAAGATAAAATATTTGATTGGTCCAATAGATCATGGTTTTATTAGAGGTTTGGGGTTTTCTTGTGCCCTTGGTTCCTTTTCTTAACCCCATTACAACACAATTCATAGAGGTTCATATGTGGCTTAGGTTGTATAACCTCCCTCTAGTTTTTATAAGTCTTGGCCTCATCAAAATTTAGGTTACCATGGTGGGATCATTAATTAAAATTGATGATGAATCTTTGGAGAAAATATATGTGAGGTTTTATGTTATAATGGATATTTCTAAGGCCTTATTTTACTATATCAAGATAATGTCTTCTCTCAATTAATGGCATAAATTTGGTAATTGCAACTAGTTAAACCATAGAGTGGAAGCTTGTACTTCAAAGTATCATGATAAATGTAGTTCATTTTCCCTTCAGAGATGGATAAAAAATGTTGGAACCCTGATGCTAATTTTTTGTGGTGTAATCAAAGGAATTTATTTAAAAATATCTCCTCTCCTCCTCAATATGAGCTCTTAGTTGGGCTCTAAATTCCTATTGTTTCTTCATCCCACTTGTAATATTTGGCATTAGTTGTTGCTCAGGCCCCTTAATTTTTAGTGGGGATGGGATTAAATAGGATATTAAGAATGATGGGGAAACATATGATGTCAAAGGCATGGAGAATATTGATGAATCTTTTTCACTAGTCACTCATAGAATTCTCAACATTTATTAGTCAAAAATCAAGAAGACCAAAGAATTTTTTTGTTCCACAGCTAAACGAAGAGGATAAAGAATGGAGGCTAAAATATTGAGAATGAAAGTTGAGGACATGATCAATGATGGCATGTAATGCATGATGGAGGAAATTTACTCATAGAAGGGAAGAATATTGGTTACCAATTATGGATAGCTTTCTCCTCTCCTCCTAAGAGGTTCCATATTTATGAATCAGACTAAGCTGGTATGGCTCAATTATTTTTAGTTTTTTATTGTTTTACAATCACTTATAGAATTTATTGTTTGATAATTTCTCTCTTTTTGATGTATTCTTCTCAATTTATTCCCTAGTTTTATTTCAATTTCAATTTTTTATTATGTGTGAGGGCCCTAATTGATCAACTATTTTACTTAGTTAAAAAAAGGATGATGTTTATTCATTTGACCATCAACCACTTTATTGAATTGCAATATTTTTTTATGAGATTACAACTATAAAATAAAAATCATTGAGACCATTACGAAAAAAGATAAAAGTCATTGGAACTATTTTATTTGATAAAAAATACTGTAGAGAACTAACTTCACATAAATCAAAATATTTCATTTTAAATTGCATTTAAGTATTCATCTCTACCATTATGATTGTAGTTGTAAAAATTACCATGGAATATTTTTGTAATACTTATCAATTCCTTAATTACAAGTCTAATTTTTTTTTGAATAAACTAATGTAACTTAGGTGTTAGTAGTGATAATGAAAAAAATGGAAATAAATAGGTAGTATAAAGATTGAAACATGTCATGGAATTTTAGTCATAAATATTTGATGATCAAAATGAATGTTAAAAATATTGGTCAATGCCCATTTATAATAATAATTAGTATGCCCATTTAATTAAATAATACAATGCTCTAACTTTAATATAAGGTGAAATTTTGGATAGATTGTCAAAAACACCAAAGGATTATAAATACATTTACAGTCTGCAGCTATGTTTGCTTTCTGAAAGACATGAAAAAGATTGGTTTTTGATGTAATCATTTTCACATTATCATATGATCCTTACTCTCAAAACTCATGAAAATTAAAAAAAAATAGTTTTTATTATGGTTTGAGTGTAGCTTATTTTTTACATCTTATTTAACTTAGGATCTTTCATTTGCATGTTGGGGTGCTCTACTATCAATTTATTATCCCTTTTTATAACTTGAATATTTAAGTAGATTCATTATTATAATTTAAGTGTCTCTCATCTTCTCTAACATATTCTAATACAAAATGGGAATTAACCATATTTACTTATACAAAATGTAGTTAATTTGAGTGGAGGATTCACATCTTTCAATCATTATAATATTGTGGGGCTAGCTTAAAATTTTCATTTAAAAATATTAAAACATGTACTATATTTCCATTAAAATAAATAAAAATATAATACATGTCTGATCAAAGATCAGGTGGTATGAAAACACACCTTAAGATAAAGCATAACTAAAAATAAATCAAGTGAAACTTAGAATAAAAATAGGAGTTACGTCCCTAGGGTAAAAAAATCATAGGTATAAAATTACATCTTAGTGACATTAGCATCACAATAATAAAAATAAATGCATTAAGCCATAGGCACCTCCAACCCCATATAAGGAGGAAGAGGTGGTGCCAAAATTTTAAGATTATTTCCTTAGCCACTCCCATGGGGGTGTGCTTCATGAGGTAAGGGTTACCGACCATCTTGTTCTTTATTTTATTCATTAGTTTCCTCAATTTAAGGTTAAAAATTGGCAATCTCCAAGTTTGAAAATTTTCACCAACCATCTCTTCTTTTAGGCACAAATATAAACCATCCATATCCATCCTATGGTGAGGGCCACCCTCCATAAATCCACTTAAAGGTGAGAATAATTGAAGGGAGGAAGGGGTAACTAAATTAGAGTGGCTTCATGATCTAGATATTTGTCATAGTCTTGACACTATCAGTCCTTTCCTGGGATATCTTAGTGAGGTACATATCGATGTGCATTGCTAATGGTGTAAGGGGAAATGCACTAGTTTTAAATAATAACTCAAAGGTATTCAAGCTTTCTGACAACCAATTTTTCTTGCACTTTTATCTATACCATAACATTAGACAAGATAATAATTATGTTAGTAGTGGACAAAGCTTTGTCAAGATGTTATTTGTTAAATAAAATATAATTTCTATATTTCCAAGGAATAAAGAGAATTTTAATTCCAAAATGTTTGCCAAATTTATTTGAATTTTTCAAGGAGCATAGAGGAGTTCCCCAAAGGGATAAATTTCCAAGATAAGGGTTCAATTTTGAATGTTTGGAAGAAAGAATGAATCCATATCCAAAAATTTTGGGATTTAGTACAGAACATAAATATGTGTTGTATGGACTTAGTTCAATCACAAGTGTGGCATGTGGGAGTGGGGATTCCTATGTGTATAAAATTTTCCCCCATTGGAAGACATTGGTAAAGGATGCAATAAGTAAAAGTGGATATTTTGGGCTCTAAAACTATATACTAGATGACTTGGAATATTTCATTCGAAATATTGGAAGACCTATTAATATTTCATCAGTTGTTGAGCATTACCCTGTCAGATCACTCCAAGATCTTTGAAAGTCATATATTACATGAAAAACCTAGGAGTAGGTGAGATAAATGCAAAGCAAAGTGAGTTATATATTGAAATATTAAGTCACCAAAAAGATAAAAAAATCAACTCACTACTATAAAACAAATTAAGTGTATTTTACCATAATGACCTTAACAACCCTAAGTAAGTTGACTAACAACCATGTAGGTAAAATTAAAAGAAGGAAAAATCCTACACTAACACCCCCAAAAATGTAGCTTAGGTGAGTAGAAGAATTTGGTCCCAATAATGAGGCTTGATAAGGTAACCAAACATAATTCAACTCTCATAAGGTAGAGAAAGGGAGCAAACCTATAAAACAAAACTCCTCTCCAAAAAGAGAGAAAAAGAGAAATAGTACATGCTCTAAGGATGTCAAGAACAACCAAAAACTCATCCATAATCAAGGGAAATAAATAACATAGAGATAAGAGATAATAATTATCCATATAAGATGATAAATCTTCCTATAGTAGAGCTCATAGAATGATGAATGCCACTGATGAGATCCTCTGCCTAAATACTAAAGAAGCTCCATTTGCATTAAACAATATTTATTACCATACCAAAGGAAGAACATGAATGATGTACTATAAGTATTCTAAAATATAATATGAAGCAGGAAGTAGTATAAAATATCTCTGAGTAGGCTCTAAAATAGAAGTCTTGCATATGTTTGTCAATATCATGCACAAGAACTAAATGTAATGCCACTAAAGTGAACCTATCAAAATTAGGTGCAGTGAAGAGTGGATCACCCCAAAACAATGAATGTGTCTACCAATTTCCTGATGGATCTCCAACCAAGGTATGATTACTATATAAGGCACTGTGTTCCTCATGCATAGTAAATGGGCTAATTTCTCTATGTGATGATAGTGCAATGGAAGCAAAGGATAAAATGGACTATAGAATGTCTTATAACTGTGGAATAGACTACTCAATGTGTAATGAGTCTTGAATGAATATACATGCACCCTATAATGTCTAAAGTAGACCCAAAGTAGATGGATCAATAAATAACCCCTTAATATATAGAAGGTGATAAGGATATGGTGGTGTTTCACTACTATAATCATCTATGCTAGAATAAGAGTCATCAATCTTAGAGACATGCTTAGGCTCATAAGTGTCATCAAGTATAGGTGAGTCTAATGAAGAATAATGGCATGGAGAATTCACTGAAGGAATATCCATGTGAAGTGGAAAGCACAAGTCAGAAACCCTCAAAGTTGAATAAGGGACTATATATGAAGCACTTGGATCTATAGAATGAATATCCATGGGAACAAAAGAGTCATTTATGCTCTCACAAGGTGTACTCTAACTAGAAGTAATAGAGTTCTCTAAAGTAATGATATGTGATGGATATATAAGAATAACATTATGCACAAGAATAGAAGTATAATATACAATGGGATAGATAAGGTCTGGTGGAATCTCATCTTGTAGTGGTGGATCAATAGAAGGAAAAGTACTACCCACCATAGATGTATTATCACAAGAAATAGTAGTAGGAGGAGAGAGTATAATTTTATCCAAAAATACCATAAGAAGAGGAATAGGAGTGATATGAATATTAGTAAGATCTCTAAAAAGAGACTAAATGATGCTCCAAATAGTGTTGGGATACATGGTGAGCTACACATGGTGATGTAGATCCCATGAAACGTCTAGTAGAAATACATTATGAACCTTGTCAAAAGTGTTATCTAGTTTAATGTACTTTTTAGAATTATTGGGAGAAGTAATCTATCTATAAATGAATGAAATATTATTCTTTCCCTTTTTCATGAATAAATGTTCCATATAAGCATGTTAGTAAGCATAGTTTCCCTTTCAAAGAAGAATAACTAGTGTAGAATCAAATTTCTCCATTGTAGATTATATTTATGAATTATATAGCACCTTAGTATTTTACACTTGGAAAACTTAGAATTTAGATATTCCTCTTAGTTATGTACCTTTTTTGGCTTTCACAAGTCTCACATATGTTATATCTTATGCCCATTGGCCTATCTCTTAGTCTGACTAGTCTTAAGTTGATGGCCTAGGCCTTTTATCTTTTCCAAAATTCTTAAAATGTACTTATCTTACATCTCTACAAGTTTTGAACTTATACCTTCTTTCCTACTCCCTAGACACTAACATCAAGGATAAACACTAACATTAACATTTGTGTCATGACTCAACATAAGTTCCCAGTGCCTTAAATCCATCTATTTTACAAATGAAATGTATCCTAATGGTTAGCCTAAGTGTTTTAATGTGAGTTACTTATCCAAAGGGATTGATATAAATATAAGATCAACCCTCATTCATTCACCACCTAGTAAAATACTAAATAGACTATTGTAACTTATCAAAAGCACTCTATCAAGAATTTAATTGGATAAATCTTCCCTATTTCCATACTAGTCATAGGTACAACAAATATATAGTCTAAAGTACTAAAGGATCAGCCCAAAGGATTGATTACCATGTTACAAGATAGGTCAATGTTGTACTTAATTTATATATATTGTATGATTCACACACAATCCAACATGTAAGGGAGAACTACATCAATCTAAGGCCCTCTTCAGAGTATTAGCTATGTATAACCCACTAATAGAGGATTTTTTGGGGTTAGCTCAACACTGTATGCCCACTAATCTATTTTTTCCCAAGGTCATAATGAACATGAAGAACTATGGTTTTGAAAATTAATGAAGAGTGATAGTCCATGTCTTAGATTTGAGTGCACCAAATAAAACATGAAGACAAACCAATAAGCATCTATGTGGTCACATCCTTTTCCAATAAGTATTTTATACAAGACACTTGTATCAAACCTAGATAGTAACATCATTGCATTTATCCTAGGATGATGTTAGTTTCTAGAGTTATAGAAGCATCAAATCCAAATTTTGATCATTGTTTCAAAATCTCCTTCCATATTGCTTTCTACCTATTTTGGATCAATCACTATGTTAGCATCATAAGTAACTAAATATATTACTTCTTTATCAATCAATGCATAACTTAGTTGTAATTTATATATTTAGCCTAGTCTCAACATAATAAATTCTATGTATGTATATATCTAAGATTATCATTTAATTAGCCTACTATTGATCTACTTATCACCATTTTGCATTGTCATTTCCATATTGATAACCCTATATACTCTAAACTAGGATTCCTACATCTAATTTAGGGTTAAAAATTTGGTGAACTCAATTCATTTGAATGTAATTTTTTTTATTCCTAGGGTTTTAAACCAATTAGGATTTTAGATTGTTGCACTTTTTCATTTCCTACTACTATTTTCCATGCAAACTAGGCATATCCCTAGATCAAGAAGTGTGCCTGTTGAACATATTGAGCTTCCCTCCCACCATCTAATATGTCTCAGACTAATGAGGGATCTTATACTTTGGATCATGATGATACCCATGTTGACAAAGAAAAACATACTAATAGGATTATCATATAAGAATATTTTGATAATGAAAACCATGATATAAATAAAAATGAGCAAATAGACCATGATCAAGTGAAAGTAGTTGCATTGTTTCATGAGCATATTCAATAAAACCCAAAAGATATTTTTGAGGTCCTAAATATTATACTTGAAGAAAAAATTTACAAAATTAAAGTTGAAACATACCTCCCCTTAAACACATTATAGCATAACAAATCTAGTAGGGGCACATGTTATGTTTTAAATATTTGTTTCTTTAAACTACCATTTAAACATTTCTCTTGGAATTACCAATTGTTTCAACACAAATACAAGTTTAAATGCCTATTACTACTGAAAACATTCACTTTGGTGGCTATTCAAATTACTAATCTAAATACCACTGGGTTTATCAAAGACTCTTTAAATTTATAAATACCTTGGAGGACAAGGTTACAAACATTGAAAAAATGATTTAAAATCCCCTCATGCTATTTATTTTCAAGATGTATTTCATAACCCTCTTTCACTTTATATCTCCTTACACCCTTTGCCAACTAGTTTTGTTGCACCCAACTTTCCATTTTATGATGGCAAAGGTGATCATGAATAACATATTTGATATTTTGATGTGCCATACTTTGATTATGCCTATAATTATAATCTTTTTACAAAATTATTTATAAGAATCCTCAAAGACTATGATTTAAGGTGGTTCTATGATTTACCTCTACAATCCATAAAAGCATTCAAACCTCTTTTAGACTAGTTTCTAGCATAATTTTCCATAAATATTTTTGAAAAGGTTTCCTATGCTCAAATTGCCTAAATCAAACAAGGAACCAATGAACCTTTTAATGAATATGTATTGAGAGATAAGATAATTCTAGCTAAAATAACCAATCTTATGGTAGATAAGGAGTTGCAAAACATATTCAAGTAAGGTTTGATTGATCTTTTATGTGATTCCACTATTTTTAAGAAGTTAAAATATTTAGATGACTTGTGCCATGTTGTACAAGATCATGAAATGAAGCTTATTTAATTGAATAAGATCATTTATGTATAAAACACACCAACTACATGTACATCTACTACTAAATTTACATTCAAACCAAGTTATAGGGTAAAACCTCATAAGTCTAAAAAGGAAACAACCAACATGGTTAATAGATTTTCACAATAACTTAATCGAATTATCTTATCCAATGCATCAAGGAGATAATTTAAATGTTTACCTAAGTACTTATATTCATTAATCCCATGGTTACTAGAGTGTTAGCCTATATCTCTACCTCACCCTATCAAGGTTGATATTAGTCGACCTCTACCCAAAGGATATGATGTGAATGCTTATTATGATTATCATCAGGGACTATGGCATTCTACATGTATATTTTATACCTTGAATCATAAGATATAAGATATAATTGATGAAAAAAATATTACATTTGAGGATATTTCATAAGAATCAAGCTCATAACCTAGTGATCAAAATAAACAAAAAACATTTAACAATCCTTTGTAAGACCATTCTAAGAAGGAAATAGGAGTGCAAATGGCATATAATACACATCATCCCACACCACATTATGGGAGCCCACTAGATGGGATTATTGGTAGTTACAGATGACATATACCTCCTATTTTTCAAATAACATCTATTAATTTTGATGATGGTGAGATTAAGGATGATGAATCTAGTCTTAATTATTTATTTATTCATTCAAGCATACCTTGATGAAAACCCTATATAATGTGTTATTATTGGTAATGGTGAAAGAGAGAATGTTTTAACCATGACATTAATTATGCATTTGGTTTATACTCATAATGATTTACATCTTTCTATTAGATCAATTACAACATTCGATGGGACCTCCGAGAAGGTGTTTGGTGAGATTGACTTACCTTTTCAGGTTGGTTCAACGATGTGGTTACTACTTTTTCAATCCTCCCTTTTATATTCATATTTTATATGTTATTTATAATACCTTGGATCCATAAACTTATATCATTACCTTATACAGTGTATGGGTGTGTTAAATACATTCATGCCAATCAAGTAATTATAGTCTGGAATTCAATATGAGCATCCTCTTAAACAAGAGAAACTCATACATAAATAGTTAATTAGAAAGATTAATAAGGATAATTCACCAAAAAAGGGTAATAAATATGAAATAAACTAAATTAAACCTCCCAAAATTATTTTAAAATAATATTCAATCTAAAAATGTATTTTAATTCAACTTTCAAAATAATTGAATTTTCCCTACACCGATTGATCTCAAGAATGACAATTTTAACACAAATGTAATGGTAAAATTGACTATATTTAAAATATTTATAAATATAATAAAATATAAGTATTTTTATGGCCTCTTTTTTTATGTAACATAAATTTTATATATTTAATTACAAACAAAAATCTGCATACAAAACTAGTAATTCTACTTTACCCAATTTCACCGAGAGTCATAGAAATGACAAATTATGAAATACATATTATACTAATTATAAATATGATGAAATTAACTAAAAATTGGATTTTTTAAATTAAAAATATAATCAATAAATAATTGAAACAAATCTATAATCACCACAATGGCATCTACTTAGACTACACACCCTAAAACATGCAAACATACACACTAATGGAATATAGGGATCTACAAATCTATGATAGTCCAATGCAATATATGTATGATATTAAAATAAATAAATAAAATTTGTTTCATCCTATAACCTCCAAGAATATAAGGTATTTAATCCTCAAATCCTATAGTTGAATCACAAGTGCAATAAACATAAATAAAATGTTAATTTGGCCAAAAGATCTCAACTAATGAGGTAGCCTATCGTAAATAAAATTTGGGGCATAAATAAAAACATCCAAAAAGGCCAAAAAATAATTTTTTTATATATCCTAACTCTTAGATGGGTAATATATAGTTTTCATATTCTATCTCCAAGCATGGGTTATATAAAATTTCCATATTTGTCATCTAAGATAGACCTACTAATGACAGTCATAATTTCCATAAAATTAGGCTCTTTCCAAAATCATCCATTAGTAACTCCCCCACTATTACATTGTCATATATTTTCCATAATTAATCTCCTAGATAATTAACAATTATTTACCTTAGCCCATGTGAAATATGAACATGGGAATTAGGGGTCCATTGCCATGAATTGAATAAAATGGGGACATTACAAGTCCACCCTCCCTAAAATTGCTTGCCTTAAAGTAATACAAGTTTGGGTGTTCAAAATATCTGGTACTTCCCAAGTAGTGTCTTCTATAGGTATATTATTCCAATGAATCAAATATTTTATAATGCTTCCATTTTTTAGTCTCTTTTCCCTAGTGTCAATAATTGATGTTGGTTTTAATATCAACTTTCCCTCATCATCCAAGGGTGGAAAATATATTGATGGTGTGAAAATTTGTATAAGTGTAATTTTTAAGTGATTCACATAGAAAAAATTATGGAACCTACTATTCTATGTAATTCCATCTCATAAGCCACTTTACCAACCCTCCTAATGATTTTGTAAGGCCCATAAAATTATTGTTTGAGCTTCTTAGTTCTACTTCTTTTGATGGATGTTTTATTATAAGGATGAAATATCAAGAACAAAATACCCCCAACTTTAAATTAACTCTCAATGTGTTTCTAATCTACATAAAACTTATGTTGGTTTTGGGATTGTTAGATATGAAATTTAAGGGACCTGAGTATGTCTTGACTCTGTTGTACTAGATCCCTAGCTATTGGTACTCTATTATCTATAAATATCAAATCAAAAAATGTCTATGAATTATAGCCATACAAGTCCATAAATGGATACATGCCATTGGACATATGATGGGTAGTGTTATAGCAGTATTCTCCAAAGTGAAACCACTTAGCCCACTTTGATTGTTGACTATAAACATAATTCCTCAAATATCCTTCAACCCACCTATTCACAATTTTTATTTGCAAATTTATTTGTAGATAAAATATTGTGTTAGGGGTGAGTTTTTTTCCATCTAAATGAAATAATTATTGCCAAAAAGAGCTAAAAATATATGATATCTCTATCAGTGACAATATTTTTAGGCAACACATGTAGCCTGAATACTTATCTTAAGGATAAATTTGTAACTTGATGTGATTTAAATTTAGAAGTGATAGAAAATAAATGTGCATACTTAGTTAGCATATACATAAAAACATAAATAAAATCCTTCCTATTTACCTTGGGGAAAACTGTAATGAAATCCATGGATATACTTTCCCACTTCTGATTCAGAATAGGCAATGGTTATATCAATCGTATTTGAAAGACATGCTCTGATTTATTTTGATGGCACATGTTTCATTATTTTACATGTTTGAATACATCTTTCTTGAGTCCCTTCCATTATAATGTTTATTGGATGTGTTTTTAAGTCTTGTATAATCCTATATGTTCCACTAGTGGTGCATCATGAAAATATCTAAAAATATTCCCCTTTATTTGGATTTAGTAACTAGGAAGATTCTATTTTTATAAATTATGAGTTCATCCATCACTATAAATCTATCATCTCTAACTTTCCCATAAAGGAGGTTAGTATCAAATGTTTTTAACATATTCTAACATGATTGAAACCTTCTAATCTACTGAAATAATAGAAGTAGAATGTAGAGTAGGCATTCTAGAAATAACATCAACTACTATATTATTTTTCCCTTTCTTGTACTCTATATCAAAATCATAGACTTGGAGTTTATTCACCCATTTTTGTTTCCTATATTTCAAGTCACATTTGCCAAGGGAAAATTCAAGATATTATGATCATCCTTTACCACAAATTTTACACAAACTAAATACTTTTAGAACTTGTCCAAATCATGCATGATGACATGCATTTCTTTGTCATGTCTTGATAATCATTTCTTTGATTATTTTAACTTCCTACTTTAAAATTTTATGGGATGCCCCTTCTAAACTAATACTACTCCAATTCCTTCCCCTAAAGCACCACACTCTATAAAAAATGGAAGTAAAAAATATGGAAGATAAAGTATAGGGCATGATCTCATTACCTCTCTAAACTTGTCAAAATATTCTTGTACTATTTGTGTCCATACAAAATCTCTTTTATTTATCATATCAGTCAAGGGTGATACTAGATGTGAAAATCCCTCAACAAATATTTTATAATAACTAAAAAGGCTAGATAATCCTATTAATTATGTCAATGTCATAGGAGGAGGCTAATCCAAGATAGCTTGGATCTTCTGTTGATCTACCTAAACACCTTGAGCACTAATTACAAGGCCCAATTATAATATTTATGTCACACTAAACTCACATTTATATTATTTTAAAAAGAGATATTTTTTCTCTATAATTTCAAGGACTATATCCAAATGCTTCAAATGATCCTCCCAAGTCTTACTATAGATCAAAATGTCATCAAATAAAACCAAAACAAATATTCTTAATTGATTTATAAATACCTTATTCATACATGAATAGACATTAACTGGTGCATTTGTCAAACCAAAAGGCATGAATAAAAACTCAAAATGTCCACAGTGACATCTGAATACTATCTTATGTACATCCTCATCCCTTACATGGATATGATGGTAACCTGACATCAAATCAATCTTTAAAAAGTACACTACCCCATGCAACTCATCACTGAGCTCATCATCCTAGGAATAGGGTATCAAAATTTTAATGTATTTTTATTCAAAACCCTATACTCAATGTACATATGCATGATGCCATCTTTTTTCTTCACAAGAACCACTGATGAAGGAAATGGGCTAGAGCAAGGCCTAATGTGACCCATACATAAGAGTTCCTTTATGGAATTTTATATCTCCTTTTTGTACATTATTGGGTAGTGGTAAGGAGTGGCAATGATAGGATTAATGCCTAAATCCAACTCTATGATGTGTTGGAATCCTCTATTAGGTGATAATCTAGGAGGCAAATCATTAAATAACACATTATGCTTCTATAAATATTTTGAATTTCAACATAATAGGGATATTGTTTACCCATGGATGAATTGGTAGGCATCACCAAACAACTTGTTTCCCAAACAAATTATCCCTTATGCAAGATCCTCTCCATATTTTTAGTTGTAACCACTTGCAGTGATCCATTAGAAATCCTTCTAAACAACACATATTTTACTTCAAATTTAAACTTGAGCTCAATGGATTGATAATTTTGTGAAATCTCACTAAGAGAGTGAAACCATTGTATGCCCAAAACCATGTTAGTTTCTCCTAGTCTAAAAAAATTTAAATCATCACATACCTTATAATAACCCATGGATATGTTGATTTGTTAGATTATTTAAGTGCATGTAATGATGATTCCATCAACAATAATTACATTTAATCCTTAAAAATCTTTAGATTTCAGCCCCCTCTTCATTATCAAGCCTCATAAATAAAATTATGGGTAACCCCACTATTAATAAGAATAGTGATCCATTGTTTAACTAATACTCTTCAAACCTAGAACAAGTGATATCTAAGTTCTCCTGAAAGCACTACTAATGTGCCTGAATATTCATCCTTCAAATTCCCAGATTCATGCTCCTTCATGAGTGTGATGAGTCAATTTATTTAAAATCTATATCATCTTTAGACACTACATCAATATAGTGAACTTGGTCCTTACCAAGGCATCCATTTCCCAATTCCCATGGATCCTTGCAATAAAAACATAATTCTTCCTTCTAAGTTCATTCCTGGACTAATCATCTAACTTATTTTTCATAGGTGGTGGTGGTGGTGGTGGCATGAGTATTTGGGAGTATAAATTAGATTTAACTTTATTTAAATTTTCCTTATGCTAACCAAAGTTGGGTGCCTTAGTTTGAGATAAATATTTTCTCTATAAGATAAATTTCTCTAGTGTTAAAGCGATTTTAATAGCTTATCAGAGTGAAGATGGTGTAAAATATTTAACAATACCTTTAAGGGGTTCCCACTAACCTTCAACAAAAATAATTAATTCCCATTTAAAATACATATAATACCATCACTGAAATGTGTTTAAACTCTATAACATATGATTCCATTAAGTTTTGTTGTCATATCCCTACAAGCTCCTTGAAGTGTTCATCCTCATAGTTTTTCTCAAATTGGTCTAGAATCCTTTAGTGAAAATCATTAAAAAAAATCACAAGGCTATGCCCTTATCTGAATATACCATGGTGCCACAAATCATATGGAATGTCTTGTAAATTCAATGTGACAAACTTTATGGCATCTTCATCCTCCATACGTCTGAGAGTAAAGTAATTTCATAATTTTTGTAGCCAACCCTGAGTAGTTTATTATTAATGTCATCAAAGGTAGGTGCATTATATTTTTTTTTACCTTATATTACCGTATTTTATCATAATTTATACTCACATTGGTTTTTTTATTCAGAGGGGGAGAGTCAATCACATTCAATAGCAAACTTGTTCAATTAGGACTAGCTCTTGTATCCCTTCCAAAAGATAAATCTTAATGGTTTGAGACTTTTCCAAGGTTTAAAAAAAAATTGAGACCAATATCAAGTACCCAATACCTTATTACAATACCTCTAAAAATTTCATTAACATCCTCTAAAGGGAAACATACTATCTCACACTTGTCTCTCATAATTAGGTATCCTCCTTGTAGCCCTCCTAGAGCACCTTTTTGGGTGGTTGGAAAAATTAAAAAAAATTAAGGAAAAAATATATTTTTAGATAAACATTAATTTAATTCATCCTTATAAAAAATGTTTTTGTCATAAATCCCAATGGAGGTATATTAACCTGACAAGACTTCTCCAAACTAGGTCTCCAATTAGGCCTCTTATCCTTCAAAATTGAGTTTTTTTTATCTAAAACCCTCCATATGTGCCAAAAATAAAAATAAATAGTTAATTAAGCTTTAAAAAACTAACACCAATCCACATTTCAAGTTTTAAGTTCTTAAACAAATTCTATCTACCCAAACCATAAAATGGTCAAATGTCCTCAACTAGGTTCTTGCACAGGTCATGAGGTAGAAAATTGAGGTTTTAAAGAGAAGATAAATGTTAAAAGGTCTAAAATTAAAGTATATTGTTTTTGAAAACCTGATAAACCTTAAATAATTGGAATAAAACTTATTTAAATCCTTAATACACTCACATTTTACAATTTCCACGTCTTGGATTGTTCACAAAGAAAATAACATTTTTGGACTGTGTCGACATAATTTTTAATTGTAATAATATTCAAACTAAAAAGAGTTTAATATGATATAAAAAAATTTCATACAAATAATTAAAACATCCAAACATCATAATAATCATTAAAATTATTACCTTGGGCAAAATAAGCCTTTTCCTTCACCTCTTATACTTGAATGTTCACCATGCAAATAGGGTACAGGGTATAATTATGAATTTGTTGTTTGAATGACACATTTTGACCTCTCCATGGGTTTTAAAGTAATAAAACTAATTAAATACACTTAATATAAATTTACTAACACCATTTCACTATTATAATGATTGAAATCCATCAAAGAACCTTGCACAAGATTAGATACTTGACTATGTAACACATAATTTTGAAGGACTAAATATCTATCTCTTTTGCCTATACATTAATGAAACAAGGTTAATTACATCAAGGAATAAATTTAATTAAGTGACAAAACTTAACAATTTTTCTCAAAATCATTACCAAAGTCTTTAAATGTTTCTTTTATTCATGAAGATTCTTGGTCTCATACATTCAAATTTAGAAAATTGTCATTACAGCCTTCTTTTTGCAAACTTCATCTTATTTCTCTCTTTATTGGATATTATCATCATTTCATAACTTTTATAATGACCAATTTTAAACTCTAAATGAAATATAATTCCCTAAAAACTCTCTAACTGAATCTTGCTTGCTTCTAATGTAGGCTTATGTATGACAACTTTGCATTTTTGGACATTACATAAAGTTTCAACACAACATACAAGACAACAAGGGTGGCCAAACATTATAAAACATAATAATACATATAATAATTATATAAAAAATAAAATCCAATTTTATATTCAAACAATAACATGAATAATCCCATAAAACTATGCTTATAAATTCAAATTTTTGAATTAGATATTTTGGTGGGAAAATGTCTAGATGCCTCAAATTCAAATTTTAATAACTCTTAAGACATATAAATGACTCCTAAGTGTCCTATAAACCTTATAATACCTTTAATGACTCCAAAAAATGAAAGAAAAAATATTTGTTTTTTAAAAAAAAATTATGATGCTCTTGCATCAAACTACTAACCTTGAAATCTTTCACGGGCTCCTATTCATGAATTATATTTTGATGTAGATGCTTCCAAAGATATTCTTATTCTTTTAAAAATTACTTATCTTATATATATACCTAAATGATCCCATGGTATTCTCAAGAGTGATAAGTATTGGTACAATGGTATATCCTCTACAAATACACATCTTTCTTCTTTGACATCAATCAATTTCATCTCTAAATCTTGTTCAATTATACCTATACATACAACAAATGCATTGATCCATTCATTGGTATACTCATCATTTCAATTGCCATAATGGACCTTGATTTTCCCATTATTATCCTTTACTTGATTCACACTCTCTTCATTCCTTCTTAGCTTAAGAACATCATTTTACTCTTCATTGTATATGCTAAAATCTTTTGTATACTTTTTATCCCTCATTATGAACCTAATGTAGAATTCATTCTCTTCATGATTTTGTTCTCCAACATTTAAATATTCATTGTTGCATTTAAAGATAATGTCACCCTCTTTTTCTATTTTTTATTCACTTGACAATTGGCTACATGTATTGCCATCCATAGCAATGCTCTTTAACATACTAACATTCTCAATGAATACTTTAAGATAATCTATATTTCTTATAGAAGATAAATCTCTAGATAACTCCACAAACAAGTCATTCATATGTTCATTTGATAAATAAGATAAATCAAGATCTTTATTATATAAAACCACTATATTTTTTTGATCAAATAACTTTCTACTTACCTCATATTTCATGTTTGGATATATGAACTCTTTCTTACCTATCAAAAACACCTTATAACCTCCTTTTGTTGTTGCATCTTCATCATTAAATGGTATAATTATGTGCTTATGTCCTTATTTTTCAAAAGAATAGTTATTTCTCTTCATCATGAATGAACGTTATATCATACTGCTAAGGTCTCCCTAAGATCACATGTC
This sequence comes from Torreya grandis, assembly GCA_037957365.1. Taxonomy (NCBI): domain Eukaryota; kingdom Viridiplantae; phylum Streptophyta; class Pinopsida; order Cupressales; family Taxaceae; genus Torreya; species Torreya grandis. Next base: position 138,137 of record JARHVA010008637.1, read on the forward strand.
ACACATCTGTTGGTATGATGTCACATAGGACTTTGTATTTATATCTTTCAATCTGAAAATTAACCCAATTTTGTTTATTGACAATAACTTGCTACCCATTTTGAAACCATGAAAACTTATATGGAGTTGTATCTAGTAATATTTTCAAACTAAGCTTATTTACCATTTCAACAAACACTAAATTATTTTTACTACCTAAGTCGATTACCATCTTAAAAAACTTACCTTGAATTTTGCATGTTGCCTGGAATAAAGGTTTTCTTTAAGAAGGCTCCTTGTCCTTAGGTGTCGTGATCAACACTCTCATCATAAAAAAATACTCACCAATTTATGGATCCTATAAGTGATATTGAGACCCCACACTCTCCTCCTTTGTTTGTACCACTTGGTTTCTATTTTTATTTTGAAAATGAATAGCTTGAGAGTCTTCTAGAAACTCTTAAAACCTATGACCAATAAACATATTACATTTACAACACTTACCTATGAATTTATTGAAGCCTCTTCCTCTTCATTTGTATCCTCCTCTAAAGTATGGTCTCCTTCTTATGAATCCACCTCTTGTATTTAATGCATTATCTTGTCTTTGTGAGCTACTTTATCCTTCTTCATATGTTTTTATCTAACTTCATTTTTCATACTCTCCTCTACCTCTAAGATATTTACTTATACCCCTTGAGTGTTAGTTTTGTCTTCTATTTAACTTGTATTCTAATTTCAAAGCATAATAATAACACTCTTCAAGTTTCTTTGACTTACCAAACTCATTTCATCCTAAAAATTATACCTTAACCCATTTAGATACCTTAAAATGTTCTCCACATCTTCTTCTACATTATCTGATCTGATGGTTAACCTATAGAACTCTTCGATATACTCCTTGAAACTCTTCTCCTTTTGCTTCAAATTATACAACTTATTTAATAATTTATTTTGATAATCCCTATGCATTAATTTGTATTTCATTTTAGATACCATCCTATCCCAATATTTGATCTTGGTCTTACCTTTCTTTCTTTTTTCATCCTACACATAGTCCCACCAAAGGGTTGCATGTCCTTTTAAATTAGTGCAAATAAACTTCACCTTGTTCTCATCAGGTATATTCTCATTATTAAAATAATTATCTAGTTATATGATCCAATAAATTAATTCTTATTCAACAAGGATTCTTTCATAATTAGGAAGTTTAATCTTTGGTTTTGACCCCTATTTCATGATAACCTTTAGTAATCTATCAATTCCTTCATCTTCATGATCTTCATCTTCTAGTGATTTTGAAGCTTATTCCTTATCATTAACATCACATATTACCACTCCTATTATTTTACTTTACTCTATTACTATCAACCTTGCATCAAATATTTTCCTCAAATTCCTTAACTCCCCAAAATTATATCTCCCATTTGAATATCTACTCTTCTACCTCCTCTAGCATTCCTCATAGGTGGAATTTTAACTTAGTAATCAAAATGTATATCAAAAAATAAATTTAAATCTTACCTAAAATAATTTACCCTCATTAAATATTAATTTTAGGTATACAACTTACTATGATACTAATCTGATGTAGAAGGGAAGAGTCAATCACATTCAATAGCAAACTTGTTCAATTAGGACTAGTTCTTGTAGCCCTTTGAAAAGATAAATCTAGATGGTTTGATACTTTATAGGGTTTCAAGATAACCTAGGACCAGTTTCAAGTATTCATTAACTTATTACAATTTCTTAAAAAAAATTATGAACTGACTCTAAAGGGAAACATACTATCTCACACTCATCTCTCGCAATTAGGTCTCCTTCTTGTAACCCTCCTAAAGCATCTTTTTGGGTGGTTTGAAAACTAAAAAAATATTATATGAAATTAAATTACATTTTTAAATTACCATTAATTTAACTTAACCTTCTACAAATTTTTTTAGCACAAATTCCAATAGAGGTATATTAACTTCACAAGACCTCTCCAAACTAGTTCTCTAATTATGCTTTTTATCCTTCAAAACTAAGTTTTTTATTTAAAAACATCCACACATACCAAAATTCAAAATAAATATTTAATTCACATTTAAAACACTAAAACCAAGATACATGTCAAGTTTTATGTTTTCAAACAAAGTATAGCTACCTAAACCATGAAATGGTTAAATGTCCTCAACTAGGTTCTTGCATAGGCCATGAGGTAGAAAAATGAGGTTTTAAAGAGAAAATAAATGTTTCAATGTATAAAATTAAAGGATATGGTATGAAAAAATTTAATACACCTTCCATAATTGGAATAAAACTTAGTTCAATCCTAAATACACTTATATTTTACAATTTCTAAGTCTTGGACTATTCACAAAGAAAATAAGGTTTTTGGACTGTGTAGACATAATTGACAATTGAAATAATATTCAAAATTAAAATAGTTTAATAATATATAAAAAAAATTATAAACCTAATTATAACCTCCCAACATCATAACAATCATTAACATTCTTACCTCAGACAAAAGATGCCTTTTTTCTTCACCTCTTAAACTTGAATATTCACTTTGCAAATAGGGTACAGGGCATAATTATGAATTTGTTGTTTGAATGACACTTTTTGAATTATAAATGGGTTTTAAAGTAATAAATAACTTAATATAAACTTCTTAACACCATTTTACCATTATAATGATTGAACAACCTTGCACAAGATTGGATACTTGATAGTGTAACACATAAAATTTTGAAGGATTGAATATCTCTCTTTCACATATGGATTAATGAACGAATTTTAAAGAATAAAATAATAAATTTAAATAATTTATAAAACTTAAAAATGTTTCTAAAAATCATTCACAATTATTCAAGTGTTTCTTTTATTCATGAGCATTCTTGGTCTCATACATTCAAATTCAAAAAATTATCATTTACAGCCTTCCTTTTGTAAACTTCATTTTCTTCATCTAATTGTTGGAGATGAACATACTTAATTAAATTATATAATGACCAAATAAAAAATATAAATTAAATATAATTCCCTAAAAACACTATAATTGAATCTTGATTGCTTCCAATTAAGCTTATGTATGACAACTTTGCATTTTTTGACATTACATGACATTTCAACGCAACATACAAGACCAAAAAGGTGGAAAAACATTAAAAAACATAATAATAAATATAATAAATATATACAAACAAAAATAAAATTTTAGATTCAAACAAAAACATGAATAATCCCATAAAATTATGCTTAGAAATTCAAAAACTTGAATTTGGCATATTGGCAGGAAAATGCCTAGATGCCTCAAATTCAAATTTTAAGAACTTATATGACCTATAAATGACTCCTAAGTGTCGTATAAACCTTATAATACATATAATTATTTAAAAAAATTAAATAAAATATCAATTTTTTTCAAAATGATAATGCTCCTACATCAAACTACTAGCCTTGAAATCTTTCATGGGCTCATGCTCATGAATCATCTTTTGATGAAAATGGTTCCAAAGATAGTCTCCTTATTTTTAAGAGTCCATGTATTATCTATATACCTCTTGGATCACATTTTATTATAAGGAGTGACAAGCATTATTAAAATTGTATATCCTCTGTAAATATACATCTTTCATCTTTGAGATCAATCAATCTCATCTCTAAATCTTCTTCAATTATACTTGCACATACAACAAATGTACCACTCCATTTCTTCGTATACTCATCATTTATGTTTCCATAATGGATACTGAGTTTCCCATTCTTATCCTTTACTTGATTCATGCTCTCTTCATTCCTTCTTATCTTAAAAACATCATTTTATTCTTCATTATTTATGCCAAAAAAATTCTTATATTCTTCATCCCTCATTATGAACCTGATGTAGCATTCATTATCTTCATGATTTTTTTATCCAAAATTTAAATATTCATTTTTTCCTTTCAAGACAACCTCAACCTTTTGTTTTATCTAATCTTCAATTTACAATTGGTTGCATGTATTTCCATCCATGTCAATGTTCTTTAACAGACTAAATTTCTCAATGAATCCTTCAAGATAATATATACTTCATATAGAACACAACTCTCTAGACAACTCCACAAATAATTCATTCATATATCCATTTGATAAAATATAAATTTATTACGATAAATCAAGCTCTTTATCAATTTTAACATCTATCTTTTTTTTATAAAATAACATATTGCTTACCTCATATTCCTTGTTTGGTTGTATGAACTCTTTCTCACCTATCAACAACACCTTAAAACCTTTTTTTGTTGTTGAATCTTCTTCATTAAATGGTATAAGTATGTGTTTATGTCCTTATTGTTAAAATTTATAGTTATTTATCTCTCAATCATGAATGTCTCTTATATCATACTACCAAGGTATTCCTAAGAGCACATGGCACACATCCATTGGTATGATGTCACATAGGACTTTGTCTTGATATCTTCCAATCTAAAAATTGACCCAAATTTCTTTATTGACAATAATTTGTTTCCACTTTTACAACCATGAAAACTTTTATGGATTTGTATGTGGTAATATTTTTAAACCAATCTTGTCTACCATTTTAATAAATACTAAATTATCTATACTACTTCAATCAATTACCATCTTGTAACACTTACCTTGAATTTTGCATGATGTCTTGAATAAAGTTTTTCTTTGGGTAGGCTTATTTTCCTTATGTGGCTTGATCAACACTATTCTCATCAGAAAAGACTCACTAGTTTATGGCTCCTCTAAGTGATATGGAGACTCCACACTCTCCTCTTGTGCTTGTACCAATAGGTTTCTATTTTTAGTTTGAAAAACACTAACTTAAGAGTCTCATGAACACTCCCAAAACTAATGAAAAACATAATTATTAAATTTAAAACACTTTTATATGAATCTATTGAAACCTCTTCATCTTGGTGTGTATCCTCCTATAGAGTATGGTCTTATTCCTCTGAATCTTCTTCTTGGATTGAATGCATGCTCTTATCTTTATGAACTACTTCATACTTCTTCATATGTTTGTAGATGAATTATTTATACTACTCTTCTCTACATCTAAGAGGTTTTAATTTTGACCCTTGAGTGATTTTTTTGTATGTATTTGGAAATCCATCATTCCCATAAATCAATCCTAGATCAGATGGGATAAATTACACCTACACTTCTGATTGGGGAGAATATAATTATTAAGCAAGAGCATGACCAATGTGAAGATCCACTAGACCCGATTAGGGGATCACTTATCACAACACATTGTGTTAGGTAGGGTTCCAAAGTCTATAGTCTAAAAAAATCAAACAAGAACCCTAAAAGAGTCTTATGATTAAATATTTTACTAATATAATAATAAGAAAGGCAAATCTAATCTAGTGCACACCAAAGCTTATGGCACAATGTGAGGGATTATCAAAGAAAATCAATCAAAACATGTATAGGGTACTTCAAAAAAACTAAGTATGAGAAAAACCCTAATATATGGAATGCCAGAGTAATATTATTCGAGCCAACACTTATACTACTTCTATTTACTAAAAGAGAGGAGAACAAAGTTAGAATATATTTACCTGAATATGAACCCATCGAGACTAAATCTCTCCCTTAGCCAAAGGGGATTTTCAAGATATTGTTATGGTTCATAAGGATCACTTTTTTATTCTAAAGCATCCAAGACCTATCCACAAGACTAGATTCTCCAAAATAAAAAACCTAAGCTAAGTCTCCTCAAGTAGAATGGTTGAAGAGTAGATTGTGAAGAAGCATGAGGGAATAATAAATATTATTGAATATTATAATAAATACCAAAATAACCTTGTATTTATAGGAAAAAATTGCCCTAAAATAATTTGGGGACATTAGCTATGCTAGGGCAACTCAGTTGACATAACACATTTTTAGGCTAACACACTAGGTCTATACTAGGTCAGCCAAAAGGCTAACAAACCAAAAGAGAAATAGGGTCCATAGATTGTACTAGGTTTAACAAGTTGACCTAGTAGGTTGAACATGTTGAAAGGGTGCCAAGTAAGGAAATAAAAGATAGAAAGAGGAAAAAAATAAGAATATTGTGTAATGGAGGAGAAATATCTTAGGGAAAGGTTTTAGGAACTAGTTGGATTGGTAATACTATGGGAAAAAGAGACAAAAATCCTAAAAAGCACCAAATTTTTGCCCACCCCTTTCCCAATGCACCCCTTAGGGCATGCACTCAAAGAGATTGAGTCGTGATGGGTTCTTGCAGGATGTAAAGTGTTAGTATTTGATAAAAGTTAAAAATATTATGTGTATATGTATGCCCCACTCAAAGCTCATCATGTGTCACTAAGGTGTAATAGGGGATGGTGATTTGAAAAAGAATATAAGGACACACATAATGTTAATGCTAAAAAAAAAGTTACAGTATTTTAAAAGCATAAAATAATTGAAAGTAAATGATTGAATGGAAACTAATCTAAAAAGTAAATAAGTAAAAAAGAAGAAATAACTAAAAATTAAATACAATGTGTACTTTGACTTACCTTTTATCATGGTATGGTTGTCTATTGTGTTGTTAGTTTTGATTATGTAGGGCACAAAGACTACTTTTGATAAACCCAAAAATACAAAACTAAAGAGAAACAACAAACAAATGCAATAAAATCCAAGATAACTGGTGCTATGAGGATGAGACATGGAAAATTTGGCAAGCTAGGGTGATAGGTGCTATGTTAGACTAAATTACCAAATCAAACAAATAAGATTAAATTGAGTAACCAAAAAACCAAGGCTACTAAAGATTGAAAAATCAGACAAGCTATCCTAAAGTAAGAAAGGCAAACTCACCAAGTCAAACCAAGGATACATGTCAAACAAGATGGTAAAACAAAAAACATAATAAATGGTAAAAAGACTAACTATAAATATAAAATGGTAAAATAACATTGATGAGTGAGTAGAAGCAATCCACATTTCAATCATCAATAGAAAAAATATCCATAAAAGGGAAAACAACATTCATGAGTGAGTAGTAACAATCCATATCTCACTCAATAATGGAAAACGGGTACAAAATCATGTGTCCATAATAACAAGATAGAAAAATCATGATAAATGGTAAAAAGAAGGTAAAGTAAGTCTAGTAAATGTAAAATGAGGTAAAGAATATGATCCAAAGTTTCTCAAACATATTGTTTCGCTCTAAGGATAGATAAAACTAAAACAAAGTAATGTTAACATGTTTTTAAGAGGTGAAGAAGAAGGAATTAAAGAATAAGGGAAAACATATTTGAAATCAAAAAATTTATATCAAGGGGGGAAAATGAAATGGGTGGAGGGGAGAATGAAGGAAAAACCAAGGTAGAGAGAACTCTTTATCAAAGTCAAGACACTTAAATTAATTTTGTAAAAAAAATTGGACTGTCAACCTTAAGGACTATGAAAAATTTCTCTTAGCAACACAAGTCTTGGGTAAATAAATGGAGTATATAGATCATCCTATGAAGGCTATATGCATGAAAATTAAAATGAACCTAAATCCCCATGATTTGTTCCTTATTCTTCATGACCTTTTATAGAGTCATTAGTCTACTATGAAGATTGGGTACTTGCATGAGAAGGTAGGTAGCACCAAATTTGTTTTTAAAATCCCTTATTCCAATATATTGGCCTACCAAACCCAAAAGGACTTTGGCTCTATATGAAGCTGACTATGGAGTTTGAGCTTCAATTAGAGATGTGCTTGAAATCACATCTTTTGGTGTGATTTTGACTTTTGACATTTGTATGTTTCCTTTTAAATATCATTGCCTTTTGTTTCAAATGATTTGGCTTTTAACTTTATTTTGATGGATTTTTCTATTCCTCCTCTTTACAAATTTGGAAAACCAAACATGGGTGCTAAAGATGGATTTCATTTAAAATCTTGGAACAAGGTTGCTAAGAGAGAGAAAATTCAAAGAGCATGTTGTTTTATCCAATGCAGAGATGAAAGGAAGGGGAAATAAAGAGGGATGACACATGAAACAATTTAAATTACTTTAAATTTCAAAAAATTATGACAAAGGGCAAAGAGAGGATACAATGATAGTAAAGTGTGATTCCTTGTGATAAGAAAGAGGGAAATTGAAGAAAACATGCTAACATATATTGTTTATAAATTCCATCTAACAAAAGAAGCAAAAATTTTAAGTCTAAGAATAAGAATCAAGAACATACAAATAAGGGTAATTATATGAGGAGGGTTGGGTCATATCCATTGTCTAACAAAGTAACTCATAAAAGAGAAACCCACAAGGGTGTTGATAAGCAAGATAAAATCAAAGTGAGAGAGCTTTCTTACAAAGAAACTCATAAAAGAAAAACCAAAGGATGCCAAAACAACATTGGCAAGCAACAAAAGAGAAAGAAATGATTAAAATATGATGGTTTTGTGAGGAATGTTAGGTCCTATCCATGGTCTTATAAAGAAAATCACAAAATAAAAACCAATGGGTGAAAAAAATAAGGAAAAATGCAAGAAAATAAAGAAGACTATGGTACATCAAGAAAACAAAAGACCAAAAGGGATGACTAAAGGTTTATGAAAAGAGGCCACTATTGCAAAGGGAGGGACCTGTGCTTAAGTAACCTATGGAATTTGTTAGAAGGATATAGATAGAAAACATGATAAAAAGGAACTATTTAGGCAAAGTATTTTTTAAGGAATTGAGTGTTGGTAGGCTCTTTGAAAACATGGCCTTCATTAGTTTGAAGATGGTAAGTGCTTGGATCAAGAATGTCTTTAACTAAATATGGGCCCCACCATTTTTGGGCATATTTACCTTATTTATCATGGGTGTAGTCTAGTTTAAAGACAAGATCACCAAAATTAAAAGTGCAAACTTTAACACATTTGTTATCTTGTTGAATGATGTGAGCCTTATATTGGTGGTTATGTTTTAATGTAGAAATATGAAATTCATCAAGAAGATCAAGGGCATAAATGTGAGCTTCACATAATTATTCATTAGGAATAATTCCATGAAGAGAAATATGAAGAGAGGGAAGCTTGACTTTTAATGAAAGGATTGACTTAAAACCATAAACTAACAAAAATGGAGTTGCCCCGGTGGTAGTATGTATACTAATCCAATAGGCCCAAAGTGTAGGGTAAAGATGAATATGACAATTTTTGTAGGTTTCATGAATTGTCTTTTGGAGAATTTTGTTGAGATTTTTATTGGTGACCTCAGATTGACTATCACATTGTGGATGATAAGGTGTGGAAAACTTATGATTGATCTTGAATTTGGTACAATTTTTTTTAATATGTTTATTTTTGAAATTACCACGATTATCTAAAATGATGGTATGAGGAACACCAAAGTAGTAAATAATTTGGTTAAGAATGAACTTAGATGTAGTAGGACTGGTAACATTAACAAGGGGCATGGCTTCTACCCATTTGGTAAAGTACTCAATCATGGTGATGATAAAGACATTCCCATCTTGGGAGAAAGGAAGTTTACCAATGAGATAAAATCCTCATGTGGAAAATGGCCAAGGAGATTCAAAAGTTTAAAGCTTGATAGGAGGTGAATGGATAAAATCATTATGGAGCTGACAAGGATTACACTTCTTGGCATATTCAATTGCATCATTTTCAAGAGTAGAACAAAAGTAACCCATACATAGGCATTTTCATGTTACAACATGCCTGCTATAATGACCATTGCAAATGCCCCCATGTGCTTGCTCAAGAAAAGGAGGGACCTCATCTAACATAACACAATGGAGAAAGGTACCTTCAATATTATGATAATAAAAGGTATTATGTTGAAATACATACTTGAAATATTGTTTATGAATGTGTGTCTTTTCAAAAGAATCTAAATTAAGAGGATAATTTTGATGTTCTAAGTATTGAATGATATCTTTATACCAAGGGTTTTGTCAAATAGTCACAACCTTGATATGATAGATAAGTGAATCAGGTGGTTGGGTAGATGATGGATATTTTTTTATTTGAATAATAAAGGAAGGATAAGAAATAACTTGATGAGGATGAAAGAAAGAAGCTAAAAAGGCAAGAGAATCAGTAATGGAATTTTGGTCTCGAGGAATAGGCTTGATAGTGAAAGAGATTAAGTCCTTAGAAAGAGTGGTTATAATTTTATGATAAGTAATAAGGTTCTCACTTTTATATTGATAATCACCATTAACTTTATTAAAAATGAGCTAAGAATCTCCTAAAGAATGAAGATACTATATGTCTAAATTAAGAGAAGCTCTCATGCCTAAGATAAGAGCTTCGTATTCAACCATATTGTTGGTGACATCATAGGTAAAGCAAAAATCTAAAAGAATGATCTTAAAAAGAGGACTTGTGAGAATGCAACTTGCCCCTACTCCTTGAAGGCATTTAGAACCATCAAAGTGGAGGGTCCAAGTATCCTCATAAAATTCAACATTAATTTTAGGGAGCTCCTCGATAACTAATTTTGGTTTAGTAGTACTAGAGGGAGGGGAAGATTCTTCAAGGTTATTAGCTTCAAGATCAGTAGTAAAGCTATGAAAATAATATTTAAGGGATATATCTTAATTAAGACCTTAAATGTAAAGGATATTTTCATCAAGAAGATCATCTTGAATTCAAGTAGTGACTATAATGGGTGTTACGACAAGTTGGTCAGATATGACTTATTTTTTAAAAGTTTTTTGTGTGAAAATATAAAGATCGAATTCCATAAGTAATACCATACATTTGCCAATTTTATCTCCAATAAAAAAAGGCTTTAGAGAAGAAATAATAAAGGGGTTTAGAATGAATGATGACATAATTAGTTTGGTATAACATATAATGATGAAGCTTTTCACCTGTAAAACAGATATTGAGGATAACACACTTAACTTTGGTATAACATGTCTCATAATCAATGAGGCCTCAAATAATGTAGTAAATAACATACTCTCATCTTGTATCATCTTTTTGGGAAAGCATTGCTCCAACTGAAATAGGTGTGGAAGAAGTATAAAGAATTAATGGTTTATCATTGAAAGGTAGATGAAGTGTAGGTGGATGAAGTAATGACTCTTTCATAGTATCGAAGGATTTTTGACATGGATATATCTATTCTAAAGTTATACCTTTCTTGAGAAGGGAATTGATAGAGTGAATGTGATAAGCCATTTCAATGATAAATCATTGAATTGCCCCAAGTTTTCTTAAATAATTACAAATATTAGGAATAGATCGAGGACTGGGCATGTTGATGATATCACTAATTTTGACTGGCTCAACATTGATGTCATGGAGAGAGACTAATAATCCTAATAATTTATAGGGTGTGACTCCAAAACACATTAAAAAGGATTAAGTCTAACTTTGTATTTAATGAGATGGTCAAAGATGATATCAAGATCAAAAAGATGGTTCTTACGATGTTTATATTTAGCAATAAGATCATCCACATAAGTTTCAACAATTTTATGGATGAGATCATGAAAGATGTGAGTCATAACACATTGGTAGGTAGCTACAAAATTTTTAAGGCTCAAGGGAATTTTGATGTAATAATAGGTGCCCCATTCTGTGGTGAAAGTAGTCTTATGTTGGTCCTCAAGAGCGATGTGAATCTGATTGTATCTTGAGAAGCCATCCATAAGAGATAAAATTTTGTAACCAACTATGGAATTGATGATGGAATTTATTGAGGATAAGGGGAAGTTGTCTTTAGGACAAGAAAGATTAAGGTTACAAAAATCAATAAAAATGTGGATGACCATAGTGACCTTCTTTTAAATAGGAACAATGTTAGAAACCCATTCAAAATAATCCACAATTTTAATGAATTTAGCATCTAGTAGTTTAATGATTTACTTATGACATAGATTAGTAACTTTAGGTTGGAATTTTCATTACTTTTGATGCATTGGATTAGTGTCAGGATAAGTGATGATGTTATGAGCCATAATACTAGGGTCAATTCCATTAATGTCTTGATAGGACCAAGTGAATGCCTTTTGATATTTATCAAAGAATAAACTAAATTTATCATGCTCAGTTAGTGAGAGTTCATAAAAAACCATGATTGGTCAAGGAGAAGATGGGGTACCATAGTCAATATGAGTTATTTATTCAATAACCATGGCATTTTCATCTTGAAAATGGTAAGGTGCAGTAGGTAAGGCTGAAATTGGACTTGTTTTAATGTCAATGCTAGTAAAAGAGTTGTTAAAGCAAGGAGTTTTATTCTTGAAATTTCCAAGTTTATGATGGTGCCAAGGGAGTTGATTTTCTCAAGCATGAAGTAATTCAAGAATCACTTCATCACTAGGAAAGGTAGGAAGAGGACCATAATATTCAACATCTACTTCAAGGTCTATAATTTGATTGCCATGGATATCATATTTGAAATGAATCTAACAGACATCAGTTGCCTTGGCATCTAGTGTAATTTATAAAGTAAATGAAGATGATGGATCCAAAGAGATAGGAGTGTTGATAGAGTCAATAATGGGGGAAGAATCTAAAGAAATGATAGGATCTAAAGGAGGTAGAGAATATTTAGGATTTTTCATAGGTTTAAAAGGTGTAATTTGTTCTACCACCCAAGGAATATTGATAAGTGGAGAATTGGTGGGAGGTACATGACCTTCAGGTTCTAAGTCACGATGTGTAGATATAGTATTTACATCTCGATTGAATGCATGAATTTGGGATAAAATATTCTGATAGTGCTAGACATCCAAGTCTTGAGAGTGAGAAATCGTACATGCTTGAGAATCAAGGGGAGTTTCAAAAGGTGAAATCCTAATGTTGATACATGTACGAGGGGACATGGTGAGAGGATCTTGGAATAATTTAGCCACTCAAAAATCATTGCAAGTGAAGGAATATTTAGGTAAACATGGCTCATAAGCATTGCATAAAGGGGGAAAAATGGTAATCTCATCCATGATAGGGATAATATGATCTTGAGGTAAGAGAAAAGGAAGAAACCAATCCATAATATATGGAGGTAACTTCTTAGTATTTCAAGTGTGTTATAACTCATTGGGCTCATCATCATTAGAATATGCAAGAGCAACTTAAAAATCAGGATTCATGTTGATGAACTTAGGTAAAGGAGCACTATTGATTTTAGAAATTGTAGGAATTCAATAGTGAGGTTTAGGATTGGGAAGTTGGATGCTCCATGGGTTGGGATCAGCTTCATGTTTGTAATATTTTTCATTGTGTAAGAATTTAATACATTAAATACTAACAGAGGAGATGGGCTGCATCTGATGAGTCTGTGGATGACCAAGAAGAATGTTATAAGATAAAGGAAGATCAAGGACCATAAGCTTGGTTTTAAAGGTATTAGGTCCAATGGTTAATAGAATATAAATATAACCAAGTGGCTTTTGATTAGTCTTATCAAAGACATGAAAATTAAGATGGGTTTGTTTAAGATGATATTTATTATAACCAAGTTGTTGAATGAGCCATAAAGATGTGACATTAATACCAAAACCTTCATCAACTATAAATTTACAGATAAGGGTGGTATTAATTGCTATTTTTATAAAGAGAGGTAGATCATCAATGTGAAAAATAATTTCATCATTGATCATGTCCTCTTCAACAAATTTAATGGAAGGTTTGGAATAAGGACACATAGTCTCAATGGTATTGACATTAGTTGGTTGAGAACCAATAAAAGGTGGTTCTTCATCTATAGAAGATGGATCTTCAATTTCTTGAATTTTTTTCATAATAAATTTATGATGATATGGTGAATTTTGAACCAACTCCATAAGAGGAATCTTATAAGGCATAGATTTGAGTTCTTCAATAAAATTCCAATGAGATTTAGAAGAACCAACACGAGTTTTAGAAGGTAAATTAGTTTTAGGAGGTATAGATGTGGTGGGATGATTAGAAGGAGGAAGTTATTCCTCATGTGCTTTCAAATCATCATGAGTGGTAGTAGTATCTTTAATCAATTGTTATTCTGAAGATGGTTTCTTGGGCTTGGTAACAAGATCTTTGTGAGCTAGTTTATGATGATAATTAACTTTAGCAGTGTTGACTTATTAAGAGTTGTTATAATATAGGTCATAATTAGTATCGATGTCACAAATATCCTTGACATTTGAGTGATTATTGTTTTAATAATATTTTTGATTATTAGAAGTAGAAGATTTAAAGTTTTGTCCTTTTTGAGATGTGGTAGCATACTCTTGATGATGAGTTTTGATCATAGACTCATGGTTGAATGAGTCACCAATCATACAAGAAATTGCACACTTAGTGATCCCTCTAAAAGATTCATGGGAATGCCCAATGTCATCATGGAAGCAACAGAATAGATTGGGATCATACACTTAGGAGGAACATTAGGATAAATGAAAGGTTTTGAGGGCAATAAAAATTGTTTCATTTTCTAAACTGAAAGAGGTCTATGAGATGGTAAAGGAACATTAGATTTGGAAACCCCAAGTTTGGTCTAGGGAGTATTAATAGTGATAACATTATATGTTTGAAAATATCATTGAAGAATTTCATGATTGGGTTCAAATTTATTCATAAGAAAGTTTTGATGCTCAGCTTGGTTAAAAGCTTCATCAAGAGTTTGAGGAACAAAGGTTTAAACCTTGTATTGAAGAGTGGGAGTCAAAGTGGTAATAAAGAGTTTGAATAAATTATCAAGTCATATTATGATTAAAATTTTGAGCTAAATATTTACATCTTTTAATAAAATCATGAGCCAATTCATTAGGAGATTGTTTAGCATTTATAAAGTGTCTAAGATAATTTTTAGGAAGATCATTATGTTGAAACTCTTTAATCAACAGATTAACCACATGTTTAAATTTCCAAGTAGAATATTAAGGAAGATGATTATACCATTATAATACATCATCATTAAAAGTTTTGACTAATAGTTTAGTTGTGGTAAAGTATTAGTTTGGATCCACTCTTTGTAAAGGTTGCCAAAAGCTTTGAGAAATGAATCATGATCTTTAGTCCCATCATATTTTATAGTTGAAGTTATGTTTCTAATATCAATGAATACAATTAAGGGAGCTAAAGGCTTATTTTGAATGGTTTGAATCATCTTGTTATTCATTATGGGTTGAGGAATAACATTACTCGAGGCATCCTTAAGAGGTGAAGGAATATAATTAGGATTAGCTTGAGGATGAATAATTGGAGGTTGCTTAGTTACATTGATTAAATTTTGTTGAAGTTACATCATTTGGTTGGTATTAGAGTTTTTCATGATGTTCATTTGCTGAATAACTTAAACTAAGAGTTGGGTCGTATCAGGAGTTGAGATAGTGTTAGTTTGATTGCTCCCCAAATTAGTGTTAGGGGGAGGATTATTAAAAGGATTGTTAAATATATTTGTCTCAATCACTCCTACATTGGTTTGAAGATTTTGAGAAGTGTCTTGGTAAGTATGGAAAGAATTGGATCCATCAACTTCATCTTGAGGTGTTATTTGAACCATGTTATATTTCATAGATGAAGGAGGATAAGAGATGCCCCAAGAGTGATGGTTATATTGGGGGGAAAAGAGATGAAGGAATGAACATCCCATATAGTATCTAAATAGATTAAGGTTATCCAAAAATATTCTGGTAGGAGACCTCATTCTGATTGAAGAGAGATGAATAGGATGAAAAACTAGAAAAATGGAAAATTAGATTGAAAAATAAGAAAGGTAAGAAATAGAGCTAGGTCGACTAGATCAACTTAGTGTAGGAAATAGGGCTTACAGACTGTACTAAGTTGACTAGGTCAATCTAGTGTAGTACATAGAAGCCATATAAAGTACAGGGTCAACCAGGTCAATTGAGTATAGTGAATAGGAAAGATAAAAAGGTTAATAACAAGCAAGACAATTTATAATTGATCTAAGAAAGTAAGTGCAGAAAGGAAACACATAATCAATTAAATTGATGCTAGTCAATCCAATTGATACACACAAAGCAAGATCTTATAATAATGTTGGGTAATGCAAGATTTTTCAAGCACAATTGGTTAAAGAAAAATAAAATAACTTGAAATTAAAGCTAGCTACTTGGTCAATCTAGAATGTTAACTAGATTATTAAGAATGATTTCAAATATGAAAATCAGATTGGCTATAAGTAAGGTACTAGATAACAATTAATGGATAGTTTCAAGTAAGTTTAGGATGAAAAGGATTGTAGTGGTAATTATATAGGCTTGGTATTGGGGCCTACCCCTTTAATTCATACACTATATCAATAAGGGTAATAGATGCTTAACCAAAATATACCATTAACCATGCTCTATACTTGACCAAAACATCAATTTAGCTTCCCCCTTGGTGATGAAATCCAAGTAGGTAGGCTTGGGTAGTCAAATTATTAAATGTTTATTGATGTTTATGTGGTTTGGATATGTGTACAAAAGAATGGAAATAGTGTAACTAAGTGATTAATTAAAAACCACCTAATTAGACTATGTGAGTTATTCTAAGCATGCAAGTAACTAAAAATAAAGATGTGATTAACATATATGGTTAATTCCAACTTTGAAGCAAGGTATTGTTGAGAAACTATATGGACAATCATATAGAATAGGGTTGAACTTATACTGTGGAAGCAAAGTATGAAAGTGAACTAGGTCTACAAGGTTGACCTAGTTATTTTTAAAAATATAGAGCACAAAACTAGGTCCAAAAGGTTGACCTAGTTGAGTATGCAGAGATAGTTTTGAAGACTACAAACTTGAAAGGAAAGTACAAAAAAATTAAGATATAGAGGAAACACAAAATCACTTGAATGGTTTAGATATAAAAAGAAGAATATTACTAATCTGATACCTTAGAGAAAACTATCAAAAACCTATAAATTAGGTCAAGCCAGTCAACCAAGATATATAGGAACATGCTAAAAAAGTGTTGAAAATACACTAGGTCGATGTGGTCAACCTAGTATGATAGATTGGAAGTTTTAAAACCTAGATAAATTGTACTAGATCAAGTTGGTTGATCTAGTTGTCTAAACATAAATCTACAAGTTTTGGAAACATGTACTAGGTTGAATTGGTTGATCTAGTTATCTTTTTCTATAAACTTACATACATAGATAAATAACTGGGTTAATAGGGTTGATCCAACACAGTAAAGATATGATAAAAATAATGATGAATAGAAATGAAATAAGTGAAATAAATATTTCAAGAGTTTGATTCACGTTGGGTTCACCAGAATGTATACAATCAAAAATGCATCATGCTCATACATCAATCTTGGATTGGATGGGATAGAGCACACCTACACTTCTGATTGGGGAGCATATAATTGTTAAATAGGAACATGACCAATGTGAGGATATATTAGACCTAATTAGGGGATCAATTGTCACAACACACCATGTGAGGTATGGTTCCAAATCCTACAATCTAACACAATCACACAACAACCCTAAAAGAGTCCTATGATTTAATATTTCACTAATCTAATAAAAAGAAAAGTAAATCTAATCTAGTGCACACCAAAGCTTGTGGCAAAAAATGAGGGACTATAAAATCAAAGAAATAAAAACATGTATTGGGAAATTCAAATGAAGTAAGTATGAATAACACCCTAATACATGGAATATGAAAAGTATTATTATTTGAGCCAACACTTATGTGACTTCTATCTACTACAAGAGAGGAGAACAAAGTTAGAATATACTTACCTGAATGTGAACCCATCGATACTCAATATCTCCCTTAGACAAAGGGGCTTTGTAAGATGTTGTGGTTCATAAGGATCACTTTTTTAGGCCAAATCATCCAAGACCTATCCATAAGACTAGATTCTCCAAAATAAGAAACATAAGCTAAGTTTCCTCAAGTAGAATGGTGGAAGCGCAGATTGTGAAGAAGCATGAGTAAATAATAACTCTTGATTACATATTATAATAATGACTAAAATGACCTTATATTTATAGGTATAACTTACCCTAAAATAATTTTGGAACATCAATTGTGCTATTGACTTGGTTGACCTAGCATGTTTTTGAGATAACTCACTAGGTCTATGCTAGGTTGGTCGAGCAGATAACAAACCAAAAGAGAGAAAGG
The DNA here is from genome assembly GCA_037957365.1 of Torreya grandis. NCBI lineage: Eukaryota > Viridiplantae > Streptophyta > Pinopsida > Cupressales > Taxaceae > Torreya > Torreya grandis. Next base: position 156,161 of record JARHVA010008637.1, read on the forward strand.
GTCCCTAGACTTTACTAGGTCAACTAGGTTGACCTAGTATGTTGAATAGGTCAAAAATTTGACAAGTAAGGAAATTAAGGATTTAAATAGTAAAAATACTAGAAGACTATGCAAGGGAGGAAACATAGCAAAGGGAAAGGTTTTAGGAACTAGTTAGACTGGTAATAATATGGAAAAAAGGAAAACAATCTTGCAAATCACCAAAATTATACCCACCCCATTCTCGATGCACCCCTTAGGGCATGTAATTAGAGAGAATTAAGTCTTGATGGGTTCTTTTAATATGTAAAGTGTTAGTATTTGATAAACATTAAAAATATTATGTATATAGGTTTTTTCTTCTATTCAACTTGTCTTCTAATTTCAAAGCATACTGCTAACACCCTTCAAGTGTTCTTAGACTTACCAAACTAAGTTAATCATAAAAATTATACCTTAACCCATTTATATACCTTGTAATATTCTCCAAATATTCTTCCATGTGACCTGATCTAATGATCAACCTACAAAACTCTTCAGTATACTCCTTGACACTCTTCTCCTTTTGCTTCAAAATTTGTAACTTCTTGAACAAGTTAGTTTGATAAGTATTACACATAAATTTTGAGTTAATTCTAGCTACCATCCTATCCTAAGATTTTATATTCATCTTGACTTTCTTTCTTCTTTCATCCTTCACATAGTCCCACCAAAGGTTTGCATGTCCTTTCAATTTGGTGCAAGTAAACTTCACCTTGTTCTCATTAAGTACATTTTCATAGTCAAAATAATTTACTAGTCATATGATCTAATAAATCAATTATTCTCTATAAAGGTTGCCTTCATAATTAGGAAGTTCAATCTTTGGCTTTGACCCCTATTTCATCACATCCTTTAGTAATCTATCAATTCCTTCATCTTCATGCTCTTCATCTTCATCTTCTGGTGCTTGTGACTCGTCTTCCCTGTCACTAACATCCCATATTACCACTCATATTATTTGATTTACCTATACTACTATCAACCTTACATAAAATTTTAGCCTTAGATTCCTTAACTCCTTCAAAATTGCATCTCCCATCTAAATACCTACTCTTCCACGTCCTCTTACATTCCATCTAGGTAGCATTTTGATTTATAATCAAAATATCAAATAATCAATTTCACTCTTACCTCAAAGAGTGTCACCTCTTTCAATGTTACTTTTAGGTATACAACCTGCTATGATACCAATCTGATGTAGAGGGGGAGAGTCAATCACATTCAATAGCAAACTTGTTCAATTAAGACTAGCTCTTATAGCCCTTACAAAAGACAAATCTATATGGTTTGAGACTTTTACAAAGTTTAAAGACAAATTGGGACCATTTTCAAGTACCCATTAACTTCTTACAACACCTTAAATATTTTCATGAAAATAATCTAAATGGAAACATATTATCTCACACTTATCTCTCAGAATTAGGTCTCCTCCTTATAGCCCTCCTAGTTAATCTTTTTGAGTGGTTTGAAAACTACACAAATTTTAGGGGAAAAAATATGTTTTTAACTAACCATTAAATTAATTAATCCTTATACAAAATTTTATGGCACAAATACCAATAGAGGTATACTAACTTGATGATACTTCTCCAAACTAAGTCTCTAATTAGGCCTCTTATCCTTCAAAACCAAGTTTTTTCTATAAAACCCCCCACATGTGCCAAAAATAAAAATAAATAGTTAATTAAAATTTAAAACACTAACACCAAGATATATATCAATTTTAAATTTTTTAAATAAATCCTAGCTACCTAAACCATGAAATGGTCAAATGTCCTCAACTAGGTTCTTGCACAAGCCATGAGGTAGAAAAATGAGGTTTTTAAGAGTAAATAAATGTTTCAAGCTCTAATATTAAAGGATAGGGTCTATGAAAATATAATAAACCTCCCAAAATTTGAATAAAAATTATTTCAATCCTAAATACACTCATATTTTACAAGTTCCAAGTCTTGGACTATTCACAAAGAAAACAAGGTTTTTGGACTGTGTAGATAGAATTTGCAATTGGAATAAGATTCAAAATTAAAAGAGTTTACTGATATATTATAAAATTTCATCCACCTAATTAAAATCTCTCAACATCATAACAATAATTAAAATTCTTATCTTGGACAAAAGAAGCCTTTTTCTTCACCTCTTATACTTGAATGTTCATCATGCCAGCAAGGTATAGGGCAAAATCATGAATTTACTATTTTGAATGACACTTTTTGAATTATATAGGGATTTTAAAGTAATAACATAACTTCCATGCACTTAATATCAACTTATTAAGACCATTTAACCATTATAATGATTTAAATATATCAAATAACCTTGCACAAGATTGGATACTTGATTATGTAACACAAAATTTTGAAGGATTGAATATCTTTCTCTTTCACCTATAGATTAATGAACCAATTTAATTAAATCAAGGAATAAATTTAAATAATTTATCAAACTTACCAATGTTTCTCAAAATCATTCACAAAGTCTTCAAATGCTTCTTTTATTCATGAACATTCTTGGTCTCATACATTTAAATTCAGAAAATTATCATTTACAGCCTTCCTTTTGCAAAATTTATCTTATTTTTATATTTATAAGTCCATTGTATAATTACCAATTCAAAAATCTAAATGCAATATAAGTGCCTAAAAACACTCTAACTAAATCTCAATTGCCTCCAACGTAGGCTTATGTATGACAACTTTGCATTTTTGGACATTACATGAAGTTTCAACACAACATAAAAGACCAAAAGGGTGGCCAAACATTACAAAACATCATAATACCAATAATACATCTATACAAACCAAAAAAAATTATATATATTCAAAAAACAACATGACTAATCCCATAAAACTATGCTTAGAAATTCAAAATTTTGAATTCGGTTTTTTGTCAAGAAAATGCCTAGATGTCTCAAATTAAAAAACTGAAGAACTCCTCTGACCCAAAAATGACTCCTAAGTGTCATATAAAACTTATAATACATATAAGGACTCCAAACACTTGATGATTTTCTTGCATCAAAGTACCAACCTTGAAATCTTTCATGTGCTCCTACTCATGAATAATCTTTTAATATAGATGCTCCCAAAGTTCTTCTCCTTATTTTAAGTAGTCATTATTTTCTATCTATACCTCGTAGATCCCATTGTCTTCTTAGGAGTGCTAAGTACTGTTAAAATGGTATATCCTTTGAAAATATAGATCTTTTTTCTTTGAGATAAATCAATCTCATCTTTAAATCTTCTTAAGTTATACCTACACATACAATAAATACACTACTCCATTACTTGGTATACTCATTATTTTTCATGTTTTCTTTAATAAAGTTTTTATTTGGGTAGGCTCCGTGTCCTTAGGTGTCTTGATCAACACTCTCCTCATCAACAAAAACTCACCAATTTCTAGCTCCTCTATGTGAGATTGAGACCCCACACTATCCTCCTGTACTTGTACCACTTTGTTTCTATTTTCAGTTTGAAAACCACTAGCTTGAGAGTCTTATGAACACTCCCAAAACCTATGAACAGCAAAAATTTTACATTTAAAACAATTACTTATGAATCTATTGAATCCTCTTCATCTTGGTGTGTATCCTCCTCTAGATTATGGTCTCCTTCCTCTAAATCTACCTCTTGGATTGAATGCATGCTCTTGTCTTTGTGAACTACTTTCTCCTTCTTCATATGTTTATAATTTAATTCTTTATACATACTATCCTATACCTCTAAAAGGTTTACTTCTACCCCATGAGGGCTAGTTTTGTCTCTTATTCAACTTGTATTATAATTTCAAAGAATACTGATAACACTCTTCAAGTGTTCTTGGACTTGCCAAACTAAGTTCATCCTGAAAATTATATCTTAACCCATTTAGATACCTTACAATATTCTCCACATATTCTACCACATGACTTGATCTGATGGTCAACCTATATAACTCTTTGATATACTCCTTGATACTCTTCTCATTTTTATTTAAATTTTGAAACTTCTTGAACAATTTAGTTTGATAATCACTAGGCAGAAATTTTCCTTTCATTTTAGCTACCATCCTATCCCAAGATTTGATCTTGGTCTTACCTTTCTTTCTTATTTCATTCTACACATAGTCCCACCAAAGGGATGCATGCCCTTTCAATTTAGTGTGAGAAAAATTCACATTGTTCTCATTAGGTACATTCTCATAATCAAACTACTTATCTAATTATTTTATCCAATCAATACATTATACACCATCAAGACTACATGCATAATTAGGAAGGCCAATCTTTGACTTTGACGCCTATTTTGTCACAACCTTTAGAATTATATCAATTCATTTATCTCCATGTTCTTCATCTTCATCTTTTAGTGCTTGTGTCTCTTCTACCCTATCACTAACATCTCATGTTACCACTCATCTTCTTTGATTTTCCTTTACTTATTTCAATATGAATACCTGTTGTTCCACCTCCTCTTGCATTCCTCCTAGGTGGCATTTTGACTTAGTAATCAAACCAGTTATCAAAAAATCAATTTCAATCTTACCTCAAATATTATCACCTTCTTCAATATTAATTCTAGGTATAAAACCTTCTATAATACTGATATGATGCACATGGGGAGAGTCAATCACATTCAATAGTAAACTTGTTCAATTAAGACTAGCTCTTATAGCCCTTCCAAAAGATAAATCTAGATGGTTTGATACCTTTCAAGGGTTTAAATATAAACTAAAACCAATTTCAAGTACCCATTGACTTATTAAAATACCTAAAAAAATATAATGAACATAATCTAAATAGAAACATACTATCTCACACTTGTCTCTCACAATTAGGTATCCTCCTTGTAGCCCTCCTAGAGCACCTTTTTGGGTGGTGAAACAACTACACAAAGTTTTTGGGTAAAAAATATATATTTTTAGATACCCATTAATTTCATTCATCTTTAAACAAATTATTTGGTCTTAAATCTCAATGTAAGTATATTAACTTGATAAGACTTCGCCAAACTAGGTCTCCAATTAGACCTCTTATCCTTCAAAATTGAGTTTTTTCTTTAAAACCATCCACACATGACAAAAATTAAAATAAATATTTAAGTATCCTTTAAAACACTAACACCAAGCTATAGGTCATGTTTGAAGTTTTGAAACAAAGTCTAGTTACCTAAACCATGAAATGGTTAAATGTCATCAACTAGGTTCTAAGAGCAAATCAATGTTTTAAGGTATAAAATTCAAGGATAGGATATGTTCCAATCTAATAAAACTTCTAGAATTGGAAAAAACCTTGTTTAAATCCTAATTACACTCATATTTTACAATTTCCAAGTCTTGGATTATTCATAAAGAAAATAAGGCTTTTGGATTGTGTAGATAAAATTTGCAATTGGAATAAGATTCAACCTTAGAAGAGTTTAATGAGCTCAAAAAAAATTTAATCCACCAAATTAAAACCTGACAACATCATAACAATCCTTAAAATTCTTTCCTTAGACAAAATAAGCCTTTTTCTTGACCTCTTATACTTGATTGTTCACCATGCAAATAGGGTACAGGGCATAATTATGAATTTACTATTTTTGTGACACTTGTTGAATTATATATGGGTTTTAAAGTGATCACATAGCTTACATACACTTAATATCAACTTATTAAAACCATTTCACCATTATAATGATTTAAATCCATCAAAGAAACTTGCACAAGATTAGATACTTGACTATGGAACACACATAATTTTTAAGTATTGAATATCTCTCTCTTTCACCTGTAGATTAATTAACCAATTTGAATGAAATAAAGGAATAATTTTAAATAATTTATCAAAATTACCAATGTTTCTCAAAATCATTCACAAATTTTTCAAATGCTTCTTTTATTCATGAACATTTTTATTCTCATACATTCAAATTCAAAAAATTGTCATTTATATCCTTCATTTTGAAAATATCATCTTCTTTATCTATTTATTAGAGATAAAAATACTAAACATACTCCAACTAAATCTTGTTTGCCTCCAATGTAGGCTTATATATGACAACTTTACATTTTGGACAGTGCATGAAGTTTCAACACAAGATACAAGACCACAAGGGTGTCCAAACATTATAAAACATAATAATACATATAATAAATATATCCAAACCAAAATTACAAATTTATGTTCAAATAAAAACATGAATAATCCCATAAAACTATGCTTAGAATTTTAAATTTTTAAATTTTGGCATTTTGACTAGAAAATGCCTAGATGTCTCAAATTTAAATTTTAAGAACTCTTAGGACCTAGATTTGACTCCTAAGTGTACTATAAACCTTATAAGACCTATAATGACTCTAAAATGTGAAATAAAAAATCAAAAAAAAGATTTTTATGTAATTCATAAAGGTAACTGCATTTTTGAAAGTTTTAGATTTACCTTGGCATTATTTTTAAAAATTAGTATCCTTAATTGGATGGAACTCATGTTCCATTTCCACTTTTGGTAAAAACATAGGCATATATGGCTTGGGTATGGAGTTGATCACATATCAATTGTTTATAGATTTACTCCCTTCTCGTTGATATACTTTTATGGGATCTATGTTTTTATAATTTTGAGATTGCAATAATTGTGCCAAGATATTCACTAGGTTATCATGTCCCTTATTAATTTTAGATAGAGACCTCCCAAAGAATAATTTATCTTTCTCTCCATCTGTCCATTTACTCTTTCCTCAGTCTTCTTCCATGTCTTCCTTCTTATATGTATCTTGTGCTTTCTATAATTTTTCTTGTTTTATCCTTTGATATATGATTTCTCTTTTGCTAGGAATCATCAACAAAAATATTCACCCTAAAAGTTGGTAGAATCAAGGCTCAGATTCCACTGAATTAAACCTACTAAAATTATTTGTAAACAATATTCAATCTGAAGATATATTTTAATTCAACTTTCAAAACACCCAAATTTTTCTACACCTATTGATCCCAAAAATGGTAATTTAAAAAAAATGTAATGGGAAAATTAATTAAAATTAAAATATTGATAAATATAATAAAATATTAGTATTGGCACAGCCTCATGCTATTCTATATCATAAATTTTCTAGATTTAATCACAAACACAAATCTGCATAAAAAACTTTTAATTGCACTTTACTCAATTTCACTAAAAGTCATATAAATGACAATTATGAACTCCAAATTATATTAATTGTATATATATAATGAAATTAAAGTAAATGGTGATATTTTATAGTAACAACATCAGTAATAAACAACTAAAAAAAATTTAGAATCACCACACTAGAATCCACTCAAACTACACACCCTAAAACATGTAAACATACACACTAACTAGATAGAAGAATTTATAAATTTCTGAAGCTCCAATGCAATATTCATATGATATTTCCATCAAGAAATCAAATGGGGTTTGTCCTATTATCTCTAAGAACCCAAGGGGTTTTATCCTCAAATCTTGTAGTTGAAGCATAAGTGGAATAAGCATAAAGAAATTGTTAATTTGGCCAAAAAATCCCAACCAATGAAGTTTCTTGTCTTAAAAAAAAATGGGGAACAAATCCCAATGTCCAAAAATTATAAAAAATAGAAACTTTCCATATCCTAAATCTGACATGGGTAATATAATTTTTTTGTATTCTATTTCTAGGCATGGGTAAGAAAATTTCCATATTCATCATCCAGGATAAACCTGCTATTGATGGTCATAGTTTCCATCAAAATTGGGATCTTTCCAAAATCATCCATTAGTAACTCCCACACTAATGTGTTGTCATATATTTCCATAGTGAAGCTCCTATATAATTAATAATTATTTCCCTTTTAATTTCCCTTAGCCCACATGAAATATGAACATGGGCATTTTGGGTCTATCATCATGAATTGATAAAAAAGGGGACATTGCATCCCCTTTACTAAGTAGCTAGTACTTGAGATACAATTACATCAAAGACATACATATGATTCCATAGAATCTCCATATACTACACACCATGTTTAGATATCTAGAGCACCTAAACATATTTCTATTATTGTCAATCCAAGAAAACCACAAAGCACTCAATGATGGGTTCCTTAAACCTCTACTCTAATTACTCCTAATATTACTTCATGACCACATAGTCCTGTTTTACATATGTAGAACATCAATAATACTAATTTGATAGATATTAAACCTATACATGCTCTTTGGTAGCATCATAATATTATTACACTAGGTTCACAATGAGGAAATATATATGACCATCCATTGGATGGCATCATAGGATAATTTTTCCTCTTCAAATATTCAAAAAAATAAAAATAAAATAAAAAACATTCGAAAATCCAATTTTTTTTTTGGCACCTACATGTTATATTAGCTCCTTGGAATCTATGTATTAGTTCCATGTTGATGGATGGCATACTTAGTTACTCCTACATACATGTGTGTCACACTTCTACTTGACTGTGATATAGGCATATATAGATACATGATATATTCCTATTATAGATGTTGGTATTTTCTTCTACTCAAGTCATGAGGACATTGGGGGAATATGCTTATTTGATCTTGATACACATAGGATATATAGTTCAATGATCACATTTAATTATCATGTTTTATCTTACATATGTACTTATACATGCATTTATCCATTCTTTATATCTTACATAGGGTAATTGATATGCTATACACTTGAAATTTTTTCCTAACACATTGGATCTATAGGCTACTATGACATGTTTACATTGGTTGCTTAAGCTTTATTTTATGCATTTCCTTGAGTGTCTTGCCTTTCTATTGTATTCCTTATTTGAGAATTTGAATATGTTCCTTTGCTTGTATCCCCCATGCCTATGTATGCTTTCATTGACATTTGCATATGTCATTATTTATTAGATGGACATTTGAATATTTCATCTTTACTTTTGTGAGCATTTGATTAAGTCATGTATCTTTGATATTGTGGCATTTAAACATGCCCCTTTTTTGTAGTCTCCTTCAAATATTACAATTTAAATTAATTTTCAGTGCTCTTTTATGTGTTCTTATTTATTGATCTTGTACGGTTACTATCTATACCTTGTCATGATCCTCATCATGTATCTTAAGCCTTCATGTGATCACATTGGTTCTATGCACTTCAATGTTATATCTACCTAGACATGTTCTTCCTATATGTTACATGGTTACATTCACATATTATATAGTTCTCTTATCTTTTTGAGGTGAGTTGACTATTTTCACTTAGATGTTGTACCTAATCATTTAATAAACTAATTCAATGGAAAAAAATTGGACAATAATTTAAGATAAAACAACTTTCTACAAGAATATATCAACAAATTCATGAAATACACACAAGATGTAAGTATTTTAAGAAGGTAAATTTAAACTTTTATTAATTCTAAGGCATCAATCCAACATTAATAGTTTGCAAAAGAGAAGACTCTCATTATACCCAAGAGGAGAGATCATGAAAAAATCATTTTTAGCCCCAAATATAAGAAAATGAGATGATAGAGGATAAAATATCACTAGAAGACCTCATAAATGTTATAATTACACCATGATCTGGTCCATATTATAAAATAAATAAGGAAATAAAGGCATTAATCCTTCTCCAATGTATTATATCACTTCATGATGATCTCCCATGGAATTTGGGTGTAGTACTGGAGGTAATGACTCTATTTTTTCTCTCTTTAACCTTTTTAATGCTTGTGCATGCATGGTTAGGTCTCCATTTCTAGGGTTTCCATACTTTGTTCAGGTATGTGGGCTAACAAAATTCCAAAACCAGAGTTAGAACAGGTTTAATAATTTCAACCAAGTTTAAATAGGTCTTTTTTAACCTCGGATAACAAGCACTTATTTTATTCCATTCAATGCATGATAAGCTTGATTATAATGAAAACATAGGAAACTTGTGTACTCAGTCTTGACTGAGTTAGCAAACTTGACACTAATAAAATATAGATAACTTAGGATTTCATCACAAAGTTGTGATAGGTTAGGGTGATCCTATAAGTATTATATAATAGTGTTAATCTTCAATTTTTTGATGAATGTGCATTCCCTTTTCAACAACCTTTAGGTTTCCATTGCCCTTAAATAGGATTGAGATAGAGGTTATGCACATTGTTTGCTATCTCAAAATTAATCTAGGGTTAGATAGGGTTAAATGATTACCTTATTTATTTATACTACACTATATACATCCCTTGATCAATCTATAATCACTCCTAGTCACAAGATCAAACACTTCTCAATCAAAACTGACTGTGTCACCTTATATAGACCTGTGTAGACAGGGTCCTTGTATCATACTTGTATGTGATTAAGATACCAAATTTTATATAAAATCCTTCATGGAAAAGTAATGTTTATATTCTCTATCAAAATCCAAACAATATTTCATCACTTTATTTCACTCCTTAATGCTTTTCATTAATTGATAGAACTGTGTATACACAGTGGTCTCTTACAAAGATCATCTTATATTATTTTGTCAAGTATTTTAAATCCAAGCATATTTCATTAAATTCCACTAAAATATAAAGTGTTTTCACACTCTTTATGGATAGATACCATAAAACTTTTGCAATAATTCTCATAGAGACATCAACATACCTATTCAAGAAGGTCATTTACAAGAACCATGATTCAAGAATAGAATTGAGATTTTCACTGAGCTCTTATATTTGTATCACTTTGTTAATAATTTAGGGTACATATGAGGTCTATAATTATTCCTCCACTATTATATTGGATTCCACCTCACCATCTTTATAAAAACTACTCCAATATCCTTGTTGATTGTACTCTACAGTCCTCTAGTTCAACCTACCTTCCTTAACAACTTGCAACTTCACATGACCAATAGTATAGACATGTTTTCATGGTTATTTAAGATATTATAAGATTTAATATTAATAAAATATTACATATCAAAATCACTCAATCTTTAATTATTAAAAACATCAGATATACAATATAAACCTTATAGGACTAGTTATCTCTCTTATGAGGGTTTACTAGTTTATTTCATTCTCTGACCCTCTCACTCCTCCCTTAGAGGTCTCTTATTTCTCCACCAACCTCTCTCATAATATACCATATATAAAAAATTACTCTTTTTTTCCTATATCCAACATAGGATCTCCTAGTTCATTACAATAACCTCTTTACATAACTACCTCCTTACACACCAACCCAATGCATAGGTAAAGGTGGATATACAATACCTAATCTCTACTTTTTAAATTTGACACATATAAAATATAATGACACATAAAACCAAATTTACCCCTCCAAATACCTCAAACATACAAAATATTCCTCTTAGGTTCTTGCCAACATTTTAGAATTTTTAAATTCTTATTTTTGGAGGGAAAACTCTTTTGAGTCTTATAACAAATTATATGATTCCAATTGAACATTCAAAGAAAAAATGGACCTCCTAAGGTCCATTACTCACTTTTACACTCACTTTGAATCATATTTTAGCTTTATATTGACAAAACACATAAAATGGAGTTTCTTGACTTGATGCTCTTGCATCAATGTACAACCATGGTTGTAACATGTTGGACCAAACTTGAATGAACTAAAAAATTGCATCCAACACACACACAAAAAAATAAATAAAGAGAAACACAAATTATTATAACAACACTCAGAGGAATGATAGACAACTAGTCTATTATATACAAGACCTCAAAATAAGGATTGAGGTGTATCTCAAGGACTGAGATAGGCAACACTTATCCATTCAACTTAGATTAAAATGAAAACCCCAAAGGTATTTCCTAATCATTATAATCACATAATTATGTGGTTGATATAGGTGAGTGAAATATTAATTTTCAGATTGACAACATGACTTACCAAATCTTAAGAATGTGTCTTTGGCAATGAACACTAGACCATTATCTCCCTTATTGATCACTAGTTTCATTATCATGCTTTCCAACTGATCATCCAACTCAAAAATACTCTTTATATTAAAAAAATACTTTGGTAACTCATTATAATTTATCTTTATCACTTTATCCTCATGTGTTCCTTGCAACTTTGATTTATTTTTGAATAAAAAATTAAATTCTTCTTAAAATAAATAGGTATTTTGGATATCATTATCAAGATTTTGCCAACTTACTTATTTTGGGGAACATGACTTACCATTGATTTTACAAAATCATCTTGATACTTCATAATGTATTTATTCCTATAAAACATAAATATGACTTCTATAGCTTCATTATTATCCTTATCTTACTCCTTAAGTTATATTGGCTTGATGGAAGCTTCAAATTTTTTGATGATATCAAAATATTGTTGTCATAATTTATTAAGACATTCTTGAGGATTCATCTACTATTTGATATAATGGTTTTATCCTCATGTATATAATATTTACCTAAACCTACTCCTTTCATATGAACATATGGGTCAAATTCGTAAAAATCCTTTACACGCTCACCAAGAAATCAATCAGGAACTTCTTCTACCGATATAGTGGCCTCATGGTGAGTGTCATCAATTTGGGTTTCACCCTTATGTTTCCTCACTAAATTGACATAATGGGAACTCTATAATTCTTTTGGTGGCCTATTAATAAAGATATCCTCCAGAGAGGGTTAGCTCCCTTGATGCTACACCTATACTATCACTACACCTACTCAAATTACAAGGAAAAGGGAAAGAGAAAACCCCAAGCAAATATAAAAAGGGTTGATGTAAAAAAATTTAGGTCTCCTCATCATGATTATGAGTTAATAACAAAGGTAAGATAAGGATATATATAAATACACAACTTAAAATAGTTTATCTAGCATAAGTATTTTAATATGGAGGTTGTAGCTGATACATCAACTAAGAGGGACAATCAAGAGGCCTAGAATGAGGCACTAATGAAGGTTTTTTGCACTTAAATTTTGCATAATCACTTTATACATGCCACATGACCTAAAATAAGATAAATTAATCACAAATAGGTAAGAATTAAGGGGACATATGTAATGAGATTGAACATCAACACTAATATTCATCAACAATTCACCATGAAAACACCAAATATGAGATAAAGAAGGCAAAAAATAGTTTGAATTCACTTCAAAAGTAATAAAAAGTATAAATTTTATTATTTATTATCAATAATAACATTAAATATGATTTACAATGTCATTTTGAGGAGTATATATAGAAGAATGGAGAAGAGTGAGACAGGGTAGACACGTGGGAAGTCCATTATGATTGTCATCTATCATGAAACCAATTATAATGCCAATAAAAGGTGAAAAATAGTAATATCATTCATATTCAACATGTTTTGGCTTACATTAATGATGTAATAATGAGAGGTGGCATATAATAGGCTCTTCATCTCATATAACTCATCCTTTCTCTCTTGAAATTGCCCTTTCTTGATTGAGGAGTTACAAGTTGATATCTTGACACATGGATAACTTTCCCTCTTTGGCATATTTCTATGCCATTATTTTATCTTTAAATACATCTCTCATCTTGGTAAAAGTGATGTTTAAATCTTAAATCTTCTCATACTATTATCTCTATCATTAGGACTTGCAACTTCATGTCTAAGTTGTTTGATCCAAAGGAGATGCAATGAAGACAAGTCTATTACTCATGCAAGGTCTAGTATTTATTTTAAGACTACCAAAAAAAAATTTAAACATCATATATGTATTTTATATGACCATATAATATCTATTTAATATTATATATCATATTTGATTGATTATGTGTCTACTGTTTTTGGAATATTGGAGTTATATTCCTAAATAATAAAGGGGTTGAGTAATGTAAATTAGTAAATAAATATGCTAGAACTAACCTATTGATTTGTGTATATAGATACTATTTTTACATTTTATAAATATAGTAGGAAGTAAGATAAATTAGAACTTAGCTTATTTTTGTTGATCTAAACTAAGACAAGTCTAACACTAGAGGAACAAGACTGAGAAATAGTCAAAAATAGGCCTCTGAACTTCGTTTCTTGATTGGATAGGAACATAAAAAATAAGACACCCTATTTTTTATCACTATAGTCTTATTCTAGTGTTGTTTTCCTAAGGTTTAAAGCTTTTTGGGTTCTATTCAGAATGCCTACGTTACCCTGTCATTAAAATTTTAGGTCCCGGGACCTCACAGAGCCCATTGTATGCCTATTTTAATCTTCAAAACTCTTAGGAGCTCCTGGTGCTTGAACTAGAATGCAAACTTAGGAAAGAGAGAGAAATGGTTAGTGTGTAAATGATACACTAGATGCACTTTAGACCCCATGTGTGGGCATGCTGCCTATATAGCAATACTCCAAAGTGGGATCAAGCTAATGTAATTCTCCCATTGAAGTGTTTTGTGTAGTTTATGTATGATCAATGAAAATATAATGAAAAATTGGATGTGATTCAACTAGATAGGGATTGGTGTAATGACTTGAGTAGGCTTGAAACAATGTTGGAAGGTTGTGTGTAAGGAAAAGGGAAGAGTGCTCGAGTGTACTTATTTTTATTCTTGTATCTCTCTTAAAAATGAGTGCCAACCCTTCTAAATGGACTTAAAATGGAATTTTATAGGGAAACAAATGGTCATGGATTAAATGAATTCACATGAGGCCAATAGGTAAAAATCTAAGGAACTAGAAGAATCTGACTATTGGAGGCTTAAGTGAACTTGGACAACAATGTCAAAAATAGGACACCCTGGGTTCTAGCACTCATTTCCTATTTAGGCATTATTTTCCAGAGGGAAAAAATCTTAGGTCTAAAAAATATAAGTCTATAAAGTTTTGGATGACTGAGAATCAGTGAAGGAATTAGCCTAGAATGGTTGTGTGAGCCAATAGGAGGACCTATGGATTAGGTGTCTTAGCCATATTGAAGTTATACAATTTCACATTTTACATGACTACATTTCCCCCCCTTTATTCTAGTGATGTAACAAAGTGAAATAATAGGATAAAGGAAAATAATAAGCATACCTGAACTTACCAATCAGTTTGGAGCTCATGAAGTTGTATGATGTTGGATGTGCATAGGGAGATCACATTATAAATTGTGAATTTGTTATGATGCTAGAATGTGCTAGATGATGTTGAGTGTGTGTTGAATCAAGAGTAATATCATGGATGGAGATGAGTGCTCAATTCTTCAAAAAGAGGCTCAAGAATGCAAAGGCTATCCCTTTATCTCCATCATCACCAACTATGTGAAGTTAATGAATCATGCATGTGCTAATCAATGTCTAGACTATGTGTCCAATCCCTCTAAATAGGTGGCTCAAGGATACAAAGGTTAGCTAGACCTTTCGATCCATCATTGCCCAATGAAGTGAAGCTATGAAGTAATATTGGTATAAAATATATGTCCTATAAGATGGCTCATGGAGCCCATAAATGTGCTAGAAATTTGACAATGTGGCATGGATAACATGAATGTGTGTTGGAAACTAGGCCATTCTTAGCCATTTCAAAAGATGAAGGTTAGGCTTGTTTGAAATCCTCTCCGAAACTGATGCAAAATGCTTATGTGAAAGCCAACTTAGGAACTTGGGTACTCAGAAAGATAAACTTGTATAAAATTTTAACTAAAATGTGATGTCAACCACCTATAGATGGAGTAAGGCATGCAACTACTGAGAATGCTTAGCATAAAATTAAACTCAAAAAGAAAAGAAGATCAATGTCCCATGCACATTGGCCCCAATCATTGATGTCTAGAACATGGATTCTAATTTGGAAGTTATGCAACTACCTAATCTAAACTAAAAGTGAGAACCATCATGTCATGCATGATAACCCATTGTATCTAAGAAAACTATACTAAAATTTCTATATCTAATTAATCTAAAAGTACAAAAACTATCCTTAAATTGAAATTTTTACCTATTTTTGGAAAATTTGAGTGTTTTTTTACCTAGATAGGAGCACCAAAACGTGGGCACCCCTATGTTTGGTGATTCTATCCATTTTCAACACTATTATCTAGTGTGAAAACTGACTATTGATCTAAAACTATCTTTATTTTTCTACTCTAGTTTGACCTATTTAACCTTTGGATTCTATATTGATTATTCTGAATGCTATTTTTTTTACTGTTAAGAGGTTTTCTCTTTGTGACAAACCCTTGTTTGATTCTCCCTCTTTTGAGGGTAGGAATGATGAACCTCTAATGACTGATCTCAAAAGAAAAGAGTCTTACAAGTGTGTTAAATTGTATAGATGCAAGATATAACATTGAAACAAAGATATTTTAAGATATATCAATATTTTAATTGATAGATTGTTAGATCAATAGGGGTATGCCTAGATAGATTAACAATGTGAAAGCATGTACATGATACTGAACTAGAATGGTAATGTTCGATATTAGTTGTTAGTTGTTAGTTTTTTAGCAAGCATGGAGGGATGGAGCATGATGTCCATCATGGCATCCAAAAAGTAAGATAAATGTATTATTGGAATCATGGCATTACATATAGTGAAGAGTAAATAATAAAACAAGCATATGAAGTAAGAAGCATACAAGGGTGGCTAAGTGGCCACACAAAAAAAGGGACATGGACACATGTCACTCAAACTAGAAGACAAGCATAAAAGGCATGATCAAATGCCACATACACATATAAGTGGAAGAAGAAAAGTTGGCACAAGGAGAAAAAGCACATGAAAGATTACAAAAAAAGGACATTGGTAGATGTCCTAAGGCACATACATGAATATAAGTAAAGGACATTGGTAAATGTCCTAAGGCATAAGTAGGAGACAAGCTAGAACTAGAAATACATTCATACAAGCTATGATAAGTAAGGAATGAAAGCAAGATTAAGAACTAGAAGATACAAACACATAACTAATTAAAGAAAATGTGAAAGTATGCAAAATATGTATAGTACAAGACTAGTTATATGCTAATAAATACACAAGTGCTAAGTACTAGTGAGATGTCAATGTAGTAGTCAATGTAATCTAGTAAGTAATGTGCATCAGTAGGATAAATCAGAGTTTTTAGTGTATGAATGACATAACCTAAAAGGTGTAGTCATATAGAATATTCCCCTAGTGGGTATTTATATCGATGTGTGTCTCAAATGTAGAAGTAGAAATGCCTCCTTGATGGGTAGAGTGAAGCAATTAAAGAGCTGGATGTCACTGCACACACTCAAAAGTGATCAAGTGAAGCATGGTAGTGTAGATAAATTGACACACAATAGCATGAAACAAAAAATGTAAGTCCTAGCATGATAGTAGTAATGTAAACATGGATGATACATATAATCAAAAATGTTTTTGGTGTTTTTACAAAATTTTGAAGGTTTTTGTATTTTAAAGGTTTATATTGTTTTTATATTTTTGACAATATTTCAACTATGTAAAATCAATTAAGAAATAATATGTATAATCAATGATGGAAATAAATGATACTAACTGATGAGTCTTAGATGAGACTCCCTATCATGGTGTCCTGTATCAAATAATGGGATTGTGTGTGATCATGAGGAACGATGGGGTGTCTAAGGTTGTGCAGATAAATTTTTTGAATGTTGTAACTACTCTAAAATATCTAAAGTGGAAACTAAATGTGGGGTCCCCTTGTGACTTGGAGAAGTGGATGCAACTATAGGGATTTTAGGGACCCATTTGAAAGTAGGAGAAGAAAGTCTGTGAATAGGTGCTCTTTGTATAGCTATATGAGACTACAATGTAATTACTCAAGGTGTGAACACTATAGTTGGAAGTTGTCTAGAATCTTGAAACTATGGGGGTATATGAAACCTCTATAATGGTGATGTATGCCATAACTATGTTTGAATCTAAATGGGAAGTTAAATTGAAACTAGATTAGAAATTGAAATAGGTGGAAAAACTGGAACTAGTGATTGTAAGCTGGTAGATGGCTCTGAAGTGGGGAATGGTGACTCATTAGGAACTCTACCAACTATAATAATCAGATTATCATGAATGAATTTCATGCATTTGTTAATTGTAGAAGGTACTTCCCTAAGTTTTTTAATCCATGGGTGACCAAATAATATGTAAAAAACTCTTGCAATAGGAACTATAATGAATGGTATGGTCACATATGTATGACCAACCTGTAATGGAAGTAATATCTCACCCAATGAATTATGTTTATGCCCACTAAAACCACTAATAATTATGTGTGTCAGAGTAATATCCTACTCTGAATAACCCAAATGTTGTATAAGTGTGAAAGTGTACATGTTAAGACTGTAACTATTGTTAATGAGTATATTGTGGATAGGTTGATTCTGAATATGTGCTCTAATAATTAGTGCATTGTAACCAATATTATCCTTGACAATCTCATGATCTAAAAAAATACTTTAAAGGCCTATCTATAACTCTGTACTCATACACCCCTATCATACCACTCAAAGGATGTGATTCCACTGAAGGTGCTTGGTATGTATGGTGAACACCTGATGTGTCCTCTTTCTCTTGTTTTGAATGCTATGAAAATAGATCTAAAAATATTTTCAAAGATTTATCTTATGTTGGTTTTGCCTTTGGAGGCTCCATTGAAGTGCTCAAATAAAGTAAATTATCATTAATAAAATCATGTATCTTATGTCACAAACTAATGCATCTATTTGTCGTATGGCCTGGTGCCCTATGAAAATCACAAAATGTATGCTAATTATATCCTTGTGGAAGAGGCTTTTTTGGATCTACTTCCCAAATAGGAGGGAGAGTGATGATGTTACATTCTAGTAACTTCTATAAAACCTTGGTTGGAGAAACTGGTATATTGGTAAATGCATAATGAGGTGTCGATAGAACTACATGCTAAGGGGGATCAGAAGCCACATTAAATATTGGTTGATTATGATTCTTATTATCATTGATTTTGACCTTGTATGGGACTTTTCTATTACTCTTATTAGTTGTGTCTAGGATACTTGAATACTTAAGTTTTCTCATTGAAATTAGCTTGACTTCTCTTCCTTTGAGTGTATGGTATAATTCAATGAAGGAAGAGAATATTTTGAACATAATAGATTCATGCAATGCTAGTAGAAGGCTCTATTTTAATATGCCATGTAGCTCTTGATCAGCCATGGGGCTAGTTAACTTAACCATAATAGTCTTGTATCTAAGAACATAATCTATGAGAGGCTAATTTGACCTTTGTTTCTATTGTGTAATTTGTGCATATGAAACCTTATCACCAATATTGATACTGAAATGTGCTAGGTACATGTTTTTTAAAATATTAAATGTCATGACTGACTGATTTGGTAGACTATACAACCATTGTAAAGCATAATCTTTTAGGCTCCATGGAAATAGCTTGGTAATTAGCCATTCATTGGGTACATAATCCAAGCATGCTACGTGAAAATATCTCAAATGTATCTCTGGATCACCCTTGCCATCATAAAGAGTAAGCTTGGGTTGAACAAATCCTTGTGGCAAAGGTGTAGAAGAAATATGATGTGCCAATGGTGTATGTAAAAGAGCAAAAGAATCCAAAGCCTATGTAGGTCTAGTGGCACCTTTCTCAAGATGTTACACCTTGGATTGAAGAGATCATGTCTCTTTCACAAGGGTTATGACATCAGGAGATAGGGATGTACTATCTATAGCTGGTGGCATGGAAGAAGGTTGGGTTATTATAGGGGGTTGTTGAGACATAGTTTCCCTTATAGTGTCATTCTTAATTGGTTGATCTATGGGGATGAAAGACTTAACATGATTAGCCTTTTTAATTTCCATGATAGATTACAAAATTAGTGTATGATATTTAGGCTATTCCTTAAGTTTTTATCTAAAATTTTGTAAAATCAAATCTTTGTTGAGTACAATGTCATTATCAATAATGGTTGGAATTGGATCAGTAGTCTAATGTGGTGGAGCATGAGCATCAGTGTGTACATCATCATTGTTATTTTCATACTACTTTTTTTCAACATTATCCTCATTGAAATTGGTGTAATTTGGAAGTGTAGAATCTATGATTGGAACTTGAGTTTGTTATTTATCCATGGTATATGGTTAAGTTATAGGAATATGGGTGAATTCAAGAGGATTTCCACTATGTCTTACACTTCATCTCAAAGTAAAATATGCAAGGAACTTAGGTGGCATAAGGAAATTGACTTGGATATAGTAGAAAATATTAAGCTAATATAATCTAAACCAAAAACTAAAATATGCATATAAAGGATACGGAGCTCCCAAGCATGTAAGGTGATACCTAAAAAAGCAAGTAGATGTTAGCATATGAAACTAGGGATTTTTAACAAATATTATTTGCAAAATAATATGAACTTTTGAATTTGAAATTGATTTTTTGAGTTAGATTTTTAACTAAAAATGCAAAAAATGATGTGAAAAGTACTAAAAAATATCTGAGAATGTATTTAATGTAACTAGGGTTTGAAAAGAATTTTTATCAAAATTAGTATAATAATTTGAAAAATTTAGATAAAATTTGTATAATTTTGTTTGAAAAATTTAGGAAAAATTAGAAAATATTTATAAAATTAGCAATATATTTTTCCTAGTGGTTTGAAAGTGTTTATATGAAAATAGGACCTATTATGTGCAAACTAGGGTTTGGGTGAATTTATTAAAAATATTTAAATTAATTTGTAGTTTTTTTATTTTTAAATATATGAAAATATTGCAAAAAATAAAAAATAATTAGCCCTAGGCTTTCTAGGGTTTTTTGTGCAAAAATTCAAAGTCAGTTTCACCAAATGTTTTATTGTTTTCAAAATATTAGAGTTATATTCCTAAATAATAAAGGGGTTGAGCAATGTAAATTAGTAAATAAATATTTTTAGAATTAACCTACTAATTTGTGTAAATAGATTGTATTTTTACCTTTTCTAAATATAGTAGGAAGTGAGAGAAATTAAAACTCAGCTTATTTTGACTGATTTGGACTGAGACAAGGTTTGATACTAGAGGATTAGGATTAAGAAAAAATAAAAATAGGCCTTTAGAATTCATTTCTTGATTGGATAAGAGCACCAAAAATAGGACACCCTATTGTCTAGTGCTATAGTCATATTCTAACGTTGTTGTCATGAGGCTGAAAGCTTTCTGGGTTTTATTCAGAATGCCTATGTTACCCTGTCACTAAAATTTAAAGGATTAGGACTTCATGGATCATGTTGTATACCTATTTTAATCTTCAAAAATCTTAGGATCTCTTGGTGCTTGAATTGGAATACAAACTTAGGAAAGAGAGAAAAGGGGTTAGTGTGTAAATGATACACTAGATGCACTTCACACCCCATGTGTGGGCATGCTACCTATATACCAATACTCCAAAGATGGATCAAGATAATGTAGTTTTCCCATTGAAGTGCTTGGTGTAATTTGTGTGTGATCAATGCAACTCTAATGTGAAATTGGATGTGCTTAAGCTAGCTAGGGACTAGTGCAATGACTTGAGTAGGCTTGAAATAATGTTGGAAGGCTGTGTGCAAATAATAGGGAAGAGTGCTCTAGTGTACTTACTTGTATTCTTGCATCTCTCTTGAAAATGAGTGTCAACCCTTATAAATGTACTTAGAATGGCCTTTTATATGGAAAGAGATGATTGTGTGTTAAATGAATTTGTGTGAGGTTAATAGGGAAAAAGATAAGGAACTAGAAGAATATGACCATTAGAGGCCTAAGTGAACTTGGACAATAGTGCCAAAAATAGGACACCCTAGGTTCTAGCATCCTATCCTATTTGGGTATTATTGTCTAGAGGGAAAAAGTCCTGGGGGGATGGATCTAGGCTTGGAAGGGTTGATTGGGTCTTAAAAAGCTAAGTTTGAAAAGTTTTGGATTACTGGGAATTAGTGAAGGAAGTAGCCAAGAAGGGTTGTGTGAGCCAATATAAGGACCTATGGATTAGGTATCTTATCCATACTAAAGTTGTACAATTTCACATTTTACATGACTACATCTATTAGGTCTTCATAGCCTACTAGTAAGGAGTTTGGAGAGGGTTGTAGGTATCTATTAAGAGTACATTCGATTACCACAAGGTCTCAAAGATGGTACTTATCTAAATAAAAAACTTTTGAGACTTATCTAAAATCCACCTTCTTAATCACTACCTAAAAAACATTGTTGTATAGTGAAAATACCTTGAAACAAGCTTGAAAATTTACCAAAGGACTATGTTCATCTTTGTGTTCTCTCAATACCATAAAGTAGACAAACTATTTATTCATTAGATATCTCAACCTTCCTATATTCGCTATAAAGGGGTTTTATATAGCTTGTATAGTATTCAAAGGATGACATTAAATTCCTAAATGGGTGTCATGAGGTTTCTTGTTTCCATTTATGACCTTAAGAAGGTATGCAACCTCATTCTTTCTTGGTATCAAAGAAAAGTCTTCATCTATACCTAGTCTAGTTGCTTAAAACCTATCTTAGCACCCTAAAAGTCTCTTGAATGGATGAATTAGGGCAGGCAAGAAAAGTCTCTTCGGTTGGTTGAGAAGCTCAAATCCATTAAAACACCATGCACATTAATTGCAATAGGTAGTTTTAGGCCTCTCTTCTATTTATTTTTCTTTCACATGTGCCAAATTATTGACCCAATATATGTACATGAGGTGTAAATACATCATCGAGGTGTTTTCAAGGCATTTCATGTTAACTGGAGTCAATTTTGATGCATACACACAGTCATCGAGTTCTTTAAAGGTATAAAAGGTAGTTTTATGTCTCCAATATTCTTAACTATTATTCATAGAGTATAGGATTTTAATGGAATAGAAAATTCTAAGAAATTGTAATGCATAATAATTATCAATATACCCTAATTTCATTTGGTCCCATGCATATGCTCAGCAAAATTCTCACATGAGAAAGTTTACCTTCTCAATCTTTCAAGCCTATAGGTGCCTATTTGAGATGCATGTTTTAAGCACAAAAAACCTTTTTCATGTTTGTTTTCAGTTCAAAATGCCAAATTAATCTTTAATATGGTTTTCAAAATCCATTGACCAACCTAATGGACTTAAACCTTGATTTGGCCATGGCTGGAGTTTCTAGGCAATGTGACTATTTTAGCCCTAATGGATCTTTTTGGATGATTTATTCTCTTAGTATCATGTACAACCATTTTTTTATAAATTCCCCAAGTTACGTAATACTCAACATTAGTATCCTAACTTCAATTTCAACATGAAATTTAACTCTTTCATTCATATTCATGTACAAGCCTATAGGTGCCTATTCCAAGCTTAAAATTCATTGTAGACTTATTCTTTAATTTGAGTCCCCTACCTATTATGACCTTGAAGTATATTTGGGAAAATGTGAATTTTTTTTTAATTTTTTTATGATATTTCTCAAGGATAAAACGTACATAATTTTCCTATAACCTTTCAACTCTACGTGCAGACTTGACACAACCTACTTGTGCATGCATACATTAGCTATATTATTGCCATTTATGATATTTACATGATTGGAGTATATTTCATGTTATATATATATATATATATATATATATATATATATATATATATATATATATAGACACACACACACACACACACACACACACACACACACACACACACACACACACACACACACACACACACACACACACACACACACACACACACACACACACACATTAATATAAAAATAATAATAGTGTATTATATACTTAATTTTTTAATTCATGTCTATCACTTTTTCCCTCATACTTGAAACCTTGTTCAAGAACACTAGACCAATGGCCTTTCTATCTTGCCACATGCAATTTCTTTTTTGAGATTATCATGGGGTATACCAACTTTTTTGGGTCTATATGAGTGTCATATACAATTTTACATTATAATTTCAATATCTATTTCATGTTTTTTATTTCCCAAAACATCTAATATGCTTGTTTATAGGACTGTGTTTTTTCCATTTAAGGCTTGTGTGTTGAATCATCACTAGAAGACCACTTTGGAGATTAATGTAAAATTTGGGAAACATGAAATGGGGTATTATGAATTATTAAAAATTAATAACATGTGACTTTTCTTATTTCATAATCCCAAAAAATTCTTAACAACATTAAACAATCCCAAAACTTGCACTCTCTCAACATTTGCAGACATGTACCTTCACATGTTACTCATTAATGCATTGAATTCTTGTTTGGAATATGTTTGGGAGATATAATTGGATTTTTTAGTTATTTTACATTTTTGAAACTCTTATTTCAACTACCTTCATGTTTGGAACACTTCACAACCCCAAATAACCTAGTATGTCATGTTTAAATTAGCAGAACATTGAAATTTCTTGCCAATACAACCATGACCACCGGGAGTTTATATTAATTTTGATTATAAATGGGCCATTGGAAATATTTTAAATGATTTTAAACTTTTATCATGCACTCATAAAACACATAAACATAATTTCAAGAGAAAAATTGTGATATTGGGGTTTAATAAGTTTTAAGAGGCAATCAACTTGTTAACAATGGTTCATAAAGCTTTGAACCCTAATACTAAAAGTATTGACATATATTTAAAGCACATAGGGGTGGTAAAAATACCAAAGGATAATTTTACCTGATACCTTTCCTCCTTCATAAAACCACTTCATTAAAATGGCTCTTCTTCTCTTGCCAATGACCCAATAAAGACCTTGAATAGTTTTTCACATTTTTTGGACCTTCAACTTTTGTATCTATATGGTTTTGATATTTATTAGGATGAATGATGTTGTGGATAGATTAAAAGACCATTATTAGTTTGAAAACCCTCTCAATTAAAATTTTTAATCATGCTTGAGACTGTATATTCAATTTTATACCTATCTTCATCAAGAAAACTTACTTATTTTTCAAAAATAGCTAAAGCTATGGATCATATGCCAAAGGAGTTTATATTCAATTATAATATGATGTTGTAATGTATCAAGCATATATTTATCTCCTTTTCCTACCATTTCTTACATTATACTATGTTTGGATGTTATAGCAATGAGAAAAATATTTTTCAAAGTGAATGTCAATTGGAAATGAAGCATTTTGACACCTTGAACAAGTGTATGGGCATAATGAGGTATAATATGACCTTCATAAAGTATCACATGACCCAAATAAACCTCTTTGACCTCTATAAATGGTATTAGGTCTTCACATTTGATATTCTTCAAAGGAGTTACATTATAACATTGCAACAAGTAATATAAAAAAATAAATGAAACCTTCATATCTCCAAAAATACCTTAAACTCCTCAAAAATATTTTAAACAAAAATGCCATCTCACTAGCTTTGCTTCTTGTCAACTATCCACTATGGAGCATTATGCCATATTTGGAATATCATCATCTCATTGTCTTTATCATGGATAAAGTACATATTTACTTTTGAAAAATAACCTTAAAATCTCCAAAGTTACCTTAAACTTTTATAAACTAATTGAAAAATTATTCATTACTGATAGTGGCATAAGACTGATTTGACAAGAGACACATCATAGACCTAAACATCCTAATAAGATCTTATTTAGACATCTGACAACCTACAACACCAAATCATGACACTAAAATGTATCTCTCAAAAATATCATATACAAGGTTAGATGACTCAGTTACATGTTTTAGATATACCTTGGTTAAGGTTGGTTGATTAGCTAACATTTTTGGTGACCTCCTAGGATAGTTTGTTTGCTAAAAATCTAGACTAGTGGCCTTAGATAACCAGTTGGGCATGAAGTCACTAAACATTAATTCTCTTTTAGACCAAAACTGAACTTGAACATGACACTAGATTTTGAAACAAACTAAAAACTTAAAATACCTTCCAAACACACTAATAAAACAAGACACACACAATAAATCAAGGCACATACACTACTAAACAAAAATATGTTATAATCACTTGGATAAATCAAATACTAATCTACTAAGTACAAGATGAAATAATTACCTTTTAATAATAATGGATAAGGTGTATCTCACTAACTAGGATATGTACTTCTTCTCCATTCAACTTTAAGAGTTGAAAAGTATTATGTTTCTTGTAATGAGTGATAACATAGGGCTCACTCCATAAAGTGTCAAAATTTGTAAGTCTTTTAGGCTTGGATATATCTTTATTCCATTTGAGTACAAGGTCACCTTATTGGAATGATCTTAGAATATCTCTATTATCAAAATAAATCTTGGTTTGAGTTTGGTGAGACTCCATAGTATAGATTGCATGATTTCTTGTTTCTTTTAATTCCATCAAATCAGCTAGTATTATCTCCATGGTATTATTCTCCATCATCTCAAGTTGACGTGTAAGATCTAAATATATTAACTCAAGGTAGATGGGTAGATTAACTTATTTTCCATAGACAAACATGTAGGGAGAGTCACCAAAGTTTTTTTTAAGAGTGATCTTATCATCCCATAAGGATGTCTTCAATTTTGCATGACATATTCTCTGATTTTCCTCCATAGTCCTCTTGAAAAATTTTATTAAATTCTTATTTTTGGACTTTTCTAGTCTATTTCCTTAAGGATAGTAGTTTTAGGATGTACTTAGGTGGATTCTATGCTTCACAACCCACTCACTTATCCTAGTACTAAGGAAATCCATTGCATTATCTAAGATAAGTGTACAAGGAACTCCAAATCTAGTTATTATGCCTTCATAGAAGTATATAACATTAGTTTCATTAGCTTCCTTAAAATCTATAACCTTTTTCCATCTAGTAAAGTATTTATCTATAGTCAACACCCATTTATGATAGGCACTTAAAGGACGATTGATAATACCTATGAAATCTAAACCCCACTGCATGAAAGGTTAGTTGAAATGAATGGAATGGATGGGGAGGTCTGAAATTTCTATTTTACTATGAATAAGACACACTTTTTACAGTTTCTCACCCATTCATATGAGTCCTTGAACAAGCTAGGCCAATATTAACTAGCTCTAATTACTTTTATTGATGTAGTTCTTGGTGCAAAGTGACCACCTAATGGTCCATCATGTAATTTTACCAATACTCTCTCAACATGATCAAAATTTACAAACCTTAGGATAACTCCATTAAGGTATAAATATTATTCCATATACAAGAACATATGGGATGAATTAGAGTCTGAAATGTCTCCTTTTAGCCTTATCTAGGCCTAATGGACACTCACCTATTTGGAGGAATTTGACCATGTCTTGTGTCCAACTCATGGTAGATGGAGGTGCAGTTGTTTGAGGGTCATCTTGGAGTGCTAAGATATTTTTGTTTTCTTTCAAATCTGATGCTAAGTGCTCACATAGTCCCTTACCTCTTACCAACTTCGTAATCTTGATATCTACATCATATTTCATGACTTTGGTGATCCAACCACCTCTTTTCTCATTCAAATATTTTCTCAAAAGGAAGTCTATGATGTTTGGATGAGACACCATCACATTTAATTTTTTTTATATAGCATATGCCTATATTTTTAAGGCTTATTATAACAACAAGCACTTGTTTCTCTACAAAAGTGCACCTTACCTCATAGTCTTCTAACCCTTGGCTGAATAAAGTAATGGGTTGTTCAAGACCTTATTCATTTGATTGTGTCAACATGGTTGAGATGAATTATTCATTTCATAAAGCATATAATTTGAATCCCATTATGAAATCAAGATTTACAAGTGTTGGAGCTTGATCTATGGCTAGTTTGATATCACCAAAACTATCCCTTCCTTCTCTATTCCAACTAAAATCTTGATTCTTATTCAACATGTATGTTATAGGCTTGAAAAGATTATAAAAATAAATAATTAATATTCTAATTAAGTTTATTTTTTAAAATAAAATTAGCATCCCTTTCTTGTGTTTAGGCAATGATAAAAACAAGATAACACTTACCCTTTTAGGATCTATGGAGAGACCTTTCTTAAAGACAATGTGGCCTAAGAGTTTACCTTCATGAACTATAAATACACACTTTTTATGATTGAGAGAGACCCAAAACTATCTACATATTTAAAAAATATACCTAAGATGAGTCAAATGATCAGTTGCATCTTTAGAGAACACTGTGATATCATCAATATAAGTCAACACTATATCATTTATCAAACCTTGAAATTCCATGTCCATGGCTATTTGTAAAATAACTCCAGTATTGGACAACCCAAAAGGCATATTTATATATGCATATGTGCCCCATTTTGTAAAGAAAACTATCTCATAGTATTCCTTTTTAACCAAAATTTGATTGTACCCTAAATATCCATCAAAGAGCAATAAACATTCAGAACCTACTACCATCTACAAGGTTTGTTATATAGAAGGAAAAGGATAATGATCCTTCAATGTAAC
Organism: Torreya grandis; assembly: GCA_037957365.1. Lineage (NCBI taxonomy): Eukaryota > Viridiplantae > Streptophyta > Pinopsida > Cupressales > Taxaceae > Torreya > Torreya grandis. Next base: position 184,493 of record JARHVA010008637.1, read on the forward strand.
TCTATTCAAGTCCCTACAATCCACACACAATCTTATCTCTCCATTCTTCTTCCTTATAAAGACTATATTGGCAACCCAATATGAGTGTTTGATGGGGAAGATTATGCTAGACTCTATCAAATTAGTCAATTTTTTCCTCATTAGGGGCTCTATTTTTGGGTTAATAGGCCTTTACATTTGATTTACTAGTTTGGTATCTTCATCTAAATCTATATTGTGTTGATCTAGTATAGGATCAAAACCTTTTATATCATTATATTCCCAAGTAAATATATCATTAAACTCTTTTCATAACTCAATGAATGCAAGTCTCTCTTCCTTATTACATACCTTTCTAAGTGATAGAAGTTTCTTATAAGATGGTGAGACTCTCATAATTATATTTATTGTTAGATATTATTATATTCTCTTTCTTCATTTTATCATCATCACTGAAAATGATTTCAAGTGTCACTAGGCTTTTAGGAAGTTTGTTTAACCTTAGTTTCACAATCTGATCACCATATTACTACTACAACTTGGAATGATTTCTTAAAGATAAATTATCCTCTTCTTGAAGAAAGCATGATATCTATTTTTCACTATCAAATACTTTATAATTAACATAATTTTCATGAATTTAAGGTCTTAATACCTCCTTGACATGTGGTTGACATCTTGAGTTCTTGACATCACTAGGGATATCAAATTGAGATCCAACTATTAGCATGCTTGTTTTCCTCTCTTGGAATGGTTTGTATGTTGAAGGCCTAAAAATATTCCATAATATCCTACACCCTATGTTTGTATGATTTTAACAAGAAGTTCTTTGTTACATTTTTTCCTTTCACTTGATGAATAATCAACTCACTATCACTAAATACTTTGAAGCATTTCAATCTTATCTTCCTAGCCCATTGAAGGCCATGTACAAGTGATTCATAATTTAATACATTACATGTACAATTGAATTAAAATATAAAAGTGGTATAAGACATTTTTTATAAGGAGACACCAACATTACACCACCTCCTACACCAATATTATTCCTTGATCCATTAAAAATAGCTTCCAGAGGCCATCCATGGTCTCACTAGGCTTGACCGACTATGGAATGAAAGAACCTTAATCATGTAAAAAATATACTCCTATGATTGATTATTCCATGAAATTATATGGATTATTTTCATGATGTTCATCTCCCCACTCATCAATAAAAATATCAGGTATTACTTCAAGAGAAATAGTTAGTTCTTGATCAACATGGAGATCTCCTTCATCAAGAATAGTGCAATTAACATTAGATACTTTAGGCACATAAGGTTATATATGAATCTTAGAAACTGGTTTTAATTTTATCTTGAATTTGGTGCCATACCAAGTCCTAAAAACCATGTAAGACGAATCTGATGATAGGTATCCCCCAATCTTAGTTGTGAACTTCCTAGATATAAATATGTCAAAGTGGTATGGTATGTCTATTACAAAGACATCTTGAATAATTGAAAAATTAAGGAAAGAATTAAAATTAATTTTAGACCTTTGATGATACCTATAGTCTTGGTGGTTGTCCCGTCCAATTGAAAAACTCCTTTGGTGATTGGCTCATATTTTAGACCTAGCTTATTAGCCACTTGTTTATGCATTATAAAGTTACTAACACTACTATAAATCATACAATTGTGAATAAATTTCTTACCTATAATTATATAAATATATAAAGGAGGATTATTATCATTTTTGACTTGTTTCCATCCTTTCAACTATGTTTCATTCATGAAGACTACTGTCTCTTTCATTATTGATCTAGCTGCAAGGTTAAGATTATATATCTCTTCTTGAATTAGATATATTTATCCAAGATGGATAATGTCTCCCACATTGAGATATTCACATGTGCCTTATTAATTTCATCAATAATATTTATAGAAGAACTACTCATTTGTGGCTATCCTTTAGGAGCTACACCACTATCTTGAGCTTGTGAAGATTGAGGTAGAGGAAGAGCTCTCACATTCAAATTTTTATTCACTTCTTGAACTTTAAGGGCTAAATTAGTCATATTTATCCCTTAAGATACTTTATAAGGTAGAATATGTACTTGACTTAACTATTTATTACCTTATATTACTCTTTTTCTTAGCCCTTTTTTTAGTTGTCATAGGAGTATCAATGTTACTTATGCCTCTAAAAGAATTCATAGCACAATAATCTCATTATTATCAATAAAAAATGTGAAATTAGGTTTCACTTGACCTTGATTAATTTATCCTTATGGTGGCATTTCAACTTGTGGAGTTTGAGAATCTTGAGTACCATGAGAAGTTCAAACACTTTGAGAATTTTTAACACCTTACACCATGAGAGTGTGATTAGACACACCATTGGAGTACATAATCTGATTTTGGAGCCAATCATAAGGAAGGCCCCATGACAAATCTTGGACTAGATTGTTTTGAGATGAAACAATAGTATTTGAAGAGCTAGTAGAATTTAGATTATAGTTATTGTAAGGACTATCATTGGTGATTTGTACTTGACCTTGGTAGTTACCTTGGAAAGGAGGTATATTGGCCTTATTGAATTAGTTGTGGGGATAATAAGGCCTATATTTTTGAACTTACTACCTCTTAATACTTGCAATTTCATTGCGAAATTTTTGTATAAGAATATTGACTTTAGTAAGTCATTAGGATGGGTAGAGGTAGACTTTTATTGCTTATTTAGTGAAGGAATAAGAGCTAATGTGGGAAATGTAAGAGGTGTATAAGGAGTAGGGGGATGAAATTCTAGGAATAAATACATAAGAGACCTTAGAAAAATATTACTATCTTGCATAAAATAATTATCTGCTATTATTTCCACCTCATATGCATCAAGAAATGTGTTCCCCCTATTTATTGAATCATTACTACTATGTCACTATTCAAAGCCCTCAATTAGTATAAGAATGCATAATTTATAATGGGTTTAACTATGGATAGGATCCTATCCCAAATATTTTAAAACCTATAGTTGAAATCAACCCTAAATTATTTAGGATCCCTCTTTATAATAATTAATGATCCACCAAGAACAAGTGATCATTCTTATCCTCAAAATATTTGCATAATTTATCTCCCAATTCATCCCAAGTAGTATTATAATTATGCCTCAAGCCTCTATACCACTAAATATCCTTCCATTTGAATGAAGTGGCTAGTAATTTGATTACCACATTCTCTTGTATCACATGATGTAAGGAGCAAATATTAGCAATGTCTCTTATATGCTAAATAAGAGTAGTGTAATCCTATCCAATGAAATGTGAGATTATTTTAAGGGGAGAAATAATGATATCATCATATTGTGATAAAAGCATGGGACTACCACCATTGAAAATAACAAAACTTGGATTTCAAGGTATTGCCATATTGAAATTTGGAAGTGTAGTCACTCAATTTTGCACCCTTAGATAGGTATTTAAAGCCTTCTCTAATTGAGTGAAATAATAGAATTACCCCTAGACTTATGTGTTGTCTATAGTGGGGGTAAACCTCTAGATTAAAGGGCTAGCTCCTTTGATATGTCTATTCAAGCTCATCACCTATAATAATAACTTATTTGGAATGAAAAGAGAGAGAGAGAGAAAACATGAAATAAACCTAACCTAGTGAGGTGATGCACTAAATTTAACTCCACAAGACTACCATGAAATTTCACTATGAAGGGTGATTCACAAAACTATTCTCAACATCCAAGGTTTTCTTTGACATAATTATTTTAATATGAAGGTAAGATGCAATGTATTTCTCAGGGTAGATGAATAATAGGTCTGATTGTAGACACTAGTATTATTATTTACACTTAGAGACTATTATAGGATTAGCCAAGTTTTGAATAATGAGGATGCAAGAGTCGTGGTTGCACGGGACGAAGCAAGTGAATACCACAAAATGCTAAAGTAAATGAAATCAAACAAGAGACAATTGCATAGACAATTTGGAGAAAAGCCAATATTCCATTAACATGAGATGGCCATAATGAAGAATACATATAGGAGAGTTAGTAAGTAACTCCTCCACAAATAGTGGTCAAAGCACCCCAAGAATAGACTGTAACTCCTCCATTAAAGGTGGTGACAATGTGCTAAGAATAGAGAAGAAACTCCCATACTCAGAATAGCCAGTCAAAAGAGTTACTTATGACATTCTTATGACACCTATGACACATCTATGACACACATCTCCATATAAGCTAACCTATCCCACGAATGTAGGAAAACTCCATGTATGCACAAATATATAATTTCCATAATTAAATAATAGGGAAAAATAAAAACCTACACTAACACCCCCCATAAGTGCAGCTTAGGTGGGCAGTGTGGAAATATAAAATGGGTCCTGGCAACTAGGCCTGATGAGGTACCCATGTACAAATGCAATATCCCATAAGATAGAGAAAAGTAGAAAACCTGTAGGAAAAAACTCCCCCACAAAAGAGAGACATAAAAGAAATGAAGAGGCTAGAAGGCCCCCCTGAAGAAGATGATGTTGCAGATGTAGACCGCACCCCAAGAAGAGCTTATAGATGAATGAACTTGCTCTCGGTGAAAGGTTTGGTGAAGATGTCTACAACCTTCTCTGAAGACTAGCAAAAGATTAAGTTAATGACCTAACTATGAATAAGCTCCCGAATGAAATTCATGTGAATCTCTATGTGCTTGGTCTGTTGGTACTAAACTGGATTCCTATAAATTTGAATGGTACTCTAGTTGTCATAATAAATGATGGTGTGCTACCTGATAGGAATGCCAAACTCAGAAAGAATCCCCTAAATCCAAATAGCCTCAGTAGCTATATTAACAACTCCCCTATACTCTGCCTCTATGGATGATATAGCAATAGCATTTTGCTTCTTGCTAGACCAACTAATAAGACCAAAACTTAGAGAGAACTGTAACCAGAAGTGGACTTGTGAGTCTATGAATCGCCACCCAGTCTGAATCTGTATATCCAACCAAGTCAACCTCTATGCCAAATCTGTAATGAATCTTATATCTATGTGAACCCTGTATGTAATGCAAGATCCTCTTAGCTACTTTCTAATGTAGCTCATGAGGTTCTTGCATAAATCTAGAGATAAGTCCCATTGTATATGATATGTCAGGCCTAGTGTGAGTCAAGTAGATGAGACTACCAACAAGTTGTCAATATCGAGTGGCACCAACCAATGGTGAAGAATAGTCAGCCTCAAGCTTGACTCTTGATAGAAAGGGAGTCAAAGATGGCTTGCAATCAACCATGTGAAATTGAGCCAATAAGTCAAGAGCATACTTAGGCTATGCAAGATAAATCCTTAATCTAACTATGAGATCTTGATGCCAAGGAAGTAGTGCAACAAACCCAAGTATATCATGTCAAATCCATCCTAGAGAGATGCCTTCACTACTGCAATAGTTGATGAAGAACTCCCAGTGATCAAAAGGTCATCAACATAAAGAACTAGAATCAAGAGCGAGTCATCCTACCATAAAAAGTAGACATTAGGATCAAAATGGCACCTAGTGAAACCCCCTATGAGAAGGAAGGAATATATCTTGGCATACCATGCCTGAGGGGCCTATTTGAGGCCATAGATAGATTTCCTAAGTCTGTATACTAAGGAAGAATCCTAAACAAATCTTGGCAACTGCTCCATATAGATCTCCTCCTCTACGTCTCTGTGAAGAAAGGCACTCTTCACATCCATCTGGTGCACATCCCAACCATGTGCTATGGTAATAACTAAGGTGAGTCAGATAAAAGTCATCTTTGCAATGGGTGCAAAGGTCTCTGAGTAGTCAATGCCTGCCACCTGTGAGAAACCCTTGGCAACCAATCATGCCTTGTACTTATCAACTGACCCATGTACTACAAACTTGGTCTGATATATCCACCTACATCGAACCATCTTCCTTCCCTTAGGAAGTGAAGTAAAATCCTAAGTGTGATTTTTGATTAAAGAAGAATATTCTTCCTCCATAGCACTATCCCACTCAGGTATCCCCGATGCCTCTCAAAAATTTTATGGATCTAAAAATGAAGAAAAGAAGGCATATGGATCTCTATAAAAATCCCCCTAGTACATCTATCATCTGTAGGATCTCCTGCCCAAGTGCCAACACTCTCAAGTGTTTGTCTGGCCCAAAGTGGCCCAGAAGTGGGTGAGTCAGGTGCTAACTCCTCATCCTCTGACTGAGTAAAGGTGGATGACTCTGCATTACTGTCCTCATTGTCTAAACTTAAAGAAGAAGAAGATGTCTCTAGCTCAAGAACCTATTGTGGCTGATCTAAATCTGATGAGGAATCATCATGAAGAAGTAGATCCAATGAGGGAGAAGAAGTGCCAAGTGTTGAGTCTCTAGGACTCTCTTAAAAATGAACACTTCTCTCGATGAACAACTCATGAGTGACTAGATCTAGAAGGTGGTACCCCTTAACACCATCTAAATATCCTACAAAGATGTAAGGCTTGGACTAATGTTCCATAGCTTTGCATTTCTTCTTTGGTATGTGGGCCATGGCTAGGGATCTGAAAACCCTAAGGTGCTCAACATCAAGTTTCCTTTTATGCCAAAATTCAAAGGGTGTTATCCTTTTTAAAGCTTTGTGAGGAACCCTATTTTGAATGTAGAAAGCACAATTGATGGCTTCAGCCTAGTACTATGGTGCTAAGGATTTAGAGTGAATCATATAACTACCCATCTCTTTCAAGAACTTATTTTTGCATTCTACAACCCCATTCTGTGAAGGACTATAAGTGACTGTGCGCTACAAATCAATCCCCTCTATGGTGCAGAACTGCTCAAACCTGTTGCTGACATACTCCCTTCCATTATCAGTTTGAAGAACCTTGATGGATTTCTCACTCTATTTCTCAACAAGAGCCTTGAAGTCTAGAAAATTTTCAAACACTTCAAACTTTTGTTTGAGAAAATATATCCAAGTGTACCTAGAGAAATCATCAATAAAAGTGAGGATGTACTTAGCCCTTGTGAAAGATGGTTTGGGAAAAGGTCCCGATACATCACTATGGACTAACTCCAAAGGTTGTGAAACCCTCCAAGCTTTACCTTTGTCAAATTTTGCTTCAGGATACTTCCCAAGAGAGCACCCCTCGCAAAGTCCTTTTGAGAATTGGGCACAAGGCAAGCCAATGAACATGTCATGTTTGTAAAGTTACTCAAGGTAGTGATAGTTAAGGTGGCCAAACCGCTCATGCCATAATTTGCTAACTCCATCTGAATGAGTCAGCAATGCTATTGGAGAAGAATCAGGTGCAAAATGTGAGAAGGTGTATAACCTTGCTTGGTGATCTACCCTACCCACTGCCACTGTAGTATCACTATGCAACTCCTTGATAGCTACTGAATCTGGTGAAAACTCAACTCTCATGCCTCGACTAATGTGAGTGATTTGGTACACTGATAAGAGATTGGTTGAAAGAGAAGGAACATTTAGAACACTATTGAATGTTCTTCCTTCCATTTCAATTGACCCTTTCCCTGCAACAAAAACTGATGTGTCATCACCCAAACTAATTGAAGTCATGCTACATGACTCTAAAAATGAAAAATCAACTAGTAAAGAGCCCATGTGGTGAGAAGCACCTGAATCAATGATCCATGATGTTGTAGAAGCTGCATTTGCTATAAGGGCCTTGCCCTTTTATTTCTCTTTACCCTTGCCTTTTGCCTTGGTAGAATCTTGGGTAGATGAATTCTACTTGATGGACTCAAAAACACCTATGTTGTGCTTCTCTAGAAGATGAGTTAGGTGATCTATTTGTTTCTTCATGCATTTGTATTTATCATGCCCTATATTTTTACAATAGGCACACTTAACCTTCTCCTTCTTAGGTTTAGCATTGGAAGAGGAAGACTCAGTGTTGTTTTTGGCAGGATTGTTATTTTCTTTCTTCTTCTCCTGGTCCTTGTTCTTTTTCTTCTTTTCCTTTGTTGAAGTCTTATCCTTACCATTTCCAGTTATCAAGGCTTGGGGTTGAGTAGACTTCATTGTGACCATTTGAATTATCTTATCTTGTTCCCTAGTCAAGTCGGCAATGAATGAATCCAAAGAAGGCATTTTCCATGTAGTGCCAAGGGCACTTTTTGTGGCATGAAAAGTGGAGACAAAGACTAAATAGCTTGGACCTAACTTTATGAGAATAGAAAGGATGAGTTGATCATCTTTCTTCTCTATCCCGCATTATTTCAACTGTAATCTAAGGGCCTTACACTTAGTGAAGAAGTCCTATAGGGTGTCAAAGTTGCTAGGACTTAGACTTATGAGTTCATTTTCGAGCTTATGACCTCTCACCTCATCAAACTTCCCAAATAAGGTTTCTAGGGTGTCCCATATGTCTTTAGAAGTATTGGAGGTTTCTAAATGGAAGAGAATTTCTAGAGACATGGACAAGCTCAGTAATCCATAGGCTTCATCACTATGGTTGTACCACTTGACCTTTTCAGCATCAGTGTTGGGTTCTACTTTAGTACCTATGGTGATCCTATACAACCCTTTGCTTCTAAGAATGATTAACATTTTAACCTTCCATTCATGATAGTTGAAGGGTGTTAGGGGTTTAAGTTGAAAATAATCCATTTTAAGCTGAATTTAGGTGAACTTGTGTTGATTACAATTTGTGAAACTATGTAGAAAGGAGAATGAAAGCAAAGATTGCAAGTGTTGAAAAGAAATCACACCCTCCTAAAATATTGAGCCCTCCAAAATATGCAAGTGCATGCTCAAAAGATGTCAGGCTCAGTCGAGAATGCATCTTAGAGAAATTAGTGCAAGACTTTAAGTAAACAGGACGTCAGACTCAGTCAAAAAAGCGTCTTAAGAGACCCAAATTTTAGGCACTTTATAAACTAGTGCATTTTTAACAAATAAAAAGCCTACGCTATGGATAATTTAAATACAAACACTTTTGCAAAAATTGGTACCCCGAATTTGAACTACCGTTTGTAAGATATTAAAGATTCAATTTCCCATAAACTAGTGTTTTTGCAAAAAAATAGCACTAAAATATTTTAAAAATGTCTGTTTTGAGAGAAAAAGTGGCCTTCCAACCACTCATTGGACTCAAAACAGAGTGAGGAATCTAAAGGAGGTCTTTGTGAGGGAGAATTGGCTTCCTGCCAACCTGGGCCTCACCCTTCATCTTCAACAATTGAATATACAAGCTTTAAAAAAACTCAAATATTGCTCAATCAAAGAACCCCCTCAAAAAAATATGATTTGGCACTTTATATTAGTACGTTTACAACTGCCACTAGTAAGAAATACTAGGTGGTCTTGATTTCAATGCATTACAAAACCCTCATGAAGAGCATATGCTAAAAATACAACTTCAACATAATATTCAGAGAAATAAATAGCACCACTATGATCTATTCAAAAAATCACACACTTTCAAAAAAAGAATCGTCTTGGTACGAGGTCTTATGTGAAAGTTATGATCCTCTGAAGTTCCCAAAATGAGAACCGTGCAATGTCACGACTGAGAATCTACTATTTTTGAAAAATCTTAGCATCAAAATCAAAAAACATCTGCACTAGTGCATAGAGCATAAAAAATAGCCAAAATCAAAAAACATTTCGTGGGAAAAGGAGTCTGTATGAGCAAGAACGGAGCATTTGAAAACTGCCTTCAAAATTGTAACTGCCAACGGAGAGGGATCATGTTGTATCTTTCTAAGCACATTTTTGAAAAGTATACAGAGTGTATACAAAAATTGAAAGATACCCAGATGGTTTTTCTAGGCTGCAAACAAAACCCCGAAGGCATTTTTCTTGCTGATGTATAGAAGATGCAGATCTAGTGTAAAATAGATGCCTTTAGCCAAAAAAATGACCCCAGCAACCAAAAAATGACATGCAAAGGTAGAATCAGCTACCAAGAGATTGCAAAATCATGTGACAACTTACAATTCTGATTAAAACATAAAATATGCAAGCTGATTAACAAAAACAAGATTATTAGATCTTGCAAAATCTTGCCTACATATATATGGAGAGACCAAACAAGCCATGGAAGGAATAAGAGCATGGAGAACTAGCAATATCTCTCAGAAATTTTTAAATTTTATAAAAAAAATGCCTTAACAAAGCTCTAGATTTCAATGAAAGCAATAGCAAAATAGACAACCAGTTACCAGGGTGGCTTTGATACCATATCGAAGGATTTGCCAAGGTTTGAATAACGAGGATGCATGAGTTATGGTTGCATGTGATGAAGCAAGTGAATACCACAAAATGCTAAAGTAAATGCAATCAAACAAGAGACAGTTGCATTGACAATTTGGAGAAAAGCCAATATTCTATTAACATGAGATGGCCATAATGAAGAATACATATAGGAGAGCTAGTAAGTAACTCCTCCACAAATGGTGGTCAAAGCACCCCAAGAATAGACTGTAACTCCTCCATGAAAGGTGGTGACAATGTGCTAAGAATAGAGAAGTAACTCCCATACCCGAAATAGCCGGTCAAAGAAGTTACTTATGACATTCTTATGACACCTATGACACATCTATGACACACATCTCCACATAAGCTAGCATATCCCACGAATGTAGAAAAACTCCATGTATGCACAAATATATAATTTTCCTAATTAAATAATAGGGAAAAATAAAAACCTACACTAATAGAGACATACAAGAACACTAAATACACTTCATGTGACCTGTTAGAGAGTAGACTACTTGCAAAAAATATGAAAGAGTAAGGTGAACATAAAGATAGATGGTTAGCACTTATCATTCAACTATGCCCTAATTCACACACCTAGACAAGAAGTTGAGAACTCAAAACTAGTTTTAAATATTTTCTTCAAAGGAAAAACTAATAATAAAAATTTAGGGATTTACCATACCAGATGTGGATTGTTTACAAAGCCAAAAGTGTCTGCGTATATAGAGAAGTGTGAAGAGAGAGAGGGGTGTAGTAAGAGAAAATTAAAAAGTGTTCATTCAAGTTTAAAGAATAAATGGGGTTATGGAATAGTAATGAACATACCTAAAAATCCATGTGTCTCACTCCTAAAGATGCTCTAACCATCCATGTGGTGTAGGAGTTAGAAATTGGCTTAACACCTTGACTAACTTCTTGAAAATTACCCTTCTTTGTATAAGAAGAGTGAAAAATGGGATTTTACATCATTAATTAATCATTACATGATATAATAAAACCCATTGGACACCTATCATGCCTTAATAAACTCATTTGATCTAAAATTCTATCATTCATGTGCACAATTTTTTTGAAACTCTTCATTTCCCATGCCTAACATGGTCCAAGTGGCCCAAAAATCAAATTCATCTTATTCAAATCACTCTTTCTCCATGGATGGTCTTCAAATATGTTATAATACATGAAACAAACAATTTTGGTTCTTGGAACAACTCCCAAGAATTCATTTTTATTCTTTAGCTCTCACTAGGCATGTTTTCCTTATAGCCCTAAAAACCTCCTTGTGTAGGATAATGTACAAAATATAATAAAAATTCAAGGTAATATTATAGGACCCATTATAGCCTTATAGTTTCATGTCAAATTTTAAGTTTTGAATTTGAGTGGAAGTCCATTTTTTCTACCTTTCTCTCTCCTTAATTAGGCCTCAATTAGGCCTCCTTACCTTTAACCTTATTTTTTCACTCCATACTTATCCCACACATGTGAAATAACCCAAAATAATTTGATTTAATTTCCCTAGGATATCACTAATCTCTATGTCAATTTTGAGGTCTTTAAGCCCTGTAAAAGTATGCAAACAATGAAATGACCTTACAACCTAGTCTTATTTTAGGCCTAATTGAGACTGCCTTAGAAAATGAGCCTTGTTTGACCACCTAAAAATTATACTATGATTTTTTTGGGGATTTAATAGTTGACACATACCAAATTATCTCATCCAATGATTTGGAAGCTCTCCCTTTCCCAAAACACCTATAAAACACCAAAAAACATGAAAAATAGGGCAATTATTATAGTCTATACAACTAAAAGTATGGAATAAGTAGATGTGGAGAACATCCTTAGAGTATTAAACAAAATAAAAGAGGTTTTAAGAGAAAAAAATGGAATTAAATTTTATTTATAGGTCCATTTGTTCTGCCCAGTCACTATTAGGGTTTTAAGAGGGTTTAAGACTTGTTTGGGGTCTTAACAATCATTCATAAAGCACATGCCACCAATTGGCCTCATTCCAATTGGATAAAATTATTTAATGACCCACCCACCTATTCTAAATGTCTCATATTCCCATGTAAACTATGGTCTATGGTGTGAACATATGAAGTTGCTCCTTAGGTGGTAGACTTAGCTTTTTTGAACTCGAGAGAGGTCTAATTTGCATTTTGGGCATCAAAAATCAATATCATTGTTGGGAAAGATTTATAAACCTAAAAAAAACCTTCCTTATGATTATAAATTCCTTGGAAATGAAAATTTCTCCACCACATTCTTTTGGTACACTGGTTAGGGGACTTGGGGTTTAAGGCCTATCACCTCCTTGCTAGTCCTCAAGGGAATTTGGATTGAAATCTAAGGTTGGGTGAAAATTATAAGTGTATTTATAGATTTTATATATATTAGTATTTAATAAATGGCCATACATGGGGTTTAACATGTTTTTTTTATATTTTAGGTCCAAACAGACCCCTTGGTCTCATGACTACCTATTGCCAATCGAGTGAGCAAGGTCTAAGACAAAATAATGAGTATGCATGTTTCTTGTATGAACTTTAGGTGACCATTTATTTCTTTATTCACTAATAACCATCTTATTTATCCATTCACAAAGTGTGATCATGCCTATGAGGCACTCAAAACTCCATCTTTCTTATGACTGGTTGGATTTGCATATGTGTGTCCTATGCTTCATTAGGTCCAAACTAAGTTTTGACCTTTTCACCTTAAAGTTTTAAGTTTATATTTATATTTTCATATCATTATTAAATAATTCAAAAAATTAATTTCATCCCTTTGTACCTATCACAAGACTTTCCATTCTTAAATCAAGCACAAACACTCTTGAAGAGTAGGCATACCTGTATTTGTTGATTGACTATGTATGAAGACTTGAACTCAATTTTTATAAATAATATTCATGTTTCATTTGGTCTCAAAATAACCTTATGACCTATTTTTTTTATCTTAGGTATACCTTAGAGCCTTCATATTCATTTTTTTTTCCTTATTCATGCTTAAGACTAGCTTGTCCTCATGTAGTAACATGTAAGTGGCCTTTAGAGTATTTTGACTATCTTATTTGTGTTTAAACCTCACCCTCACACATTAATAAATTTATAAATTTTTGTTGTATTTTTTTTAATAATCAAATTTAACCTTAGAACACATTTTAAACTTCTCTACCCTTCTCTTTCCTTCAGCTTAAGACCAATTGTCTAGTTAGCAACTTGTAGATGCCAGTAGGTTATTTGAGCATTAGGCTTGACATTTGGAAGTTTGTCTATTTACTATGTTATGTTTTTTGAAGGATTAAAATAAAAATAGTTTATTTCCACTATACTACATGGTCTTCCAACATTTTTTATGACATTTTCAAACCACTTCTCACTTAATCCTTTTGTACATAGTATTGTAGGTACTATTCTAGGACTATCAACTCAGTCTTTTAGTTATCCATTGATTTTCAAGTGACTTAGGTCGTACTCAATATTTTATGTCATATTTAAACTATATTTAATTTAAGTATCATATTTGAGACTACTTTATTAGAAGGTAATTGAATTTTGGGTTCATAAGGAGGACCTACAAGCCTAGGTCCCATAGGTCTCTTTTACTTGGACAAGTTGCTTAGAGAGTGAACTGAGTCCCCAAAACCTTCTAGCATTATAAAATTATTTTTATCCTATCTAAAACTTTTCCATATATCATAGGTCCTATAACCATGCTTCATATAATCTTCACTTGTCTGTATAGTCTGTATAGACCTGTAAGTACAATCAACCTATACATATGTTCTATGTGTTGTCTTGGAGCATCTAGTTCATTTGTATCACTTGATGATGGTAGTGAATCATTAAATTCTATATTAAGGTATGAGGATATGTATCAATTTCCCCTCATGGATCTGAGAATCTTCAACCTACTTCTATAGTCCATATATGCCTATATATGGAAGAAAAACTTGTGATTCTCATTGAAAAAGGTACTTGGACTACCATATTGATTTTATCATAATTCTAGTAGTGTAATATTACTCAAAAACTTATAATATGATATACCACTGGTATTTTATCCAAAATTTCTAATCAAGCATGTAGTGGACAATTCAGACCTTAACAATGTTTCTAAAGACCAAATACTTGAAGATTATGAACAAGAATAACACATCAGGGAAGTAGACATGAACTCCATTAAGTTAAGGGATATCCCATGAGTGATGAGAAATTTTCAACCTTTTAATATGAAAAATATTTTAGACAAAACAAAACTTGTAGCAAGATATACTAAAACACCTTGTACATCAAGACACCTTTCCTCCAAGTGAAGACACTTCATAGAGATGATTTGGTTGATAAAACCACAATGAAAGAGAGATAATTGACCTCTAAAAACCACCCTCAAAACCATTCCTCTCCATATAATTATGAAGTCAATAAACAGATGCAATAATAAACCTCTCTCAAATGGATAGGACATAGTGACCTACTGTCACGCTTAACAATTGTTCATAAAGAAGATGCCATAAATCTACAAAATAATTCCACTAATTTAAATCTTAATAGGACCCCTAACAATGAACAGATTTTAATCTCTTAACTCTCTCTCTCTCTCTTTCCTAGCCATACCATTTAGTTCAAATTTGCCTTCTTGAGCTTATGAATGTAGCGATGGAGGAGAAAGAGTACCTGAAGTGTTAGTTAGACCTAAAGCTTGTTCCAAAGCTGAAAAATGATATTGTGGATCCCAAGGGACACTTAAAAACCATTTACAACTTAAAACTAATATTTTAAGGTTGTAAAAGTGCCTAAAAGTTCTTGTAAAGTGTTATTTTGCTTCTTTTACTATTGAAATGTAGATGCTATTAGTATTTGACTATCCCTAAACATTCTCTGACCTTTTTATGACATCAGGTATTTGTCTAATCTTCTTGGAATGGTCTGCCCAACTCTTCCAAATAGGCCAAAAGGTGGTCAAAATATGATTTCTTGTATATGAGAGTCAAATAACATGTTAGTGCATGATATCATAATATTAATGACACTTAAATTACCTTTTACAATGACCTTAAACCATACTAAACCTTTGACCATGTTTGAAAACATCAAGACCTTGTAATTGACCCATAGGATTAGATAAGTGAACATAAGACCAAACTTTGGACAATGCTAAACAAGAACAAATATGACCATATGAAACTCTTTATGACCATTTAATACCAGGATAATATTTTGATAACCCTATGAAGTTTCAACCTAGAGTGGATGGCCAATTTTGACTTGAAGTCAAAATTTGGTCAACAATGTTGGTGATTTATAAGGGTAGCATGCTTGTAATGCTAATGGACTAGTAGCCTTGTCCTTCCATTGAGAAATGAAGTCACTCTTATGCTACAATATGAAACTAATATGCCTTTCTAAGACTTTAATCTCACACCAAACACATAACAAGAAGCAACACACGCTATACTCAAATCATTTAGAGAAAACCATATATATAAGACTCAAAATAACACACCTAACCTGCTATGTACATACCTCAAAACATGTTGGAGGTGATGAAACAATTCTTCTTGCTTCAATGAGGATAAATAAGGATGTTTCTTGAGTCACATCTATTCCATGACAATAAGTCACCATATGATGGGTGTTTGTCAATGAAAATTTTCTTGTGAAGGTGATCTAAGGACTTACTATATACACACAATATTTTTATTAACTTTACCACTTATTAACACTTTATATCTTGTAGGAACCTATTTTGTTTCAATCTCTCTAAGTGCACACCTTAAAGGGTGCACTGGGAAAGGGGTGAGGAGATCATTGATGCTTCACAATATTGTCATGGTTTTGTATCATTACTACCATTTTTCCAAACACTTTTTTTCAATCCAACCATCTCTTAAAAACATTCCCCTAAGCTTTGTCTCCTCTCTTACATCCTCCTTTAGTCATTTTCTACCCTCATTAGCCCTTTATAATCCTAAAACCCTTTTTGACAGCTTACAATACAGAGTCAACTAGGTTAACTTAGTATTATAATTGATACCTGTTATTATCAGTGAATAAAATGAAGTTGACTAGGTTGACTTAGAATTCTGATTGATACTTGTTATTATCAATTAACAATACAGATTCGATTGGGTTGACTCTGTCACCTAAACTTTCAAAAAGGTATAGGGTTAGATCCACCTATATAAACACATTAATTTTGGAATTTATAAAAGAAGATAAGAAGAAGTAAGATATATTACACATCTGCTTATCCACCATTCTACTTGAGGAACAAGCTTTGGGTTTTATACTTTAATTGGAAATACAGATCTTGTCTTATCAAGAAGTCTTTTGGATGTATTGATAGGTTGTGTAGCCTAGAACCAATTTATCCTTGTCATCCTTACATATGACAATAAAATCTTGAGAATCACCTTGATCAAGAGAGAGACTAAGGATCAATAGGTTCATCTTCAAAGGTAAGTATTCTTAACTTTGTTCCTCTTTTGTAAGAGTAGATATGCATTTGCACTTCTCTTTCATGTATTAAGATTTCATATACATTGACATGAGTATATGTCTTCTATGCATGTTTAATTTTATTATTTATTACCCCCACTTTATGCCACAAGATTTGGTGAGAAATAGATTAAATTTTTTACTTAACTTGTTATTATTTTAGTTAATATGAAAACATAGGACCTAGTTAGGGTTAATGCATATTTTTACTTGATTGGAAGTTTTGGAACCCTCCCTAGTGATATTATTATGGTAAGAGATCCATTGATTATGTTTAGAGGATTCATATTGGTCATGACCCCAATCATAATATATATACCCAATTGGAAGTGTAAGTGGGATTTATCTTCTTCGAGTTAGGATTAATTTATAGATCTATTGCATTTCCCATTGCATACATTTTGGTAAATCCGACGTGAATCTAACCCTTCTAGGTTTTCTTTCACACTATAATTTTTATCATCTTATTATATTTTTCCATATTTTTATTAATGTATTGAACTAATTGGTATAGTTTTAACTTCATGTGTGTAGGTTTAACACATAATCATATCAAAATGGTTGTGTTCTATCTGTTTAGGTCTTCATTGAACACATGTAACTAGATCAATTTGGTCGATATGATATTCTTAGTTAGTTAGATTATGCCAACTACGTCAACCTAATCAACTTAGTTTATAGTATTTATTTTTGGAATATAGGTTCTACTAACTAAGTTGACCCAGTCAACTTAGTTTGTAATATTTCCTTTTGATAGTCAGTTTCCAACAACTAAGTCAACCCAGTCGACTTATTTTATAGTATTTATTTTTAACAGTCAGGTTCTAAACCTGTTTGACTTAGTTTTTAGTATTTATTTTTAGTAGCTAGGTTTTAACAAATAAGTTAACCCAGTCAACTTAGTTTGTAGTATTTATTTTTGGCATATAGGGTTCTGCAAATAGTGTCAATCTAGTTAACCTAGTTGATAAAAATTCAAAGCAACATTTAAGAATCACAACATAAAAATTTACAATATTAACCACATTTAAGACCACCAAGGTTCCTCTCTTTCCTTTCTCTATCATTTCAATATTTATTTTAGTTTTGTTTTTCACAAGTTAACAGTTTCTAAAACTATAACTCTATAGGTAACTTGGTCAACCTGGTTGACTTAGTTTTATAGTCTATTTTCTATTTGAGATACTTAGTCGATCTATTTACCTCTATTCATAAAGATCTTACTTATATAGAAAATCAACAACCCAGTTGACTCTATTATGTACTATTTGTATACAGTGTCACCAGAACTAACTCTGTACTATTCTCAATCAAAGAATTAATAACTATTTGCTAGTAATTGATTCACATTTAATTATTAGTTATTTGCATGCTTAGAGTAACTCACATAGTCTAAATAAGTGATTTTTACAATTACCATTATATTTACACTATTTTAATCTTTTGCACACACTTTTAAATCACATAACATTGAAAACACATTTAAACACTTGTCTTCTCAAGGCCTACCTACTTGGATTTCATCACCAAGGGGGAAGTTAACTTGGTTTTCTAGCCAAGTATAAATATGTAGTTAATGATATATATTGGCAAAGCACCTGAAAACCTTATCGCTATGAGATTTTGAAGTGACGGGGTAGGCCCCAATACCAAGCCAGTACCATTGCCAACACAAATCCCTTTCAGTCCAAACATCCTAAAACTAACCTTAAATTATTTTTTAGTTCCTTATTACAACCAACTCTTTATCACATTATTTACAAACTTTATTATAACTTAATAATATTTAGGAATGATCACTTAGCTAGATTTTAATTTCAAATTTTTTCCTACTCTTTAATCATTTTATTATGTATTACAAAACTTGCACTAGCCAACATTGGTGCAAGATTTGTGTTGTGTGCTCCAATTAGACCATCCACATTGATAAGATTGATTGTATGTTTGCTTTCATATGATTAGAAATATATTTCCTATTTTTATAACACTATGATTTGTGTCAACATAGTCTCTCACTGATTGATTCACCTTTTTTGCCTATAGTACATAATTGACCTATTCAACTCTGTATTCTTGTTATTCAATAAAAAATTTCTCACTACAGTACTAAGCTGACCTAGTTGACTTAGTATCTCTAGGACAAACTTGTTCTTTATTGTCTGACTTTGTATTCATTTAGATCCCTACTTCAAAGAATTAATAAGTAAACCTAGTCAACTTTGTACCTGTGGGCTGGCCTTATTCTGTGTTTGGATGATTGTGTCTTTATTTTGTGTCCTTTTGTCTAAAATTAGAAAATTGACCCTATCTACTCTGCACATCTTGGCCAATATTTTTTATGTGTGGTTATCTAGTCTTATTTCATAATGATGTCATATTTTCAGCCTTCACTTAGTCAATAACATTATATAATTAAATATTTAGATCAAAACCTCACTTATTTTATTACTTCAGATTAAACTATTCAATTTCTTCCCTCATCTTTTCCTAATCCAAAACAAATCACTACATAATGTAATACAATTGAGGTCTTTCATCCTAGTCCTCCTCTTACTACCAATGGTGGGAATCCTTTTGTTACACCCATAATAAGATCACCTAGCATTATCTCTTTCCAAAGTAACATGGTTGAAATTAATCCAACCAATGATATATATGATTTATGATTATTCAAAAACCTTGATGATAATACCATTTACACTCCTAACAAGAATGGTGGCTTACCAAGCTTCTTTTTTCTTCTACCAAACTTAGGATAACCAACACTAATGTTGGTAATATTCATCCCAATACCAATGTTGTGAGTCTTCCACCTAATACCCCTCCTCCCACCAGCACTAATAATCCCCCTCTTAACAACACTAATACCCCACCTTTAAATACTAATGTACAAATTGATATAACTCAAATTATTTCACAAATAGTTCAAAAAATGAACATCATACAAATAACTAATCATTCCCAAAAAATGCAAATGAAATAACATTTATTACACATGACTAGTCAACCACCTCAAGTCATCATGTCTCAACCAATTCATAATTTTGCTCCCCCGTCTCTTAATGATGCCAATGGGAATATCATCCCTCAACCTAATTTTCATAATAACACTCTTAAACATATTCAAAATGAACCTTTAGTTCCATTCATTGCTTCCATAGATATTGTAAACATTTCTCCAATTATCACATATGATGGGACTAGGGACCTTAATATCTTTATGAAGTCTTTTGGTAATATCTATAAGGAATGGGTCCAAACTAACAACTTTACTACCACCAAGCTCTTAGCCAAAACTTTTGTTGGTGATGCACTTGAATGGTACAACCAAATTCCTATATATTCCATCTCACAACTAGAGGATTTAATTAATGCTCTAACAAATAAATTACAACATGATGACCTTCCTAAAAATTACCTTAGCCATTTCATTAATGCCAAATAACTTCCTAATAAATATTCTCACACTTTCATCAAACAATGGAAGTCTCTTACTCATAAAGTGGATCATAACATGAATGATGATACTCTTTTAAAACTATTTTTACTACTCTTAAATTTCCCCTTCAATACAAAGTTCTAATCTTTTCCCCTAAAACTTTAGAAGAAGCCTTAGACCAAGTAAAAAGGCAAGACTTTATTATGACTCAATTTGACACACCTCAAAAAACTACTAAAGAACCTTTCCACTCATTTTATCATAACATTGATTCATCCAAGCCTCCATAAACCAAAAATTAATCATCTAATTCAATCAATGTTAACCCAACCCAACCTCCCTTGAGTCTATAATAACTTAAGATGAAATTACCACCCTCTAAACCCATGGGCTTTGATCCTTTTAAACCTCTTCCAAAATGGTTTTATCCTAATAATTTTTGTTAGTGTCATGCTACTATAGGTCATTATCATGAGTCTTATCATGATCTTCATCAATTTCTTCTTGATTCCTTACTTGTTCCACATTTAAATCTTGATACTCTAACAAAACAATGCTATTAAAACTATATTCAAGCTATGTAAATTCAATCTAAAGAATCACATAAACATAAACTAGATAATTAACAACAAAAATTATCCCATACCTACAACTCATCCACTAATGTTGTTCAAACCATATTTGATCCTTCTTATTACACCAATAAGGAGAGGACAACTAACATGAACAACTTTAAACATATCATTGCATCCATTAAACCTCAACCTCTTAGTTCACATGAACCAAAGGAGTTCCTAGTTCAAATGCCTACTCCAAAGCATATCATACATTGTCCTCCTTTACTTCTTCATACCTATCCTACACATCGTATGTCAAATTCAACATTCTTAAAATATAAAAAACCACCATATTTACCTATCTCGAAATGCACCTACCAATCCAATGTAAATAATTTTAATGGTTTAATGTCACCTCACTCCACCTCACATGTTGGGGCATCTTGTGATGCCCATCCACATATCCCTTCAGACCTTGGGGAATATTATGATGCCCATCCATACATCTAATCACCCATTAGGGAATATTAAAATGCCCACTCTTATTATATAATGCATAATAACAAACAAATTCAGATTTAAGAAATATTCTAAGACACATTAGCTTGTATTTCACATGCTCATCTTTGATAAAGATGTTAGCATAGATCTTACTTGTTATTTTTTTGTCTCATATTTCTTTGTTTTTTTGCACTTTACTTCTTTTAATTTCATTTTACTTGCACCATTATTGCCTTTGGGTTCTTTGGTTTTCTTACACATTAAATTTGGATTTTTTTTTTCATTTTGGTTCTTATATATCTCTTTCATTTTTGTCATTTTTTCTTTGCCTTAGTAGCTTTATGATTATTTTTCCCCCATTATTTAGCATTCACCTCATTAGTGTTCACCTTGTGAGTTGTAGTGTAATACCATAGATAAGACCAATATCTCCTCATAAACTACCACATTAAAATATCTTTAAATTAATTTTTGGGATGACTAATACTTTCATTAGTATTTGTGTTAGATCTGTTGTAGGTTAGTATGGCTTCTCTAGTGACATGACTATCATAGCATAACACCGACCCTTTTAAAACATTATTTTACCTCCTTATGATCAAATATGATAATATTCATCATTGTATCACTTATTACATAGATGGATATCTTATGGTCCCCACATTTACCTTGTCTCCTTTCATTTTAGGCTCACATCGTTCAAATTTGAGATTACACACTTATTTGTGGGCAAGTCTATGAGTCTTTAGGTACCTTGGAATTTAGATCATTTTCTCTCATGACCAAGTGTAATATATATTCTATTTGTCACCTATTTCACCCATGTTTGGTTATCTAAATCCACATGAAGGAGGAGGAATAAAAAAATCTAAAAGAGTTACAAGCCAAAAAAAATCCAAAACAAGTTAAAAATGAAATCATAAAATACAAATGAAAGGCAATGATTAAAATGCAAAAACAATATTAAAATTTATATCACACAAAAATATGTGATCTATATTTGGCAAATATCCTATCTTATTCAAAGATTAAAATCCATAGTTGGCCTCATGATATAGTCAAGGTCTACTGGGGTGCAGTAGGCTAGTAGACTAGGATAAGAGGTCTCATTATATCATATACTATCTAATGCCACTTACTTTCTCACACATGTACCCAATATTCATAGTATATTGACAAATCTATACGGGGTTCTAAGGAATGGGGAACACATTGTAGGAAGGTAGGTCCATTTTACTTTTCATGCATATAGCCTTCATGGGTTGATTTATGTACTTCACTTGTAAGCCAAATATTTGTGTTAATTACTCAAAGTGTCCTATGTCCTTGGTGTTTATAATTATTATCCTTTCTCATTTCCCTAGTGTGTCTCATTCTTGTTAAGGATGTTCACATCATCCATGTGGCACCTCACATTCCTTATTTACATCATATTTTCCTTATATTTCCCTTGTTAGATATTATTTTTAGTTGATCACATCCTTGATCACATCTACCTTATTATTCGTCTTGGTTTATAGTTTGAGAGTTTCACTGTAAGATCCTGGATAGGACCAAGCCTTCCTCACAAACATCGTTACACCATTTATTTACCACACCATAGCATTATCATACTAGTCATGTCATTAGGTGGTTGTGTTTTTTCTACATTGCATCTGAGAATAAACACTAAGTTTAAGTTTTCATCCTTTAGAGCTTTTTAATTTCATCTATTTATCATGTTGTTGTTTGATATTTGTGGACTTTACTTATTGTACATATGAAATTTTACATTCTTACATGTTTCTCTTTATGTATGACTTCTTCATTTTTGTCTTACATCTTGATTTACATTTCATTTTTAGCCATTCATGTTTTTATTTATGTTTGATTCAACATTCCTATCTTACATGGGGTTAATTTTCACTTTCTTGCATATCTTTGTTAGAGTTTTCTTACATTGATATTTCATTTTTCATTCATGATTTACATGCTTCTCAATGTGATTTAGTATGTTCTACATTCCTTTTTGCCATTTAAGTTTTACATGCTTTCCAATGTGATTTAGTGTGTTCTAAAATCACTTATCCTTCACTTTCCATAATTTTTTCATTCATTTTCCATCAATATTTTAGTTCTAACCTTGCCTTAATAGTTCTAATTTGCCAATTTTTATAATTAATTCATTACTACTTTAACCATCCTATGTATGCATGCATTGCTTTTATTATTAGTATTGTATCCCTAGGGTTTATCAAATGTAGGTGCTACAACCTCCATAATCAAGACTAGTATGTTTGCATATAATCATTTAGAAGAAAGGTAAGTTAAGGTATGTATATGGTATTTTTAGTTACTCTCATTTCATTTTAACATTACTTTTCATATGTCATTTTTTGTTATCTTAATTTTGTGTGTTTCTATGTTCTTTCTCAAAGCACCATCCCCTATTACACTAATGTGACATGTGATGAACTTTGAGTGGGATATATGTATACACAATATTTTTATTAACTTTACCACTTGCTAACACTTTCTATCTTGAAGTAACCTATCACATGTTAATCTCTCTAAGTGCATGCCTTAAAGGGTACACCAAGAAAGGGGTGGGTAGATTATTGGAGATATGTAATATTGTTGTGGCTTTGTATCATTCCTACCATTTCTCTAACCACTTATCATTAATCCAAACATATACTAAAAATATTTGCCTAAGCTTTGTCTCCTCTCTTAAAACCTCCTTTAGTCATTTTTTACCTTCATTAGCCCTTCCTAATACTAAAACCCTTTTTAATAGTTTAAATTATAAAGTCAATTGGGCTGACTTAGTATTATAATTGATACTTATTATTATCAATTAACAATACAGAGTCAATTGGGATGACTTAGTATTCTAATTTATACTTGTTATTATCAATTAACAATATAGAGTCAACTGGGTCAATTCCATTGCCTAAACTTTTAGAAAGGCCTAGGGTTAGATCCGCCTATATAAACAAATTATTTTTTCCATTTTGAAAAGAAGATAAGAAGTAAGATATATTGTGCATCCACTTATCCACCATTCTAGTTGAGGATAAAGCTTAGGGTTTTATAATTTCTTTGGAGATATGAATCTTTTCTTTTGGATGCATTGATAGGTTGTGTAGCCTAGAGATGATTTATCCTTGTCATCCTTACACAACACAAAAAACTCTTTAAAATCACCTTTTCCAAGGGAGAGATTGAGGCTCAGTGAGTTCGTCTTCGAAAGTAAGTATTCCTAACTTTATTACTCCTTTATAAGAGTAGATAGATATGCATTTGAACTTCTATTTCATACATTAGGATTACATATACATTGACATGAGTATATGTATTCTATGCATGTTTATTTTTATTATTTATTATCCCCACTTTATGCCACAAGATTTGGTGAACACTAAATTAGACTTTTTACTTTACTTGTTATTATTTTAGTGAATATGCAAACATAGAACCTAGTTAGGGTTATTGCATAGTTTTGCTTGAATGGAGGATTTGGAACCATCCCTAATGATATTATTGTGGTAAGAGATCCCTTGATTAGGTTTATCATATTTATATTGGTCATGACCCTAATTATCTAATGTATCCCCAATCAGAAGTGTAAGTAGGATTTATCTTCTTTGAGATAGGATTAATTTATAGATCTATTGTATTTCCCATTACATACACTTACCACTCATGGGACCTCTACTAACTGCAAGTGAACCACTTCAAAATCCTTTGAATAGTATTTTTATATCTCCTTAAGGTCTACTTGATAGTGCAACCTACTTGATCTCAACTTGATTCTTAGGAGTCATGAAAACTTTCTTAGCTTCACCTTTATCTAGACTATGATGTATAGGATCATCATAATTGACTTCTTGATGGAAAATTATGTTTGAAAGTGAATCAATATCAGATTGAGGCTTAGGCTACTCCTCAATCACATAAACCTCTATCTTGGTTTGATTTCACTCTTCTAAGACTATAGCCTGCTTGATAGTGATTTGACACTTCTATTCATGATAATTAGGTCTACCAATGACCTCAATATCAAGCTCATGT
The DNA here is from genome assembly GCA_037957365.1 of Torreya grandis. Taxonomy (NCBI): domain Eukaryota; kingdom Viridiplantae; phylum Streptophyta; class Pinopsida; order Cupressales; family Taxaceae; genus Torreya; species Torreya grandis. Next base: position 209,751 of record JARHVA010008637.1, read on the forward strand.
CTTTAGGATAAGAGTTTCCTTACCACTTTTTAAAACTCTTATATTATGGTATGAATCTGCTACCATAGATCATCATACTCTTATTGACTGTCACACTCATGGATGGCTTCATCTTAAGTAGGAAAAATTGCACCATCTTCCTCATTATCATGATATATCACACTTGGAGAATCATCATCATCATCTATTTGAATAAATTAGTTACCCATTACAACTTGTGTTAGGAAGTCATCAAGATTTACCTTAGAATACTCATCAACCTCATCATGAATGATGTATGTGCCAAGAATTATCTCATTAATGAAATTATATGGATCATACTCATAGGTATGAACACCATATTCATATAAAAAGAGATCAATACCTTTAATTTTTTAAGATTCTCCATCATTTATGACATGCTCCCCTTGCTCATTAATAGTGCAATTCAGATTGGAACTAGTTTCCACATATGGTTCAATGTGAAACTTGGATAATGTATATATTATTATTGTCAATTTAGATCCATACCTCATTATAAAATCCAAGAAATACCAATTAATAGAAATATACCCTCCTATCTTGGCAGTGAAGTCTCTTGATAGGAAAATGGCAAAGTGTGCAGGCAGATCCACCACCACTATGTCTTACAGAATTAGAAAACATGGGCAGTCATAGAAGAACACTTTAAAACCTTTGATGATCCCTATTGACTTATATAGTGTTCCATCAAGATGAAACACTCCTTTTCTATAAGGATCATATTTCAAGCCTAACTTATCTACAACTAGTCTAGGCATAACTAAGGTGCTTGTCCCACTATCCAAAATGCAAATATGGACCATATTATCTCCCATGATGAGGGTAAGATAGAAAGGTGGGGGTTTTTAAAACCTGGTATAAGGTTAAAAAATATGAATAGGTGCATTTTTTAGGGCTAAACTAATGTGCTTGACTGGTTAGGGATAAATATGGAGTTGGGACAACTTCTCTTGAAGTGACTCATTTTGACCAGGAATATGGAGTACCTCCCAAATAGATATGCTTATTTTTGTGTTCTTTAAGGAGTTAATGATATTCAAAGGAGAGAAACTAATCTTTTATTACATCTTTTGTGGAAATGAAGTACCTTTAGCTTGAGGCAATGAAGGCTTAACCACCCTTCCCAAGTTCTAATTTTGAAGAGGTGAAGGACTTGTAGATGATGCCATATTTGCATCCATACCTTGTTGCCTTGAAGAGGGGTTGTTTGGAGTTTCATTCACATCTTGAACATATCAAAAATATCTCCTATTTGAACTTGTGTTGATTGCAACTAAGTTACTCTGATTTAGGATAGAATTGTCCTCTATTTAGAAGTTCATGAAGATTGCTCCTTGATTGCCACACTCTCCATTTGGTTTTGATTACATAGAGCTATCATCTTCTTATGTTAAATAAGGAGTAGTCCCTCCTTGATAACCAAATATTAACCTTCATCCTCATTAGCATTCATATACTATCCTTGAGGTTACCCCCATGAATTTGGCCATTCTTGTCCTTGAACTAGGTTGATATGGATTGTAACCATGGCTCTTAAGGTGAGAGAATAGTTTGGATTGTAGGAATTAGATAACCCATGAAATTTAGGTTGACCTTGTCCCCTCCCTTAACAATTATGCTGAGGTAGATATCTATTTGCTTATAGAGGATAATAGTAGGAGTTTTTGTAAGATCTAACATGTTGATTTGATTACCTAGTTGAAGCTTTTAAGGCCTTATATTTTGCTTTCTAATAAATGACATCATCTAATTTCTTTGGAGAAAATTTAGACTTGTTATTTGGATTTGGAAATGGATCAAGGCTTGGAGGTGTAGTAGGCATGTTAGGAAAGACATGAATTGAGACCTTTGGAGGGAGTTTTTTGGCTTGGATCAAATTATTCTTGGCTCTAATATCCACATCATAGGCACTAGGCAAGGTGTACCCTCCCATGGACTACAACATGATAGATATATCAGTCCTGTTAGCTCTGAGGTAGGTTTGGAAAACAAAAATTATAGGGGGTATCATGGGAGGTAGAAACTTATTCTATATCCTTTAAAAACTTTCATTGAAATCATGCATGGATTTATTGGGTCCTCTTTAGATGATATTCAACTGATGAATCAATGATGTATGATCACTTTATCCTCAAATCTTTGAGTCAACAACTCCTAAATTCATCCCATGAGTAATGCATCCTTATGGAAAGGATCTATACCAATCAAGATATTTTACCCTAAGGGACATGGAAAAAAATATAATTTCTATATTAATCTCTATGATATTATAGAAATTACAAAAGTTAGATATGTTTGTAATATGCTCACTTGGGGTGACAGGACCTTCCCTTTTGAAATAAGGGACACTCTTGGTGGCATTGGGAGGGATATCATCATAAGAAACAAGGTTTATTGGATTTTCAATATTGAAATTTGGGAAAGAATATTGCCTATCCATGTTACCTTCAACCTCTTTTTAATTCTCATGCTCTTCTTTAATTTCAAAGTCTTCTTGCTCTTTAGGCTCTTCAAGTGTCAATATAGGCTCAAGGTATTGAACTTCAAGAGGAAGTTGAGGATGAGGGAGTAGATTTACAAAATGATTACCTCTACAAGAAGCTAACCTAGTAAAGACCATGAAGCATAAGAAAAAGAAATAAGAAATTAGTCTATAATAAGACTCTATACATTCAGTGGAGTCTCCAAATGCTGAGTAGGAAACACTTATGTAGATATGATATTGTCAAGACCATCATTCACCTTGACAAGAAGTGCTTAGGATAATTATCCAACCAAGCATGCTAGAACTATTGTCACTCAATTTTACACCCTTGAAGAGGTAGTTCAATCCTTCTCCAATTGAGTGAAATAATTGGATTACCCCTAAACCCATGGGTTGTCTATAGTGGGGATAAACCTCTAAATTAAAGGGTTAGTTCCCTTGATATGTTTATTCAAGCTCATCACCTATGCTACTAACTTATTGGAATGAAGAGAGAGAGAGAGTGATAAAACATGAAATAAACCTAACCTAGTTAGGTTATGCACCAAATATAACTCCATAAGACTACCATGAACTTTCACTATGAAGGATGATTCACAAAACTGATCTCAACATCCAAGGTTTTCTCTAACATAAGTATTTCAACATCAAGGTAAGATGCAATGCATTTCTCAGGGTGGATGAATAAAATTTCTAATTGTAGACACTAGTAATGTTCCTTACACTTATATACATAAAATAACACTAATTACACTTCATGTGACCTATTAGAGAGTAGACTAATTACATAAAACATGAAAGAGTAAGGAGAACATAAGGTTAGATGATTATCACTGGTCATTCAACTATGCACTACTTCACATACTTATAAAAAAAATTGAGAAATAAAAATTAGATTTAAATATTTTATTCAAAGGTAAAATTATTTCTCAAACTATCATGGCTTTGCCATACCAGATGTGGATTGTTTACAAAGCCAAAAGTGGCTATTGATATAGAGGAGTGTGAAGAGAAAGGGGGGCGTAGTAGGAAAATATTGACAAGTGTTCATGTGAGTTACAAAAATAAAGGGGTTATATAATAGTCATGAATAGACCTAAAAATCCATGTGTCTCACTCCTTAATATTCTCTAACCTTCCATGTGGTGTAAGAGTTAGAACTTGGCTTGACACTTTGACTAGCTTCTTAAAAATTGCCCTTTGCATAAGAAGAGTGAAAAATGGGGTTATAAATCATGAATTCACCATGAAATTATCACATAAAACCATTAGACACCTATCATGTCTTAATATACTCCTCTAATCTGATATTTCATCATTCATGTGCATAGGTGACTTGAAACTCTTTATTTCCCATGCCTAGCTTGGTCTAACTAGCCCAAAACTCAAGTTTACCTTTTGAAAGTCACTCTTTATTCATAAATGGTATTAAAATATGTTATAAAACTTGAAATAAACAATTTTGGTTCTTGGAAAAACTCTCAAGAATTCATTTTTCTTCTTAAACCCTCACTAGGCCTATTTTACTTATAATCCTAAAAACATGTAAAAATTATTATGTAAGAGAATGTATGGATGTTAATAAAAAAAAAATTGAATATTATAGGATAAAATATGTCATTAAAACTCCATGTCAAATTTGAGGTCCTGAATCTGAGGGTACGCCCATTTTTCTACCTTTCTCTCTCCTCAATTAGGCCTCCTTTCCTAGAACCCTAATTTCTTGATATAAAATTCTCCCAAACATTTTAAATCACCAAAAATCATGTGATTAACTTTATCTACAATATCAAAAATTTATATGTCAATTTTGAGGTCCTAAATCCCTATGGAAGTATGCAGACCATGACATGACCTTACTACCTAGTCTCATTTTAGGCATGTTTGAGACTACCTTGAAAAATGAGCCTTATTTGACTACATAAATAATTTAATGTGAAAATTTTTGGACTTTAATAGTTATTACACATCCCAAATGACCTCATACAATTATTGAGAGGTTTTCCCTTTCTCAAAACACTTACAAAACACTAAAAATCATGAAAAATAGGGCATTTATTATAGCCCATACAACTACAAGTATGGATGAAGTGCATGTGGAGAACCTCCTTGGAGTATTAAACAACATATAAGAGGTTTAAAGATTAAAATATGGAATTTAATGTGATTTATGGGTCCATTTCTTCTACCTAGTCACTATTAGGGTTTTACGAGTGTTTAAGACCTATTTAGGGTCTTAACAATCATTCATAAATCACAGGCCACAAATTATCCTCTTTATACTTGGAGAAACTTATTTACTTACCCCATACTTATTATAAATGTCTCAAATTACCATGCAAAGTATGGGCTATGGTGTGAATGTATGAAGTTGTTCCTTGGGTGGTAGACTTAGCTTTCTTAAACTCAAGAAAAGTCTAATTTGAGTTTTAGGCCTAAAAACTCATTATCACTACTGAGAGAGATTCAAAAAGATACAAAAAAACATTTCTTATTATAATACATTCCTTGTAAATGATCATTAATTCACCATATGGATTTGGTGTACTAGTCAAGGGACTTAGGGTTTAAGGCCTGTCACCTCCTTTCTAACCCTCAAGGGCATTTGGATTGAAATCTAAGGTTTGGTGTAAACTAGAATTATATTTATACCTTTTATATGCTTATGTATTTCCTTAAGGTCTCTTCCTGGGGTTTTACATGTTTTTTTTGTGTTTTAGGTCCAAATAGACCCCTTGGTCTCATGACTTCCCTTTGCCAATGAAGTGAGCAAGGCCTGAGATAAAATAGTGAGTATTCCTACTACCTGTATGAATTTGAGGTGAGAATATATGTCTTTATTCACTCATAACCATATTCTATATATATTCAAAAAGTGTTATCATGCCTATGAGGGCCTCAAAACTCCATCTCTCTTATGACTGGTTGGATATGCCTATGTGTGTCCTATGCTTCTTAGGTCCAAATTGAGTTTTGACATTTTCACCTTTATTATCAGGTCTAAGGGTTATATTTATATGTTTATAACATTATTAAATCATTAAAAAATTACTTGTTTCCCTTTAGACATATCACAAGACTTTACATTCTTAAATCAAGCATACATACTCTTGAGGAGAAGGTAGACCTATATGTGTTGATTGACTATGTATGGGGACTTGAAATTAGTTTTTATAAATACTATTAATATTTAATTTAGTCTCAAAATGACCTTATTACCTATTTGTTTATCTGAGTTAGACCTCATATCCTCTATATGTAATTTGTTCCTTATTCAAGCTTAAGACTAGCCTATCCTCATGTAGTAACCTGTAGGTGGCCTGTAGAGTATTTTGATTATCTTCTTTATGTTTAGACCTAATCCTCACACATTATTAACTTTATCAATGGATGTTATATTTATTTTTACAATCCAAGTTAAACTTAGAACACCTTTCAAACTTATTTTCCCCTCTCTTTCTTTAGGCTTAAGACCAAATATCTCGTTAGCAACATATACGTGCTAGTAGGTTGTTTGAGCACTAGGATTGACATTTGGAAGATGATTTATTCAATATTTTATGTTTATTGAAGAATTAAATCAAAAGAGTTTATTCACACTAAACTATAGGGTCTAAAAACACTTTTAATGACATCATAAAACCACTTCTCACTTGCTCTTTTTGTACACAATATTATAGGTGGTCTTCTAGGACTATTAACTTAGTCCCTTAGTTATCCCCTAATTTTCAAGTGACTCAGGTGTTCCTTAATAGTTTATTTCCTATTTAAAATGTAATAAAGTTAAGTCTCCTATTTGAGGCTACTTTATTGGAAGGTAATTGAATTTTGGGTTCACAAATAGGACCTACATGCATAGGGCCTGTAGGTCTCTTTTACTTGGAAAAGTTACTTAGAGAGACAACTGAGTCCCTATATCCTTCTATAATTATACAACTATTGTGTTCTTATCTAACACTTCTCCATGGATCATAGTGTTGGGATGAACATACCCCCACTTTTGAACATTGGAACCCTAGAGAAACCCTGATGTTTGAACATGAAAATTTTGCTTGATAGGATCATTTATAGAATTTGAAGATCATCCACTCTATTAAAGGTAAGCTTACATGGTTTTTTTTAGCTTTAATTTGGACTAACCTCGCTAATAAATGGTTTTTATTTCTCTAGTTATAGGTTCCATATCATTTGTCCCTAATAATTTCATGTCTCAAAACACTGGCCAAGGTCCTCAATTTAAAATTTGAATGTTGGTAGGAATATTTTGAAAGTTCATTTTGGACCTAAGCATAAAATTCATGTTCTAAGTTTTATCATGTTTATTAACATAACTAACACTTAGACTAAATTCCTTGGTCCCATTAATTACTTTTCCCTTTAAAATTTCCTTATATACCTAACCTTCATTCTATAGGGTCCTTTTAATGTTTCCTAATAGATCCTAAGATTTTAAACCTAAGGCCCCATCATATTTTTTAAATACTAATGGGATATTAGTATTAACATCTTAGCCTAAGTTCTAATTTCCCATCCACTTTTGTGTTAACTTGTCCCCTTATTATTACCTTAGACTAAGGTTTTAATTCTAAGGCCCTAACACATTTTTTAATATAATTAGGACCTTAGTCTTAACACCTTAACCTAAGTCTCTATCTCTAAGGCCCTAACTTAACTTCCTTACATCTTGTAGAATCCAATGAACTTCACTTTATCCTAGACTTCGATCCAACAGAGCGAAAAAAGACCAAGATTGAGCTTAAACATCATGCATCTCAGATGATCTAATGGTTCACACTTTATTACAACCTTTGATCAAATGGCATGAGGAAAATTGATAGAATCCTGCACATGTCCCATTGGACCAATCACCTTTAAGCTCTCAGATCATGATCAATGGTCCTCACTTTATCACAAAGACTTAATCAAATGAAGTGAGGCATAGTTTGAAATTCAAGGAACTACAAAAGGATTGAAGGATCAACATTTGGCACCCTCGCATTCAATGATAAAAAATATATGGGTCCCACCTGACAAAGAAACCAATCATAGGCAAACTCTTAGATCATGTTCCTATGGATGATGCTTTATCACCAACTAAGATCCAATGATATGAATTAAGTCCAAGATCTTGGGAAGCCCCACAAATGTGTCAGGTGGTGCTCCTACATTAGGCCACAATAATTTGATGATCTTAAAATTTAATCTCACATGATCATCATTTGATGTTCACAAGGATGTATTTGATGTCCATGTGACCATAAACGTTAATCTCATAAAATTAAAAGCTTTACTAGCTTAAAATGAATGTTTGTGTGACTGTTAGTTGACATCTTCAAGGATGTATTTGATGTTTATGATACCATAAAATTTAAGATAATGAATTATTATGCTTAGAGTCAAAATATACTCCAAAATATTTTTAGAAGGCTCAAAAATGACTTTACAGGCTAAAGGAAGTGCTCAAACACTAGAAGTATTCAAATTGTAAAATATGAAAATGGTCTTATAATCTAAGTATGTAAAATAAACCTAATCTAAGTCTATACTTTAAAGTCCCTATGATATTTAATTAAAATTTCATAAACCTTAAATTATATACTTATACTAAGTCTTATTTAAAAAAGAGAGAGTCCTTATCACATAAAGTTTAGACCAAATGTTTTTAGCTAAAGGTTTTAATTGTTTTGTCAATACAATAAAATCATGTGTTATTAGACCATTGTGTCATGTTGATCCTTTTGAGAATATTTTATAAGCCTTGGTATAAGTATTATAGACTAATTTGTACATTATGTTTATTAAACATGACATAAACATCAGCCTATAATATTTAGGCCATGGCCCCCTTGCATATAAATCTAAAAGATTAGGCATAAACCCCTTAGCCTAAGGTTTATTTCGTGCTTATTAAACAAAGAAAAACTTAGCCTAAGGGACTTAAGCCTAGGTTGTGGTTATAATATAATGATAAATTAATGTTTTATCATCTCTATAGATCAATAACATGCACTTTATTGTGGGGTTTTGATCCAATGATGTGAAGGTGCCTAAAGACTTTTCAATGAGACCTTGAGGCCCATGAACTTGATGCATGACAAAAGGGCATTTGAGTCAAAGCTGACAAGATGATCTGATGGTTTGTGATTCATTTTTGGGAGATGATCCAATGACATGAAGGTGCTCATGAAGTTTTAAAGACCCATAAACTTGCCACGTGGCCAATACTCATTTGACAAAGGATTGACATAGGATTTGAAGCACATGGAAAACATGTGAAGGCACCAAGTGTCACTACCATAGAGCTTGGAATAAAAATATCCAATCACAAGGAAGGGATCATATTAAAATCAATGGCTCATGTTAATCCTATATTTTTATCCAACAAAATGAAATAAAGGAAGCATTTTTAAATACCAATGGCTAGTGCTCAAAAGGCATTTATAAAAAAAGTCATAAAAATCCTAGACTGATGCCACATAAGCTCCACACAAGAATAAAAGGATAAAATACAAGATCTTGTGGGATCAAAAATTCAAAGGTATAAAGGTAAAGGTCTAAATCAAATCCAAGGCACATATAAGCCTAAGCTTGAATATATTTTGCCACTAAAGCTCCAAACCCCTAAACCCTACATAAAACAACCCAAACAGACTTAATCAGTTGAAACTTGATACAAGGAGAACTTAATTATGTTTATAAGCATAAGATAACTTACATAGAGATCACTTTCAATATAGTATGAATAATTTGTAGGAACAAATACAATGGAGACTTATAAACAACAATTGAAAGAGGAGACCGAACTCTATTTGTCAATAGAAAATGAAGTTTGAATGTTTAGAGACATTGAATTAGAATTTTATCCCTAAATATCCCAAACATTAAGAACTAGTCCAAATTTTTTTCATGATTGAGCAATTGAAACCCATCACAAAATAAGTGCAAAGAATTGTCACAATAAGCTAGAGACACTATGACCTAATCATTGTTCAGATGGATGGCCTCTATTATGCTATGATAAAACCTGAGGTACTAAACTATATAGATATCCTTGCTCCCATCTTTGTTGACTATAGAATTGATAATGAATGGATCATTAGGGAGGGCAACTCTAAGGAAGTAGCATATATTTATCTTGTAGTATTTGAGAAATGTTATAAGCTCCGTGTTCCCCATGTGGATTTATCCAAGTTCAAAGAGTGGACAAGCAACCATGACTTGGGCTCTGTCCTTAGACCTTAGCTACAACAAGGCCCTCATATCCTCAAGTAATTTAAAGGTAAAATCCTAGTATTCTAATTTAAGGAGTGTATTAGGGTTATAATGGCCCTATTGAATCAAGCCTTTAGATTCCCCTTAACCACCTATGCAAATAAAATATGGGTATCCTTTGTTTATTTCATAGTGGAATAAAAGTTTACCCATCCAATTGGAGATTTAAACAATGTCTTCCTCACCAAGAAATTCATTTCCATAAAAAAGAAGACATATAAGTATTTTTATATGATGTCATACCTACTAGATGCCTTGATTGCCTCAATCAACTTCCCAAGTTTTAGGAATTGGTCCTTGAAAGGAAAAACCACCATTTCACATCACTATTCTAAATTACACATCTTTAAGTATAGGAACCACATGAAGTTTATTTATGACTACATTAATCCAACCATAGTTGAATCCATCATAGGTGTTTCTATGCCTAGGGTCCACCCCCACATCAAGAATTATGTGGAGATGATAGGTGATATATGGTACTACCCTGACTACACAATCATCAAGATTGAGGGCATCATGTCCTAGCCTTACATGTTACCAGTATATGTTCCTATCAAGGTAGTTGAACAAGAAATTACTTCCCAATTCCTACATGGCATTGATGGCACTTATAAAGAAAAGAAGAAAGGACCTCTCCACACCTTCCCTCTGATCATTGGAAGGACCATACTTTAGGACTGGAAGCAGGTTGAGACCATGGCCAAACACCAAGATTCATTTGTTTTTCAACTTGATGAACTTAAGATGTGGGATCCTAAAGGTATAGTGGCTAACCACTTGAATGACAAGAAGCTCCCAAAGCCTAAATATGTACATAAACTTAGTGTCCATAACACCATATATATTAAGGATAAGAACTATGAATAACTATTGGTTGTGATCCAAGGCCACAACATCAAAGTGGAGTATAGGCTAACCAAGGATGACAAGTCCTTAGGAAAAACATGGAAAATGCATCTGTTATAGTATCCTTTGCTACCTGGTCCATCTGGGATAGCCCAAGAATAATCCCAAGTAGAAAACCAATAGCCATAGCCTCAAAAACAAATTATGAAAAAATAAAATAAACAAGGTAGGGATAAGGAGAAAGTAGGGGAAGTGAGATTAGAAGAGAGACTTGGGGAGGGCCCCTCACCTTCAACACTTTCCCAAAAGCCACCATACCCAATCTAATATATTGATATGATAGCCTTGGATCTAGAAGAAAAACTTGAGGGTGCCCTCAAATAACTTGCAAAATCTTATGACTTAGACATGAAAGAGGAGATCGAGGAAGATAAAGGAAAAGAGCTTGTCTCTGTGGCATCCCAAGAAAAGAGGAAGGTAGAGCTAGCATTAGTCCGCATTGGACCAATGAACAGACCAAGATTGAATTTCACTCACCCTACCAGTAAAATAAATATATTTAGTTATGAATTCCCAATTGATGGACTAGTCATTCTAGACTATTTCATTTATGGAAAGTTACAAAAGATTCTTTCTCTTTCTCATTCATGGGCCATGACAAGGGTTATTGATGTTGAGATACACAATGACATAAAACCATGGATTAGATCTATGGTGAGGGAGTAAGAGGATTATGGTCACCCAAGGACTAGAAACTAAAAAGATGGATACCCTAGAGGCATCAAGTAGCTCAGGTGTGGAGATCCCATAACCTCCCAAGTTCAAGAATCCAACACTATCATCAAATTTAACCCTAACACAACTAAGTTTGAAAGAATAATAACAAGGATAGTTGTGGTTGGAATATAGGAATTCACCTTTGATCCCTTTGTGGGATTAACCCTAGTGGGGGTCTAGCAACTTGGTGAAGCTACAATTCTTGAAGAGGATGTGGAAAGCTTGATTGAGGCCCAGTCAACATAAGCCAAAGTCAGAGTCTAGGGGATGAAGTAGAGGATTGTAAATTTGGAAAGAGAAAAGGAAAACTTAGAAACATAGGAAATTTTGTCAATGCCTAAGGAAAAGACCAAAATGATTGATGATTCATTTTATGACATGTTTAAATCACTAAAAATAATGAAGCTAAGAGAGAGTGCATTAGAAGGGCAGTGTGCATTGTCCAAGGGCCTGATCACCTAATGGTAAGCCTTAGAGGACAAAATTGCCTAGATTCTCAACATTTGAATAGGGAAATAGATCCTAGGTTTTAAAACCATTAGTTTGGGACACTTGAGCATAATTCTAGGAATTATGATTAAAAAGGTTCAAAGTTTGAGTGCTTGGCACAATGATGTGGAAAGACTCCTAGAAAATGATAAGGAATTAATTTCAAGAATTAAATAAATAATTAGGACTATGCTCATAGATTCTACACATCCCACTATCTTTGGAATCATAAGTGACAAATAATTTAAACATAGGGCTACTTTGGTAATGCAAGAAATCAAAGGAAAAATAAAAGGCAAATTTGGGGATGATAACAACAAAATCATAGGCATGATATTAAATCCAAGGAAAAGGATAAATGAATATAGGAGAATTAAAGAAGCCATATATAGGAATGATAAGGAAGTTGATGACTTGGTAGATCAAGAGAAGTGTATCATGAAGCTTGTTGTGGATCTAGAGCTAGTTGAAGAGCAACATGATAAATCCATGGCCATCCTCTAGCAATGACAGTCAGAGGATCCACCAACAAATTAAGCAATATTCTATTTTGTATAATTTTATAATTCCATTGTAAAGTCATATGTTAGTTTTTTAGCATAATTACCTCTAGGTTAGTATGATTGTGAAAAGCATGTGTATTTTAGAACTTGTAAGGATAGTTGTCCTTATCTTTGTACACCTATATTTTGTAACTGATTGGTTTACTACCTGAGCTTTCTATAAAGGCATGTATTACCATTTGTAAAGAGGGATATTTTTGGGTGACTTTTTTACACTTGAAGCAATTAATATGATCAAGGAATTCTGCAAGGATTGTCCATATTTGATATTTCAATTTCTAATATAGCTTTTCTCTCAATTGCTATTAGAGGTCTTGAATTTGATTGGTGTCTTTGAATTTTGAGTTGCATTTTATAATCACAGAGTTTCTAATTTGTGTACATGATATATTAGTTGTAAGATCTTAGGTTTTGCTTCATTTCATTTTGCTTTATATTTAGATGTGTAAATGTTATTTGATTATATTAGTAAATCCTTAAAGTAGACATGGTTCTTACTTGTGATTATTTACATTATCCTTTGAAGTTTGCCTGATATATAGTGAGATTTGAGCTTAGGCTATGTTTCATTATATATTGGTTGAATGCATACTCAATTAAAATTGATGCTTTGTCATAATGTTTGAGACTAAAATTGGCAATCACTCATTTCTTTTTTGCCTTACCCTTCTCTTTGCTCCTTTTTACACCAAAATCACTTTAGTTTTAGATTCATTATAAATATCCACTTAGATTAATTTGTAGATTACATATGGAATGTAAATCACTAATTATTAACATATATTCTATGAAATTCATGGACAATGGACCAAGGTGGCTCCCAACCACCAAAACATATAAATATTGTGAAACAATTTATCGTGATCTATTGTTATTTCACCATAGGTAACGAGATTGCCAATACCTATAACTCATATCCTGAATTATATAAATTATAAAATGATAATTGTTCTTCAAACACTAATATTGGCTCTAGTTAATTTAGAGGTATCAACACATAGGTCCTCTGACCATGTTTCATATCATTTTCACTTATCTTTACAGTCTTTACAGACTTGTATGTGCAGTCAACCCACACATAGGTTTTGTATGTTTTTTGAGAGCATATTGTTCATTTTTATCACTTAATGATGGTAGTGAAGCAATCAAGGCTATATGAAGGTATGAGGAGATACATCAATTTTTCCTTATGGCTTTGAGTATATCCAACCTACTTCTACAGTCTGTACATACCTGTATATGGAATAAACACTTATGATTCTCATTAGAAAATGTACTTGGACCACCATATTGATTTTATCATTCTTCTAGTAGTAAAATATTACTTCATAACCTTATACTATGATATACCACTAGTATTTGATCCAAAATTGGCAATCAATCATGTAGTGGAGTGTTCAAACCTTGGCATTATTTCCAAAGAGCAAACACTTGAAGATTATGAATAAGAATAACACATTAAGGAATTATCCATGATATCCATGAATTTTATGGATATACCATGAGTGATTAATCATTTTTAACCTCTGAATATTACAAATATATCAAACAAAACAAAACTTGAAGCAAGATCCACTAAAACACCTTGTACATCAAGACACATTTCCTCCAAGTGAAGACACTTCATGAAGATGATTTGTTTGATGAAAATACCATTAAATTTAGATCCTTAGCTTCTATAATTCACACTAAAAACATTCATCTCCATCAAATTCATAATTGGAGAAACAAATGCAAGAATAGACCTCTCTCATATGGATATGACATAGTGACTTGTTATCACTCTTAATGATTATTAATAAATAAGAGGCCATAAATATGAAAAATAACTCCACATATTTTATTATTAATATTACCCATAACAATGTCTAAAGTTTTAGCTCCTAACTCTCTCTGTCCTAGTTGTACTGTTCAATTCAAATTTACGTTCTTGAGATTGTGAAGGCAAAGATGGAGGAGAAAGAGTGCCTAAAGTTTAATTTCAACCTAAAACTTTTTAAAAATATATAAAATGATTTGAGGGAGCTTAAGGTACACTTAAAAACTATTTCCAACTAAATTCTAATCTTGCAAGGTGATACAAGTGCCTAAATGTGTTTGTAACGTGTCATTTTTCTTAGTTTAGGCATTAAACTACATATGTTGTCAGTATATGACTATACCTAAACATTTTCTAACCTATTTATAACATCATGTACATTGGAAATATTCTTTAAATGTTTTATTCTTGGAATGGTATGCCCAACTCTTTCAAATAGGTCAAAGGTGGCCAAAATGTGATTTTTGCATATGAGAGTCAAATAAAATGTTAGTGCATTATATTATGATATTAATGACACTTCAATAAAATTTTTAAATTACCTTAAACCATACCAAACATTTGACCATTTTTGAAAACATCAATACCTTGTAATTCACCCATAGGACTAGACAAGTAAACATCAGACCAAACATTAGACAATGTTAGACAAGAACAAATATTACCATATGGAACTCTTTAGGACCATTTGATACCATTAATTTTTTTTTATAACATTGTGAAGTTTCAACCTAGAGGAGATGACCAATATTGATTTGACGTCACAATTTGGTCAATAGGAAGTAAACAAAAAATTTCTATAGATAGATTTGCAGCAACAGTAAAAGACCTCTTTGGATAAGGGTGTGCAGTAGTAAATCTCCTTTTCTTGGTTGATTTCTAAGTTAATTATACAAAATAAAAAGGATTACCTTTAGTATAAGATATTGTAGTTATCTTTGACATGAAAACTAGACACCAGTCTTATAGCTAGAATGCTTGAAATCTCTTTGGAGTTTCCAGATGCTAAATATATAAGCTATAACAACTGCAAGTATGTCAAGATCAACACCAATATTGAGAAATCTTCTTTAACTTGGGTCCCACTGGGTGTGCCAAAAATCATTGTCACATTGAGTTGAACACTTTGAGGAGGTGTTTAAATTATCTTCACTCAATCGACACAATGAAAACTCTCTAATGCTATGGGTGGCCTATGACTAAAGAGAACCTATAGAGAGGTTTGGCTTCCTTGATGCTACACCTATACTATAACTACACCTACTCAAATTTTAAGAAAAAGGGAAAGTGAAATCTAAAAGAAAACAAAAAAAGGGGTGCTTCACCAAATTATGGGTCTCCTTATCTTGCCTATGAGTTGATAATAAAGGTAATATATGATTGAATCTAATCACACAACTTTAATATTTTCTCTAGCATAAGTATTTCAATATGGAGATTGTATCTGATATATCAACTAAGAGGGGCAATCAAGAGGCCTATAATGAGTCACTAATAATGTTTTTACACACTTGTCATTTATATAACCACTTGATACACACTATATGACCTATTATAAGATAAATTAATGACAAAGAGGTAAGAATGAAGAGGAAAAATGCAAGGAGATTGAACATCAACACTAACATTTATCAAAAAATTTCCATGAAAACACTAAATGTGAGATGAAGAAGGCAAAAAATAGTTTGCATTCACTTCAAAATCAACAACAATTAGCAATTATAGTAAGGAATACCTATACTAACATGGAGTATGCTTTATAATGTCCTCATCATGACTATATATAGAATAATGGAGAAGAGAGAGAGAGATAGGGTAGACATGTGAAAAGTATATTATGATTGCCATCTATCATGAAACCAATTACACTACCAATATAAGGTGAACAAATAGTATTATCATTCATATTTAGCATGTTTTGGATTGTTTTGATGATGTCCTAATGAGAGGTGATGTAGAAATGGATTTTCACCTCCCATGAATCATCCTTTCTCTCTTAAAATTTCCCTTTCTTGATTGAGTAGTTACAAGTTGATATCTTGACACATGGCTTATTTTCCCTCTTTGGTATATTACTATGCAATTCTTGGCTCTTTCAATGCATCTTTCATCTTGGTAAAAGTGAGAATTAATGCCTAAATCTGCTCATATTGTTATCTATATCATTATAACTTGTAACTTCATGTTTAGGTTGTTTGATCCAAATGGGATGCAATGAAGACAAGTCTATTACTCCATATACATGAATTATAAACATCCTATAATTTAATTTTTTCCATGCATTTTCTTATCCAATTTCTCATGTGACAAAGTTTACCTTCTCGAGTTTACAGGCCTAGAGGTGCCTATTCAAGATGCATGTTTTGAGCGAAAAATCCTTTTCATGCATTTTTAATTGTAAATGCCTATAATAGGATTGATACATTCCCAATTAATATTTAAAATGTTTTTTCAAATTCCTTGATCTTTGTAATGGCCTCAAACCTTAATTTGGACATGGTTAGGGTTTTTAGGCAATGTGATTATTTTAGCCCTAATGGATCTTTTTGGATGATTTCTTATTTTAGTCTCCTATAAAATCAATTTTGAAAAATTACCTAGTGTACCTAATACTAAAATATGTATCTAATCAATTTAAACATAAAAATACACTCTCTCTTTCATATTCCTATGTGTAGGCCTGCAGGTGCCTATTCCAAGCTTAAAACCCATTGTATACCTACTCTTGAAATTGACTCCCCTACCTCTTATGACCTTTAAGGATATTTGGGAAAATTTAAAGTCTATTTTAATTGTTTTAATACCTTTAAAAAGGATAAATCATATATAATTTGCCAATATCCTTTCAACTCTACCTACAGACTTGACATAGCCTACTTGTGCATGCATACAATATCTATCTTCTTACCATTTATGATATTCACATACTTGGAGTAGATTTTATGTTAGATATAATAGGATAAGAATATAAATAATGTATTATATACTTAATTTTGTAATGAATGTCTATCACTTGTCTTGTCATACTTGAAATATTGTTCAAGAACACTAGACCAATGGCCTTTCTAGCCCACCACATAAAATTTCTAGTTGGAGATGATCATGGGGTCTACCAACTTTTTGGATTCTCTGAGTGTCTTATACACTTGTCCCTAAGTATTTAAATCTATATTTTATATGGTTTATTCCCCAAAACATCAAATATGCTTACTTATAGGATTGTGTTTCTTCTATTTGAGGCATGTGTGTTGAATCAACACTAGAAGACCACTTTGGAGATGAGTGTAAGATTGTGTAAACATGAAATGGGGTATGATTAATTATTAAAAATTCATACCATATGATTTATCTTCTTTCATAATTCCAAAAACTTCTCAATAACATCAAACAACCCCAAAACTTGTACTCTCCCAATATTTGAGGATATGTACATTCAAATATTACTCATTCATGCATTGAATGCTTGATTTGGGAGGGATAATTTGATTAGTTTAGGTATTTTAAATTTTTTACACTATGATTTCAACTACCTTCATTCTTGGAACACTTCACAACCCTAAATAACCCTATCTACCATGTCTAAACTAACAAATATTACTAATTCATGCATTGAATGCTTGATTTGGGAGGGATAATTTGATTAGTTTAGGTATTTTAAATTTTTTACACTATGATTTCAACTACCTTCATTCTTGGAACACTTCACAGCCCTAAATAACCCTATCTGAAATTTCTTGTTAATACAATTATGACCACTATGATTTTATATTAAATTTGATGTTTCAAGAGCCATTGGACCTATAGGATATGATTTTTATCTTTACCAAGCACTCATAAAACATATAAATGTCATTTCAAGAGAAAAATTATGATACTAGGGTTTAGTAGGGTTTAAGAGGTAGTCAAATTTTTAACAATGGTTCATAAAGCTCTACCCCATAATCCCAAAAGTATTTCCATGGATTTAAATGGTATAGGGGTGGTCAACATACCCTAAGATAATTTTACATAATACATCTCTTCTTTATTGAAACAAATTCATCAAAATGGTTCTTCTTCTCTTGACAATGACCCGATGTATACCTTGAAAGTTTTTTTTCCTTTATTAGACTTGCAACTTTTATATATGCATGGTTTTGAGATTGAGGAGGCTAGAGGAAGTTATGGAGATATTAGAAGACCATGTTTATTTTGAAAACCCTATCAAATTATTCTAATCAATTTTGATATAGTATGTTCACTTTTGGACTTGTCTTCATCAACAAAACTTACTTATTTTGCCAAAATGCCCTGCTAAATTTGTGGAACATATGCCAATGGATTTTATCTTGGATTTTACAGTTATGGTGTAATGTACCAAGCATCTATTTATCTCCTTTTCTTATCATTTATTACATCATACTATGTTTGGAAATTAGATCAATGATCAACATAGTTTTAAAGGTGAATGCACATTTGAAAAGAAGCATTTTAACACCTTGACCAAGTGTATGGGCATAATGATGTATAATTTGACCTTCATCAAGTGTCACATGACCCAGATAAACTTGTTTTAACTCTATGTATGGTATTAGGTCTTCACATTTGATATTATTCAAAGGAGTTACATTATAACATTGTAACAAGAAGTATAAAAAAACAAATGAAACTTTTATATCTACAAAAATACCTTAAACTCCTTAAAAAGTTTGTAAAGATAAAAATGCCATCTCACTAGCTTTGCTTCAAGTCCACTACCCACTTCAGATCACTATGCTATATTTAGAATATCATCACCTTATTATTTTCACCATGGATCAAGTATATCATGACTTTTGAAAAACAACTTAACATCTCCAAAGTTACCTTAAACTTTTTCAAAATACTTGAAAAGGTATTCATGAGTGATAATGACATAAGACTGATTGGACAAGACACACATTATAAAACTTAACATACTAATAAGATTTTGTTTATACCTTGAGATAACCTATAAAACCAAACCATGAAACCAAAACATCTCTCTCAACAAGATCATATATAAGATGAGATGGCTCAATTAACCATTTTGGATAGACATTGGTCATGGGTGGATGGTTATCAAATAGTGAGAAACATATTCTTCTTGAATAAACACAAGGTTCAATATGATGGAATCTTCCTCAAGGATGAATAAGTTTCCCAGCCTTATGTCTTCTACTTGATCCTAAGGATCAAGTCTACAGTGAGCATTTTACCACTCATCAAGTAAGATATCTATAATCTCTTCTAAATGTGTGGTAGTCTCATGAAGGACATCATTCTCCTCTTCATCATACATGGTGCAATTTAGGGGGATTAAAATAGGTGAGTATGGCTCTATGTGATTTATATAAATAGTCTCAACCTTGATTGTTAGTTTGGTTCCATAGCTAGTCCTAAGAAATATGTGTGACAAATCTAAGGATATATACCTACCCATATTTGTATTGAATTCCTTAGAAAGGCATATATTAAAGTAAGGGGGAAAGTCTATGACTGAAACATCTTGGGAAAATGAGGGGCTTGGATAAGCATGTAAAGTAAGGATCAAATTCTTAATGATTCTAATGGTCCTTATAATTTTCCCATCAAGTTGAATCAATCATTTTATGATTGGATAGTATTCAATGCCTAACATATCAACCATATTCTTAGGCATAATTGTACTAATTGTCCCTGAATCAATCATGTAGTTGTGTACAATATGCTTTTCGATGATGAGAGAAACATAAAATAGATGTGGCTTGTTTAACTTACTTTCATTCTCGCCCTTTGGCTAGGAAATAATGATAGGAAAAATTGTTACATTTTCTTTGATTTCATGACTAAGATGATTTAAAGCTTCATTCAATAGGTCTCTTTGGGCAAGAATAGAGAGAGCTTCCCACATGGTCACATTCAGGTTTTTTCTCTTCATTTTCGCAACTATATTAAAGGGAATTTGTCTTTCTTTTGGCTAAAAATTTGGAATAGCAACATATTACCTTTAGTTTTGGATGATTTGAGGTTGAGTTCCCTTTTGGATAGATTGGTTTGATTATGTTTTAGGTGTCCCAACAACCAATTTATCCTTGATAACTTCATGACGAACTTGAGAGGTGAGAACTTGACCAACTAGAAGAGATGACTTAGGTTCTATTACTATTTTCTTATACCTTGTGTTACAAGTAATTAGGTTGTTTACCTTTATTACCACCTTATTTTGATTCATACCACATAAGTCATTTTCTTCCCAATTCATGACAATAGAAACACCTTGCTCTTGTACTTGCTCATGTATTTATCCTCTTTATGGAGCTAATTCACTTGATTGCCCTTGAGAAAGTGACACATTTTGAACCATCAAGGCTTGGTTTAGCACTCCATTTAAACATGTGGTTTGATTATGAGGCTAATTACACATATAGAACCACTCATAATCTTAAACCAAGTTATTTTTAATGTTTAAAATGGATTTTAAAGTGCTAAAAGCATTAGTATTTTGAATATTGTAGGGACTAACATGTGTGATTTGGCCTTGGGCTTATGGATTGCCTTGATAAGGCTACCTATGAGGGTGATAAGTCTGATTGTAATGATAATATGGTCTAATATGTTGAGATTTCTACTTATTTAAGTCCACTAATTAATTTTGAAATATTTCCAATGGGATGGGAAATAAGTTAAGATGATTAGTTGCCAAATTGGTCTGAGTTTGTGGAGGTTCAAGAAATATAGGCATTAGAGGCATAATGGAAATCTTTCCCACTTAAATCAAGCTATTTTCATCCCTTATAACAATGTCATATGTAGCTGGTAGTATTATACCTCCCATGGACTATATCATGATAGTAATATCATTATTTAATGATCTCAAGTAGTAAAAGAAGGTAGTATTTAGATTGGGCTTCACCAAAGGTGGGATTATATCCTAATTATTTTAGAATCTAAAGTTGAACTCCACCATGTACTCATGAGGAGCCCTCTTGATGGTATAAAGTTGATCCATGAGAGAGATGGTCACTCTTGTATTCAAACTATTGGCAAAGTCTCTATCCCAACTCATCCTAGCTATGAATTGTACCAAGTTGTAACCCTCTATACCATTGAAAATCTCTTCCTTTTAAGAAGAGGACATTGAGCACAACTGAGAATTCACCTAAGTGAGTAGTAAGTGTAGGATTCAACACAATGAAAAAAATGAGAATGTGTAAAAAATACACTAAAGAATAAATAGCACCATACAATACCCCATTAGAATTATCAATAGTGACCCCCCCTCAAATTTGCAAATACAATCATGCTCATATAGATATCGGGCATAACCAAGAATGTGTCTTGAGAAATTAATGTGTAAGTATGTGATAATTAAAAGGATGTTAGGATCTGTCGATAATATATTTAAGAGGTAAAATATGTGAAAAATAAGTAGTTATATAGGGCCTAAAAATTTCATCAATGTGTAGATCATGATAAAATAGGCACTTTTAAAGAAGATGGCATTGAAAAAAGAGTTATCAATCAAAAGTTGTGTTAAAAATATGAGCTCATATAAAAAACTCCACCCAACATAAATTGGAAAAATGTTTGGATTGATTGGAGTCACCCAAAATGAAATTTGAAATTTTTTGGGTTGATTAAATATTTGGTTAGGGGATAGAGATAAGCCCCCGCTAGTAAGAATCAAGATTTAATTCCCCCCCACCCATGTGACCACACCATATGACTAAGGGCTAAAACCTTTTGTGAGTGGTTAAATTTGATGGCCTCCTAAATGTCACAAAGCAACACAACAAAGAAATAAAAGTGGGTAGAAATAGATCCATGTTCATGTAGGTGGTAGATTATGTCTACCTTGTTCTTAGGTGCATTAGATTTTGAGGGTTACTTTTGCACCTATCAGGTTTTGATGGATACTTAAAATGCCTTAGAGTTTGATGTGTGTTTAGACAACTTAAAATTTTCATTTGGTATAAAAATCTTGATGAAGGAAATAATGAGTAGATGTCTAGAGGTGTCAAAATGTATGTGGCTAGGCAAAAACCCATTGAATAACTATAATGGGAGATAGTAGGATCTGATGATGTTTGGAGTGGTGTCAGGATCTAAGGGAGTGGTTGTAACATTGTCAATATCTAAGGATTGATTGAAAAATTGTAGGGTTTCACTAAACCTGCATGTAGAGACCCAAATTTTTGTAGTGAGGAGAATTCTTAAAACCAGAATTCTTAAAACCAACTTCTCTTGTGCCTATGCAAGTTCTAAGTCTATACCTATTTTATTTCTCCCTAGACACTTATGTACTGGACAAACACCTAAATTGACACAGGTGTTATATTATGATGCAGATGTCAAGTGCCAAAAAATCATCTAATTTACAAATGAAATGTTAGGGTGTGGAGCTAAAAGCTTCACCAAGGAGCACATTTTGACAGTTTCAGGTCTACACAGACACTGGCATCAGTCAGGAGCGACTGACATCGGCCAGGTGCAGTTGCAGAGGCACCGACATTGGCAGTGGGTTGGCCGGTGGCGGTCACAAGCAAGCAGCAAGAACCGTCGTCGGTTACTTGTGCGTCTAGAATGCTATTTTTGAGGACAGAAGCGAGTGTTTGCATGATGAGTTTAAGTTGTAGTCTTAAGCTCGCGTCTCTATTATTAGTAATATTATTTTTAGAGCCCTTAATCAAGTGGCTTAACTGTTTGTTGTAAGTGCATGCTCAAGTTTCCTAATTCTATATGTAGAATTAGATCTTCTTAGCTTTGTGTGAATTATTGTAGTAATTCATTGCATTTGGTATGTTGAAGAATAGTACAGAATTGAATCAATCCAGGTTTGTTGGAGTTGATTGTTCTTGAGAGAGAGAGCTCTTGAGGAATAGAGATCTAGTGAGAGATCTATACATCTAGGAGAGGTGTGGAAGAAAGAAGTTTCTTCAATTGTATTCCTTTTGTAAAGAGTTTGTTAATACAAGTTTTTAGGGTGGTTTCTTGTATCTCTTGTTCTTGTTATTATCTCATTCTAGTTATTTTTTTATCTAATTTATTTCCACATTTATTGCTTTCACAAGTGTAATCTATTGTTGGTTGATCCCCAACAAGTGGTATCAATTGTTAGGTTGTGGAGCTAAAAGCTTCAACCCTTTACAAACAGAAGGAATGAAAGGTTGCTGAGATCCAAGAGCACCGGCGTCGGCAGCAGGACCGACGTCGATCGTGACCAGTGCAGAAGGTCACCGGTGACGGCAGGGAGTTGGCTGACGTCGGCAGAACCAGTTAGATAGTGACCGACGTCAGTCGCCTATGTGTTCCAGAACTATTCATTGCACGAATAGTTAGTTGAGTGAACAAAGAGTTTACATGTAAAGACCAGTTAGAGTCTTGAGCTGCGTGGATATTCATTCCATATTAAGAGTCTAAGTTATTGTTTAAGTTAGGGATCTATTTATAGACCCATTGGCATGTATTGTATAAGTATGAGATAGAGAGGAAGGCAAGCAAGTTCCTTCTATTGTAAGATCATTGAGTTACAGGTTGTTGCAAGCTCATAGGAGATCTACATGTGAGTATGGTCTATTGAATTGCAGGTTGCAGGTTCATGGGAGATCAACTTGAAGTGATATAGAGTGCTTAGTGTACCCGCAAGGTTATTACTGACTAGTTGGAGAGGTGAACACCAATTCTATGTGTGAGTTGGTTGTTGGGACCATTTTTTGTGTAGGAGAGTGTGTGTGAGAAGAATTACTATACACTTGAGGTGTGGGAAACCTCTATAAGGTGAAAGAGTGTGGCGGCTCTTTGTTGTATTCTTTTCTGTAAAGTGTTAATACAAGATAGTGTATTGTCTCTCATATTTTGTGCTATTGGTGAATTCTAGTTACTTGTGTTTCTAGTTATTTCCACATATTTAATTGCTTATATTTGGTAATCATATTGTGCTCTTTTTGAGGAGCAAGATCCTAACAAGAGGAATCAAAACAGGTGTGTTTGTTCTTGGATTTCCCCCTACAATTGGTATCAGAGCTTTTGGTTGGGATACTAACAGATTGGTTTAGATCTGGGTAGTGTGTTTTGATTACAGGTTACTCACAGGGTTTCTATTTGAGTGGGAGTTGAGCAATGGCAGAAGATAGTAAACTATGAATGGAAAAGTTTAATGGCAAGAACTACCAATTATGGAGGATGTATATTGAGAACTATTTGTATCAAAAAGATTTATACTTACCGTTGGGTGGGGTTGGTTGTAAACCCCAGAATATGAAGGATGAAGAATGGGAGGTTCTTGATCGGAAGACTCTGGGATCTATAAGATTGAGTCTTGCATCATCTATGATTTCTAGCTTATCACAGTGTAAGACAATGGTGGAGTTGATGAAATCTTTGGCAGATTTGTATGAAAAACCCTCAGCTTCTAATAAGGTATTTCTTATGAAGCGTTTATTTAATTTGCAAATGTTGGAAGGTGGATCTGTTCATAGCCATCTTAGTGATTTCCATGGTTTGGTAAACTAGTTAAGTTCAATCAATATTGTATTTGATGATGAAATTAGAGCTCTCTTAATCTTGTGTTCATTACCTGAAAGTTGGGAAGGTTTGGTAATGGTAGTTTCTAACACTGTGTTTGCTTCAAAAGTCTTAAAAGTGGATGATGTTGTGAGTGTGATCTTGAATGAGGAGATACGCAGGAAAAGCACAGGTGAATCATCAGGGGATGCTTTGAGTGTTGAAGGCAGAGGAAGGCAAAGAGAGAAGATAGAGCGTGGGAGATCAAGGTCGAAGATAGGCAGTAGATCCAAGTCTAGGTATGATAGAATAACCTATTGGAAATGTGGAAAGAAAGGGCACTTAAAGAGAGATTGCAGATTAGGTGAAGATCAGCATGAAGGACATGAAGAAGAAGCAGATGTTGCAGATTACCTTGCACAAGATGCTCTGGTATGTTCTTTGGATAAAGTAGAATCTTGGGTTTTAGATTCTGGTGCCTCTTTTCATGCATCCCCACATAGAGAATTTTTTCATGAGTATGTCCAAGGAGACTTTGGAGAAATTTGTGTAGGGGATGGTAGGCCTTGTCAGATTGTTGGCAAAGGAAAAGTGATGCTGAAACTGTAGACAAGTAACACATGGGTGTTAAAGGAGGTCATGCATGTCCTAGTTCTGGAGAGGAATTTGATTTCTATTAGAAGTTTGGGTGATGAGGGTTGCACAGTAACTCTCACAGCAGACTCTTGGAAGGTTACCAAGGGTACACTTATTGTAGCAAGAGGTAAAAAAGTAGGTATGTTTTATCTATCTACTTGTATTACTGATTCTCTTTTTGGGTTATCTACTTCAGCTGTAGATTCAAAGATGTGGCTTAATAGGCTTGGTCACATGAATAAGAAAGAGATGCATGTTCTTGAGTCAAAGGGTATGCTTCCAGATTTGGAAGGCACGGATTGTGATTTCTGTATGCAGAAGAAGAAGGTGAAGTTTCTTGAGGAATCCGATGTTAGTGACAAGAACAGGAAAGCCTTGGTTTTCAAGGAGAAGGTGATGGATAGAGTTCAACACAAGGTGTAGAGGAATTTTGAGCAGAGCAAGGGTGATTTGGACAAGGGTTTGATCCAAAAGGAGCTCACGGGAAAAAGTCAGGCCTCACTAGAAAAACACAGAGACTGACGTCGGCAAGAAAATCAATGTCGACGTCCAAATAGGGACTGACATCAGCTATGTGCAGCTTGACGTCAATGACTCAGGGCAGATATCGACCGATGTCGGCCAAGGGAAACTGACGTCGGTAAGGTGGCAGTCGCAAGGAACCAACATCAGTCGGCTGCAGACTGAGATGTGACTGGCATCAGTCACTGAGACAAATTTTGGGTGGACAACAAGCTGTCATGGAGTCTCAAGCGCCCATATGGAGGACTGAAGGCATAAGTAAGTTCTTAAATTCATCATTTCCCTTCTTTACACTACTTGTTGCTCACTTATGGTATAGGACCAGGGAGTTATTAAAGAAGCAGAGCAGGTAGATCTAGGAAACAGTGGGAGCTTGGCATGGATGGAGGATGTGATTCCTTGGAGGAGAACTAAACAGGTGTTTTGGGTAGAGTTGCCAGCTGGAAGAAAGCACTGAGAGACGAATGGATGTTTAGGATGAAGAAGAGCAAAAATGGATACGTGAGATGGAAGATCAGGGTATATGGTCTTGTATGAGCTGCAGGGCAATGGAGGTTTGATCATTGTGTTTCTCTTTACCAGGTTGGATAATATTAGCTATATTATCCTATTTCTATATGATGTGCTTGTTGCAGGGTTACATATACAGGTATTGCTGAACTATAGGTAAAGCTAGTTTAGGGGGATGTCATGGAGAATCTAGGAGCAGCAAGATTCTTTGGCATGAGTGTGTTCTAGAGACATGGAAGGTCAGTTGTTGACTTTGTTTCAGGATGATTGTGTGAGACCGGTTAGCACGCCGATGGTTGGATAGTTCACAGAACAAGTGTCTTGATTCACATAATGAGGTTGAGTACATGTGTACTAAACCTGAGTTTTCTCAAGCAGTGGGAGTTGTCACAAGTTTGGAGTCAATCTGGGAGAGAAGTACTAAAGGGCAGTTCAGTGGGACCAGTAGCAGGTGCATATGCTATGCAGGGTCAAGTTCTTTTCTACATGGTTGTAGATGCGGATGTGGCAGGTAATTTAGATGATAGGTTTTGCACTATAGGTTTTTTGTGGTGGTTGGTCTTCAAGAGTAATCTTGAAGAGGAATACAGAGCCAAGGGAACAAACTAGACTAAGTACAAGTACAGGTACAGGTTGCAACATTTTATCTCCAAGTGGGAGATTGTTAGGTTGTGGAGCTAAAATCTTTAACCCTTTACAAACAGAAGGAATGGAAGGTTGCTGAGATCCAGGAGCACTGACGTTGGCAGCAGGATTGACGTCGATCGTGACTAGTGTAGAAGGTCACCGGCGATGGTAGGGAGTCGGTCGACGTCGGTAGAACCAGTTAGACAGGGACCGACGTCGGTCGCCTGTGTGTTCCAAAACTATTCATTGCATAAACAGTTAGTTGAGTGAACAAAGAGTTTGTATGTAAAGATCAGTTAGAGTCTTGAGCTGCGTGGATATTCATTCCATATTAAGAGTCTAAGTTATTGTTTAAGTTAGGGATCTATTTATAGACCTATTGGCATGTATTATATAAGTATGAGATAGAGAGGAAGGCAAGCAAGTTCCTTCTATTGTAAGATCATTGAGTTGCAGGTTGTTGCAAGCTCATAAGAGATCTACATGTGAGTATGGTCTGTTGAATTACAAGTTGCAAGTTCATGGGAGATCAACTTGAAGTGCTATAGAGTGCTTGGTGTACCGGCAAGGTTATTACTGACTAGTTGGAGAGGTGAACACCAATTTTGTGTGTGAGTTGGTTGTTGGGACCATTTTTTGTGTAGGAGAGTGTGTGTGAGAAGAATTACTGTACACTTGAGGTGTGGGAAACCTCTGTAAGGTGAAAGACTGTGGCGGCTCTTTGTTGTATTCTTTTCTGTAAAGTGTTAATACAAGATAGTGTATTGTCTCTCATATTCTGTGCTATTGGTGAATTCTAGTTACTTGTGTTTCTGGTTATTTCCACATATTTAATTTCTTATATTTGGTAATCATATTTTGCTCTTTCTGAGGAGCAAGATCCTAACAAGAGGAATCAGAACAGGTGTGTTTGTTCTTGGATTTCCCCCTACATGAAATGTATCTTGATGGTCTGCTTAAGTACATTAATGCAAGTTATTCACCATAGGGGTATAAATATAAGATCAATCCACATTCATTCTTCACCTAGCATAGACCAAGTTAACTTATCAAAAGGATTACATCAAAGATTCAAGTGAGCAAAGATTTCCTATTTTCTCTTATTCTCATATCAATCATTATAACAACATATACACAGGTCTGAAGTATTGAATGAACATCTCAAGAGATATACTTTCCAAGTTACAAGATAGGCCACTATTTTACTTGCTTATCACACATTGCATGATTCACACACAAGCCAAAACATAGGGGAAAAATACATAACTCTAAGGCCCTCTTTGGATTATTGGCTATGCAGGTAATTATCATTAATAGAGAGATATTTTGGGTAGCTTGACACTATGTGCCCACTAACCCATTTTTCCATAGCCACTATGAGGAGGAAGAGTTAGGGTTTTGTTATTTGACATGGAATGATAGTCCATGACCTAGATCTAAATGTACTAGAGTGAAAGTGATGAAAAACTTTGAAGCATCTAGGTGGTTGCATCCTATTTTAGTAGGTATTCCATATAAGACACTTATTTTTGACGCAAACACTAGCATTGATATAACTATCCTAGGATGATATAAGTGTCTTCAGATATAATGGCACTTATTCTAAAATTTGAAGATAGTTCAAGAATACTCTTCTAGTATTCTTCTTTCATGTTCTAGATCCATATCTATATTAGCATTAGAACAAACTAAGCACTTGTTTTCATTATCATTTCAAAATATATAATAGTTTTAATTTCCATTTTTATCATAACTAAGTATAATAAATTTAGTATATATTATATCTAAGTTTCACAAACAATGGGACTCTTATAGATATAATTTATTATCATTTTTCCTTATGCTATCTCTAACCCATTTAATCCTAGATAACCCCAATCTAGACTTTTAGGGTTAAACATTTGATAAACATAATCTTTGAGCTCAAGACCCTAGTTGGATTAGGGTTTTATGTTATTTTGAACAAAAGTTTGATTTTTGATTTTTCAAAAATAAAATTTAAAATTTGCAAAAAATCAAATTTCCTTTTTTTTTTATCAATATGTGCAATATGGATGCATCTATCACCCACTTTGGGTTCCAATTTGTAATAGTTTTTGTGGTTTGATATATCACCTTCCTTGTTAAATTTACTAAGAAAATTCATAAACATCATGAGAATGATATTAAATAAAGACAACGCTTGATCTCTCTCCATAATTAATTTTGTAATATTATAGAGCTAGTATCTAGATGCTAATGTGCATGTTCTTAACCATTTATTTTACCTAATCCTTATTCAAATGACAAATACCATCCTACACCCATTATTTTCCCATGGATTATTTGGATCCTCTGGTCCATGTTACTAATTAAAGAGATAAGGGTTCTCAACATAGTCCCCTACTTTTTAATATACAACAGTGCCTCCTAAGCCTAAACTTATGATCAAATCTAATGGATATGACCTTGTCTACCAATTTAGCAATACACATGATAAAATTTCAATCCTTGAGATCCCAAAGAAATTTACTATTTACAAGGATATATTATACAAGGCATTACATGAAACCCAAGTTCCAAGTAATATTTTTAGGAATCATGAAAGATTTAAAGAACAATGCAAATCTCTTTACCTTTGATCCAACAAATTTTCCATCCAAAGATATCATTGATCAAGATTCTCCTTTATTCATATAAGTGACCATGTAAAATGAGGGTATCAAATGAGTGATTATTGATAATGGATAAGATTTAAATATTTATAGCATAAACTTCCTAACCACCATGTGTATTAGCACCAATATTATTCAAAAATTATTTATGCATATACAAGGGTTTGATAGTTCACATATCCCTTTGGTTGGTCAAATCACATTGGATGTAACTTTGGGATCAAAAATAATTTCAACTAATTTTTAGGGAATGTCTTAATCTTTACATTATAATATACTCTTGGGTAGAACTTAGATACATTAAATGGAAGTTATCCCATCTACCCTAAACCAATGTGTAAGGCATGATGGGACATTATTAATCATGCCTATCAATGATGAACCTTGAATTCCCATAATAGTACCACCTAAACAATGCATTCTTTTTGACCATATATGCATGTATGAAATAGGCAAGTCAAGTATAAGGGATCCCTCATCTCTAGATGAAAATAAGTAAATAAATATTGAGGTACAAATAGATGAACATAAAGATCCAGAACCATTACCAAAAGAGCCAATAAAAATATAAGAGACCCTAACATTTGAGCATCCTTTAGTGGTCAATACTAAGTAAAAAGATGGCCATGTTTCAAATTACTATGACAATGATGATGATATCACTTATGATATGATAGATGAGAAAATGTAAAATCTAAAATTTGATCCACTTGATCACATTTCACATGACCTATTCCAACCTATATGTCCTAGTACATATAAACTAAATCCACTTCTATAAAATACAAAATTGAATCCAGATAAGGGAAAAGAAAAAATAGCAGATAAGTATGTAAATTATTGTTACTCCATATATCCCTATTGGCTAGAAACATCAAGTCAACCATACAAGGATCAAATACAAATACATCATGTGAACAATGTGGAGTCTTATCAAAAGGCTTCACAACAAACTTTACAAATCATAAAACAATAAGATACTATAAATTCCATATTGTCTATGTTATTTGAACATATAATGATTTATTTACCTTCTACTAGACATAGATCAAGAAATAGACTTATACTTACAAAGGGAGTACCATAATTGTGTTTGAAATATGAAAAAGGCAAAATCCTTCCTATCTTTCAAAAGAGAAGTATCTCCCCAAGTGACCAAATTTTGAAGAGTTAACTATTAATACTAATATTGATGGGGTATATTTCCACCATCTCTAGTTTGATAACAACAAGTGGGATAAACTTGTGGCTTTACATTTCCCATATAATTAGTTCATATTATAAATGAACTAATATACACTCCATTGATGCCAAAATCTCAAGGATACATTTAATTACCTATCATCTCTGGAATAAATGTGGAAACTTTGACCATATGGATATTAGACCATGAACCACATTTGAAATTAAAGTTGGAAATAATTGGCTAGTCGAGGGGAATGCAAAGCTAGATACTACAAATATGTGTATTAATTTTCTTGATATGTATAGAAATACTTTCATATAACATGAAGAGTATGGTTATTTACCTACACCATTGGCTTCAGGTAAACCATTGGATACAAATATTGAAGATGTGGCAGTATATCAATATAAACAAATCTTGAATTTTTTTCCAAGTGGGCCTACACCTTTTGATGATTAGGACTTCTTTGACTAAAATTATTTCAATATTCCAAAAATACCAAAACATTTAGAACATTCAAAAACCTAAAAATATTTTTAGCATATACATATTCTATTGGCTCTTTAGCATCTATGTCTTAGTTATATATTGATGGATATCATATCAATTACTTCTATATACACATGTGCTTCATGATTATATTTTAAGTGTGATACAAACATGTACATATACATGATATATTCACTTTTATATGTTGGGATTTCCCTCTTCTCACATCACTAGGATGTTTATGGTATCTACCTCTATGATAGAAATACATACAATTTATATCATTCTATGGTCACTTTACATTATCATGTTTGATCTCATATATGTACTTACACATGCTTTTATCTATGCTTGTATCTTTTATAGTGTACTTGATATGTTATGTACTTGACAATTTTTGCTAACACATTGACTCCATGGGCTACTATGATATGTATATGTTGGTTAATTTTAATTTACTTTATGCACTTCCTTAAGTGGTTTGCCTTTCTATTTTCTTGTTTTCTGAGCATTTGAATGTGCACCATTGTTTATGGCCCCCATTCTTTTATTTTCTTATTTGACATTTAAATATGTCATTATTGGTTGTATGGACATTTAAACATATAATTATTGTTTTTATGGATGTTGTAATAAGTCATGTCTATTTGATTTTGTGGCATTTGAACATTTCCCTTATTTGCAATCTCCTTAGGCCATTACTTTTTGACTTGTTTTTGAGTGCTCTTATGTTTGTGTTTCATTGCTTGTTAAGCTAGTATTGTTACTATATAGATGTTTCCATGATCTTTAACATACATATTAGGCCTTGATGTGATCAAATTATATGTGATACAATGATACATTTACCTAGACATGTTATCCTATATGTTACATGGTTCATTCATAGTTATATGGCTATCTTTTCCTTTTAAGGAGAGGTAACTGCAAGTTTATATTCTTCCCTCACCTCAAAGGGGGCATATCAGTGGGGGCATGTCATAGAGCTTCCACACATTTATAGTTATGAATTGAATGGGGGCATGCCATTGAGACATGGTTTACACACATTTATATTTTCAAATATACATTAGGGGCATGTTTTTGATAAGATGTTCTTCACACTTATTTAATATTCAACAACCTTGATTATAGTGGGGGCATGCTTTAGAAACATGTCTTCCACATTGGCACTAATATAAATTTTCATATTTCTCTATATATTAGGGGGGTAAGGAGGATGTTATGGTAACATGTCACCCACACTTGTTTGAATTTCTAAATTGGCCAAAGCACACAGTTTTATGATTTAGATACACATTTATGGAAAATTTATATACATTAGTATTATTAATATACATAATTCCAACATGAGACATATCTAAGATGAATATGCTATGAAATGTGTACCTAATATTACAAAATCAAAATGAGTTTCAAATACAAACTATTCTTAGGGATTGTCACCACGCATCAGTTTGGACTTTTATGAACAATATTGATCTAATCTACTACAATATTTAGTTCAATTTTTGGTATGTTTTAGATAATTAAATAACTTGATATTTATAATTTTTTAGGTTGGAATTGATTTTATCATCCAATTTGATAGTGTGAAATGACCTAGTTCACTCAAACTTATTAGGTTATAAGTATGATTAGGTTGCATAGTTGATCTAGTCTCAACTTCTAGGTAGAAATTCATCTTTGCTTCAGGGTTGGAGGCATAAGCCCTCCTCTCTCTCTCTCTATATATATATATATATATATATATATATCCTTCTATATATTCACTTTATAGATTTATATATTTTTCCTAATCTCAATTTTAGTGATTCATAATGACACATATTTCAAAATAAGTTTCCAATAGGAAAGATGGTTGAATAGATACATGGGTGTACTCCTCAACCTTGATCTATTTCAATTTCAACCATTTCAATACTTTTAATTTCAGATTATATGCACTAATTATATATTGTAACATGATCTTCATTGTAAGTCAGTAACCAACAAAGCACTCAAGTTAGACTCAAGAAAAGACAAGGTATGTTATATACAACTAAGTACGTATTTATTTCCTTTAAACTAGAAATTTCATTACTAAATTAAAGGGGGAAGGAAATGTATACACTCTTTCTAAATTATATATCACCTCAATCTTTTACACTTGGTAAACTCATACCTTATCTATTCCTCTCAGTTATATACCTTTCCTACTTCTACAAGTTTTGCATCTACTCTCTCTTGTGCCTGTTAGCTTATCTCTTAGTTTGACCAATCTTATGTTGATGACCTAGGCCTTCTACCTTTCCCAAAATGTTTAAAACCTACTTATGTTATGCCTTTACAATTTTTGAGCTTATATCTATTTTCCTAATCCTTAGATACTTGATTCTCGAATAGACACTTATGTCGATGCTAGTGTCCTAATCCGATGCAAATGTCCTACTCTAACACATGTATATAGTACCCTAAAGCAATCTAATTTACAAATTAAATGTATCCTAATTATCAACCTAATCTATTTAATTCAAGTTATTCTCTAAAAGGATTGGTATAAATATGAGATAAACCCTCATTCATTACTCCCCTAACATAGACCAAGGGAACTTATCAAAAACATTATATTAAGCATTCAAGTGAGCAAATCTTTCCTATTTTTTCCTTTTCTCATAACATTCATATGCATAACACATTCATAGGTCTAAATTAATAAATGAGAAGCCCAAGAATTATATTTTCAAAGTTACAAGCTAGGTCACTTTGTACTTGCTTATCACACATTACATGATTCACACACAAGACAATACTTAGGGGAGAACTACATAAGTCTAAGGCCCTCTTTATATTATTGGATATATAGGTATAATTCATTGATATATAGGTCTTTGGGTTAGTTCAACACCATGTGCCCACTAACTCATTTTTTTCATAGTCACTATGAGGAGGAAGAGTTAGTTTTTTTATTTGACAAGGAGTGAAAATCCATGACCTAGATCTGAATGCAACAAAGTGAAGGTGAAAAAAAACTCAAAATAATCTAGATGGTTGAATCTTTTTTCATCTGGTATTCCATGTAACACACCTACATTCGACCTAGATACTACTAATGACACAATTATCCTAGGTTGACACAAGTGGTTGTGGCTACCAGGGCATATAATCCATAATGTAGTGACTATTATAGAATACTCTTCCATTTTTATTCTTAATTATTTTAGATCTAGATCAATATTAGCATCATAATCAGCTAAGTACTTATTCTCATTATCACTGCAATATCTAGCATAGTTTTACTTTCCATTTTAAACATATCCCTACATAACAAATTTAGTATATATTATATCTAAGTTTACAAAATAATTGGCCTAATAGAGATAAAGTTTATCATCCTTTTGCCTTAGGATATCTCTATCCCCTTTAACCATAGATAACCCTAATTTATATTTTTAGGGTTAAATAGTTCCACATTAATGGTAATAATTTTGGACTACCATAAAGAGTGAGAATTTATGGATAAGCTAGATCTAAACCATTCTTGTTTCCATACTAACTATAGCTTGATGGTTTGCCAAGCCTTCCATAAAAAATTAGTCACAAATGTAGATGTTATTTTGACAAGGAAAGGGTTAAAATTAGTGTTTTAAGCCCTATATTTTTCTAGGCACCTCTATCTTGAGGGTTTCCAAAAGGATATATAGTGCCTAAGGAGGATTTTCCAAGATTTTTTCCCCTTAATGGACGTTGGGATCCATTTGACATAGGGAATAGTTCCCTAGTTGAAAATTTTTGATGCCTCTAAACGTATCACAAGTTTCCTTATTATTCAATGATCACTTCTCATTTTATAATTATCAAAATTCAAAGCATGAGTAATAAGTTTTGGTAACTTATGATATCTTTGGTGAAATAACGATAGATCAATGTTTAATTGTTTCACAAAATTTATATTAATTTATGGTTGGGGGGCATCATGGACCAAATCTTTACAAAGTGTAAGTATCTATGCTAATACTAGTGAATTATGATCAAGGCTTAAATTATAGACTAATTTAAATGGATATTTATAATGAAATCTAAACTAAAGTGACCTAGTTAAAAAAAAAGCAAAAGAGAAGGGTAAGGCATAAAGAAAATAAGTGATTTTTTATCTTAGCCTCAAACATTATGACAAAGTTTCAATTACAATTGAGTATGCATTTAACCAATGTATAATGCAAAATAACATAAGCTCAGATATCACTACACACCAAGTAAACCTCCAAGGATGATATAAAGAAGTACAAGTAAGAACTGAATATACTTTAAAGATTTGTTACCACATTCAATTAACATTTACACATTCTAATGCAGAGCAAATTAAATGAAGTAAATTCAAGATTATTCAACTAATATAGAATAAGCACAAATTAGTAACCCTATAATCAAAGATGCACCTCAAAATTCATAGAAACTATTCAAATTTAAGACTAAAGACTAGAAACTATTGACATTCAAGATGGATCACTTAAACGCGTAGTGAAAATGGGCTTAGATTATAGCTAGCTTGCTTCCCCTTAGCTTAAGTACAAATTAAGGTACAATTTTGGAAGGGCTTCACCATACCAAGAGTTTAAATACCCTTGCAAAGCCAAAATGGCTTACATTTATAGAATGTCAAAAAAGAGAGAGAAAAGAGAAGCCAAAAGAGCACAAGGACAAGTGTCAAAGGTGGAAACTAGTTACAATGAATGTAGGTGAAGTGTAAGAGGAGTTAAAAATTTATTTGTATATGTGTCCATTCTAAACAATCATCCTCTTCCAAAATTGGTGTAGCATCTCTTCAAGCACCTTCCTTGAAACTACCTTCATTATTGGCCTTCATTGGGTGTTCCAAAGCTGACTAGGGGAAAGTGTCTCTTTTGCACTAATAAGATAAAGTTACAAGGAATCCTTTACCTACATTTGAAGTTTTATAAATCATTTATATTCTCTTGCACAAGAAGAATCATCATTTGTCACTATGATCACTCCTTTTTAGACCTTTATTAACACTTGTCCTTAGCATCTCCTTATTATCCCTAATTGATATTTACTATGGGTCTTAGGAAACATGTTAGGACACCTCATATGCTCAGCTCCATCCAAAAAACTTTAAAAGATCTCCAAATTTGAGTTGCCACTCTTTCCACTATGTGATCACTCTTCTCATTCTAGTTTGGCTAGAGTGAGAAAGCTTGTAGGCACACTTAGGAGTTGAGATACCTAATCTAATGACCATGGGGACTTAGAACAAGGCCTAATCTCTACTCCAAAAGTAATTTGGTCTCTT
Organism: Torreya grandis; assembly: GCA_037957365.1. NCBI lineage: Eukaryota > Viridiplantae > Streptophyta > Pinopsida > Cupressales > Taxaceae > Torreya > Torreya grandis. The sequence goes on from JARHVA010008637.1 coordinate 246,425, forward strand.
GGAAGTTCACCATGCCTACAAAACATATAAAATGGTTAAAATAAGACATGTTTTGCCCTATTCAATATAGGTTCATAAAATATAATCCCATAGATATAATCATCATGTTGTTGGAAACAACTTCTCTTCATCACTCATGGTCAAATTAATCCATCTAAATGCACTTTAGGTTCATTTTCACCATCAAGTCCTAAAATAGGGTTTATATTGATAGAGTCTGTAGTTTTGTTATAAGATTATATAGCTACACTAATGGAGTCCATATCTTTTTTTATGGCTTCAAAATCTCTAAAATACCCTTTCAAGCATGAACTAGTCAAGTGGAAAGCATGGATAAGGTTAAAAATTCACATGACCCTCAATTTGGCTTTTAGGATTAAGGGTTTCCTTCATGCATGAATGTAACCCTTCTTGGTTAGAGCATCCTATTTGATTTAAAATATTATATCAAGGTGTTTTAATTTGTGTTAGGTGTCATCCAACTTCTCTAATCATCACTTGGGCTTGCCTAACCTTTGGTCCATCCATCTCACCACTTTTCCTTCAAACTGCCTCCTCATGTATGTGAAAATTACCCCTACTCTGAGACAAAATAGAGAGGGTATATACCATTATTATTTATAGATAAATAATGAGATCATATTCTTGGACTCCTAAGGGTACTCTGTACCAAATTTGAGCTTCTAACTCCTCCATCTACCCCTCCAACTAGCATGAAACTCAAAACTGACTTTTGAAGGTGACTGCTTGTAAGTTGAGGGTGAAATTGGCCTTTTTAACCTCATAAGTGGAGAACTTGGAAATAGTTTCCTTTTTTTATCTATACCCTCATGTTATTTTGTATTCCTAGCATTATATTTAAGCTCTATATTCTCTCCCTTGGCCTTGTGGAGGTACTTGACCCTTAAATTATCTTCATAGCATTGATAGAACATTGAAAACTCAACAAGCACCTACAACTAGGAATGAGATTCTAAGTGATTTGAGGCTATTTTTTTGTGTATCCTTCCATATTCACATAAAAAACATATTATGACATCATCAATTTATTTGGTCATTTTTTCTTGACATATTAACCCCTATAAAGCCATCATTCAACAAATTAGACACCCAACCTAGCTAAGGCTTAGCTTGGATTATAAAAGAGTCTTGAAACTCTCATGAGACATGTAGGTTACTTTTTTATGTGAGGTACATTCTCCATGGTCACTTAAATTCTGAAAAGTTCACCATAAGGTTTCTTAGGTCATATTAGCATCTTCAAGGTTCCATACTACTCACTGCCTGTGTACCCTATTTGACTGTGTTTGGACTGAAGTGATTTTCTTGTAGAATTCCTCCTTTGAATGTACCATCAAGATGTTAAGAAAATTTTATATATTGCATAGTCTATTTTCATGATCATATTTATTCCATTCTCTTCACTCTTAAGCCTTACTAATACCTTCAAGGTTTTAACCTATTCACTGCCTTCCCAGTCTTTTTGACATGGTTGTAGGTTATCATGGTGATGTTTATATCCTATTTAAAGGTATTATAACTTACCATTAAGGTAATTTAATATGAAAATACTTTCATACCCACTTGAAATCTCAAAACAAGATCTAAACTCCATCCTCTAACTCACTATTTAAAACCTTGATTGTAAGTGCCACCTTCTTGGTTGTGTACAAACAAAGGAGAGTTTAGGGTGTCTCAAAACACTAAAATCCACTTTTTATTATGATATATTGAGATATAGGTGACCCTTGAGACATTTTTATCATTAAAACTTGATGGCACAATCTAAGATCATCACTATGAAGGGCAAGGCTAGATTTTGATAAACCTTCTGTAGATGATCACTATTAAAATTCAATGTTTTCTTGGACAACTTTAAGGGTCTCAATGACCATCTTGATATCATCATTTTGACCTAAAAATTGTTATAGGAGATATATTTTTATATGTATATTAGGTGAACCAATTTGGAGACCCTATAACTTCATGGAACCCTTTCAAAATTTCTTCACAAAAGTGCATGGTGCACTATTTTGGCTAATTTGGGAACATAGCCCCAATTTATTGAACTTTGTAGATGAGTCTTTTTTATAATTCCAATAACTCCAAATAACTTATAAATTCTTATAATTATAAATTAAACTTTTTAAAATCAGTGAGAGCATCTTGAACATTGAAAAAACACACTTTTCCATGACCCCAAGAAGTGCAAGCCATATAAGTGTTGTAAGTGGTGTTTTGGTGAAATTTGGTGCTCTCTTAATTAGATGAGAGTTGTATAAGTTATTTTAATATGAAACCATGTATATTTATCTTTGAACACAACAAATAATTCTCAAGAAATCTACAAACCACTTCCTCTTCTCCTATAGCCTATAAATTAGCTTTCAAGCAAGAAACTAGCTTTCTCTTGATATGAAAATTTTAATATGCTATGAATGATGATTACACCATGGAGAGGACCTAATATAAGCTAAAAATAACACTCCAAAACCACATATCTCTATCCATTTCTAATTTCAAGCAATTGGATGAATCTAGACCCTACTTGGTTGCATAGGCAGCTTTGAGGATTGAACCTTATTAATGATGGTTCATAAAGGAGGATGAATAAATATGAAAATAAATTTCACTAAATGGATTCTGAATCAGTATACTAACATTACCCAGAGCCATTCCTCCCAACTTAATTTATACGGCCTATGGTGAGTGAAAGTCTTTGACTAGTTTTGACCCTTCTAAGGAGCAATGGGGAAGGAAAGGTGAAATTTGTAGTTTTTAAAGCTATCAAAGTAATATAATCATGGTAGTGAATATGGGTAAGATCAAGAGACATCCCTAAAGTGTCTTCACCTACAAAAATCCGTACAAGTCCATATAAGTGGCTAAAAACTCCCTTTTTCAAGTGTTTTCTTGATTTTAACTTGCACCTACAGACTTGGTAAGTTAAAAATATTTATTTAAGACCCCTTAGGACACATGGAATGTGAAATCACCCTTTTAGACTTTTAAAATTCCCAATAAACCTATACAAAGCATTAAATGCCCATTTTTTACCTTTGAAAAGACCCAAAGTGACATGGAAAACTAATACAAATAGTGACCAAGGATAATATAACATTTATTGGCATTAAATGGCCTATGAAACACTTCATGAAAAAAAAATTACCTATGGGGTTGGCTCATTTTGACCAGCAGGTAAAAATGGCCAACAGTAATACTACCTTTTATAAAAGGATAAGATAGTATACCAATCAATTATAAGATACAAATGTACACGAATTAAGGACAATTATCCTTTTTCTACAAAGTTATAGAATACATTTGCTTTCTCAAACTAAATTGACCTATTGGAAAATATGCTAAAAAACTATCATATGCCTTTACAAAAGAACATTCCTTTTTCAAAATATTACAATGCTTTTACAAAATGGAATATTAACTAATTGGTGGGCCTTGTGCCTAAGAACTTACTTGCTTCTACTAGAGGATGTTCATATCCTTCTGGTGTTATTCACTAACCAACTCTAAGTCCATATCTAGACTTAAAAGACACTCCTCCTCATTATCAGCCAGAGCATTTAATTCTTTATCATTTTTGGCCTCAATTATCCTTTCTCCTAAAATTAAGGATCATATCTAGGATCATGATATTATCTCCCCTAGACTGGCCTTCAATTTTTCTTCTTATTTCCTAGGTTACCAAAGTAGCTCTATGTTTGAATGGCTCAACCTTTTGGAATGTGAACTCTTCAGTCCCCACCATGGCCTTTCTAGTTGTCACTCTCTCTAATCAAGCTATCTTTAGATTGAATTACATAGTAGTATTTGGTTCAGTATACTTTGGAGGTTTAGGATCCTCTATATGGGTACTACTTGATGATCCTAGAGCATCCATTTTATTCTTACTTGACCTTGTAGTAGCCATTATTCTTCTTTCTTCCTCCTCCTTCATGAAAGCCCTTATCCATGGCTTGATATGATCATGCACATCCATATTGATGGTTTGGGTCAACGTCCATGAGTGGCAATAGGAGGTGATATTTTTCATTTTCCATATATGGACCAATTAGGGATGATTAGTCCATGAATGGGGTATTCCTCATTGAATAAGTTGATTTCACTTATAGGGTGAGTGAAATTCAACTTTAGCCTCTTTTTTCCAATTTCCAATTTTGATTTTCTCTACTTTAATGGTGCCACTAGGATAAGATCTAGAGAAACTTATTTCCCTTTATCTTTCTATAATTCCTTTGCTTTGGCTTATGCTTCCTCTTCATCAGAACTATATGTCTCATTAAGAACCTTTAGGGCATCCTCCACTATTTTAGTTGGTTCAAAGGCAATCATGTCCAAGTATTTTATTAGAGACTCTGGTCTTTGGGTAGGGACCCAAGATGATGGGCCCTCACCAAGTCTTTCTTCTAACTTTTCCTTATTAAGACCTTGTGTAATCTATTCTTGGGGTTATTTCCCTTCTACTTGTGGTTGATCTTGAGGGGTCCTTGAAGGTTTGGGCAACAAATGGTATTACAGATGTTCCATTTTCCATATGTCACCTAGTGGCTTCTCATCACTAGTCAATCTATGCTCAAGTCTAATGTTATGTCCCTTTAACTTAGCCAATATTACTTCAAACCTATTTTATTTGATATATGGTGTCATGGGCATTGAGTTTATGCACATACATTGGCTTGGGTAATTTCTTGTATTTCAAGTGTGTGGAGACTGTGCCATTGAGATACCACATCTTTAGCTCATCAACCTAAAATTTTAAAGAGTCTTTATGCTTGGCCACATCATTCACATGATCCCAATTTCATAACATACTTCTACCAATGGTTAAAGGAAAGGGATGGAGGATGCCTTTACTCTTATCTTTGTATACTCTATCCACACCATTAAGAAGTTGGTATGCAATTTCTTGCTCTGCTAGCTTAATGAGAACATAAACAGGTAACCTATAGGGTTAGATCAAAATCCTTTCAATTTTTATTACTATACAAATAGATGTCTCCCAGTAGCTCCACATACTTCTTTATTAGAGGGCTAATCATGGGCATGGGAATCCTTATAATGGCTTCTACTAAAGTAGGATAGACACAATCATAAATGAATTGCATGTTATGCGTATATTTGAATATGTGTAGCTTTTAATAGTGATGGGAGGCTATGAATCTACCCTCAAGTGACCAATTTTTAATATAAGGGATCTAGGTGGAGGATAGTAAGGCATCTAACAGATAAGACATAAATAATTGGGTACTATTCTTCTTCTTAATGGCTATAAATTATCTTTCTAAGTAGATGTTGATTATCTCTCCAATTGGAGGAGTGATCCCTTTCTCTATCATAAAGTAAATGTAAGACACCCAACTCTTATTAACATAAGTGGTTGAAGGGGCTCTAGATATCCTATTCAATAGAGTCATGATTACCCTAACCCCCTCTCTAAATTGGGTAACCAGGATCTTACCAAAAGGGTCTTGGATCACATGGTTCACTTGGAGAAATCATGGCCTAAGGATGGTGTCTACATCATTCTTGTCAATCTATTCCTTAATAGTAGGTAAATCCACTTGGGGTTTTGGGAGCTTGTAATAGTTCTCAAAGGCTAATGGAAAAATGAATGCAATTATTCTAAAGGTCCTTTCATGAATAATCCAACCCTAGTCAATATTATAGTCCTTAAAAATGGGAGCAAGGATGTTGATAGAGTGGATTACCTCTGGTTTGGTGGTATCATGGTGGAGACTAACCATATGGACTGCAACTAGATCATAGTACCTTTTGGTAATAGTGATAATCTTATGTTATTGTTTGGTGATTATTTGCATCTCCTTAATGGTCTAGAAGAGCTTGGACTAGTTCTTATTTCCTGTGTTCAATGCAATAATGTCTAGGTCTATGTCCTCGAAGACCCTCCATTTATTATTTTTAGACAAATATAACTCTATTGCATCCCTGTATTGTTGCCTCTAAACTATGATGGCTTCCAAACTTTGAAAATTACTTACCACTATGATACAAATGGTCTTTGGGTTGACTCTTTTGTACTTAAATCATAATTGATCTTCTTTTAGATTTACTATAATCAATTCAAGTTTACTTAAGGCATTTTATGTAAGTTTTAGGGTTTTTAAAGCTTTAATGGTGGTAGATTATTCAGACCTAGCTTATACATGTGTTAGATTTGATTTTTACCTTTACCTTTATACATTTACATTTTTTAGCACACAAGATATTCAATTTTATCACTTTGTGCTTACATGGTGCTTATTTGGAATTTATCTAGCATTTTCATGGCATTTTTCATAAATTCCATCGAAGCACTAGCCATTGGTATTTAAATTTTTCCTTTTTCTTCATGCTGTCAATCAAGATCGAAGGATCAACATGGGTCATTGATTGTGATTCGAGCCCCTGTATGTCATTGGTTCCTTTTGGTATTATGCCTTATGGTTGCACTACTTGGCACTTCAATGGGATTTCTAAGCTCTGACACATTTATCAATTGTATATTAAATGCACATCCACCATGTGTCAAGACCATAGTTTCTCATAGATCTATTTAAAATTCATCAATGATTTCACACCATTAGATCAAGAGACGTGATGAAGTGTAGACCATCAGATCCTACAAGATGCATGAATATTAATCAGTGCATGGTTATAAAAAGAACTTAGGTTAAAATTCTTAAGTCTAAGTCTATTTCATATTAATAAACATGAAAATACTTAGGTTAAGATATTTTATGATAAGTTTTAAAGCATAAATGACCCCTCAAATGACATAAAGCATGCCCCTTTTAATTTGATAAAATGGTAGATGAGATTGAATTTGATGGTCTCATGAAGGTCAATGATAGGCTCATAGACATTAATGATGGCCTTGAGAATGTCAAATGACATTCACAAGAATTTAAAATTTAATCTCATGAAGTTCCTATGTTCCAATGCAAGAGTGCCACATGGTGGCTCCACAGGGCTTCTTGAGATCTTGGATTCAATTCACTCTGTTTGATTAAAATTCATGATGAAGTGAGAGCCATTTGATCATGATCCAAGTAGTTCCACACCCTTGGTTCTATTTAATATGTGGGACCACTTTTCCACCAAATTAAAATGAGAGAGTGCCATGTGGTGACTCCATGGAGCTTCATGGGATCTCAGATTCAATTCAACTTCACTCCATCTGATTAAAAGTTGTGATGAAGCGCATACTATTAAATCTACAAAGGAGTAGGTTTTTATGTTAGGACCTAGGATGAAATAAGAATTAGGCTAAAATGTTAAAAATAAGGTCTTATTCATGTTAATAAACATGAATGGGGCCTTAGCATTAAGGATTTAGGTTAAGTAGGTAATAATAAAGGGGACCCTGCTAGAAAAAATAAAAAGGACGCTGCCAATATGTAATTTAGATTTGGGTAGATACAAATTTAGGCTAAAGCTTTAAGACTAAGGTCTCATTTACATTGATGAATGCAAATGGGGCCTTAAGTTTAAAACTTTAGGTTGAAGTTTTTAGCAAAGGGGACCATGCTTAAAATAAAAGGATCCTGATCGCATAATCTTGGACCATGTTAGAAATATATAGAACATAAGGGGAAAATAAAAGGGGGCTAAGCATAATTTTTAGGCTAAGGTTTGGTCATGTTAAAAAACATGACCAAGCCTTAACATAAAAATTGGGCTTAAGTAAAATAAAAATTTAAAATATTCCTACCAAATGCTCCCACCAAATGCAAATTTGAACCAAGGGTTTATGTCAGGGTTTTCTTAAGGGGCTTTTAAAATATGAATCTAGCTTCAAATTTCACAAATCTAAGGCTAGTAAAAACTTGAATAGAGTCGCTATACAAATTACAAGAATGATCCCTTCAATAGGTATCCATGAAACCTGTAACTTATAAGACATGAAGATCAATTATTAGCAACATTAGGCAAGCTCAAATCAAAACCATTAACTAGTAAGCCAACTTTATCAAAGTGGATGATATTCAAATTCTAATAATGTTCAAAACATGCAATGGTTTCAGGGTTAAGGCTCAAAATATCTCAAAGGTCCTAATTTTAAAAAAATGGGGGTATGTTGACCTCAATAAATAGAGACTTCTAAGGGAAACATATAAATATGTTACGACTTAGAGACTCTGGTTAGGTCAAACAACTAAATCATCCACTCCACTTGATCAATGCCATTATTCATATCATTTTATGATTGAAATAAACCTTGTACTGTTAGAATTAGGATCAAATATTAAGACATAGCCATGTTGTGTATGTACTTTGATTCCACTTATTGTTTGTCATGGGATTTAGGGGAAAACTTCCAAGTTTCATATCTTAAATCATTAAATTGACTTGGAGCATGTTTAAATATTCATTAAAAACCATGCTTTAATTTTAGGGAAGGCTTGGGCATTACTTTATTACCAGCCAGACATCCATAGCCCTGATAAAAATGCCTTTGGATCCACTCACAGCCTTTTTCTACTATTAGCTAGATGTTTATATCCCTAGTAGAGATTACCAGAATCACCTATGCTTGAAATATATTGATTTTGCATTGCATTCTTATTTTTTTAATTTTTAGATAGTTTATGCTTTTAACAAGGTTAGGAACTAGGGTATCTAGGTTTAAGGATTTGGTCAAGTGTTTGATCCTGAAAAAATAACCTATGGTTGTAACCATTGTCCCAAGAAAGGATGTTTATTAAGTGCAAGCATGACTATGCCTCAATAGATTAAGCTTTCATCTTAAAAGTGCAAATCTTCTTAAAACCAAATTTAGGTCAAGACAATGTTCAAGTTCTCATAAAATAGTTAACCTATTCATCAGTCTTTACTAATTTATTTAAATCAAAAAATTAGGCTCACATTTTAGATCCATGGTCATCACATATATTACGTTCATACCCACATTCCTAGAATTTGGAGTTTCAAACAAACTAAATAAACTTTGAGTGCAAGGTTATCCAAAAGGACTTATTAGAAATAAGGAAAAAGGCAACAAAAACAAACACATAATAGAAAGAAATAAATAAATAAGTAAAAATAAATAAAAAAATATATACAAACAAGGGACATGAAGGAAAAAAACAAACTAGCCTACCTACACTAAGTCTAACTATCTTATAGAGTTACTCCATAAAGACCTCAGGAGAAGGAGAAAAGAAGTAATGTTTGAAGTAATACCTATTAGTGGGTAATTTGAACTCTACTCCTTTTAAGTATTTGAGTCTAAAGGTGTTATCTCCCAATGTGTTTGTAATTTGATATGGGCCAATCCAAAGAGGTGTGAAATTGCTATGTTTGACTTTAGGATCATATGTTTTGTCCCAAAGGAGAACTAAGTCTCCTTATCTGAACACCTTAATCTTTTATCTTTTGTCAAACCACATCTTCACCATGGTTTGATGTTTTCTAAAATTATAAAAAACCTTCTCATGTGCATCTTCCTTCTAGATGATGTCTAGCAATCTTGAATTTTCAAGCTCTTGGCTTTCTTCCATATACTCTTGAATGAATTTGTAGGTAAGAATTTTGAGAGTGATAGGGAAGATAGGTTCTTGTCCATACACAAAAAAAAATTGTGATGACTTTAAGGCTTAATTGATCCTTATCCTATCTACCCATAAGGTATACTTGAGAAGTTTGTGCCAAGTCCTGGGCTTGTCTACAACAGACTTCTTGATTGCTTTCATTAAGTTACTTTTGGTAAACTTAGACACTCCATTTCCTTTGGGGTAGTGGTTGGATGAAAAATTGAGACAAATTCCATTATCATACACCCATTCCATCATATTTATGGATATAAATGAATATCCATCATCACATACCAAAGAGACTAGGGTTCCAAATATGGTACATATGTTCTCCTCCAAGAAACTAATCACTTCTTTTATCTTACATTATTTTGTGGCTATATCTTCAGTCCACCTTATGAAATAATATGTGATATTTAGGATATACTTGTGACCTTTTAATGAATTAGGGTTTATTACCCCTACAAAGGCCAACCCCTATTGTGTGAATGGTTTATCAACCATGATTAGTTATAAAGGCATTGCTACTTTAGGCTCCTTAGTGCTATAAATCTAGAAGGAGTGACATTCCCTCACATGCTTATGAGCATACTTGAAAATAGTTGGCTAATAGTAGCTAGCTCTAAGGATATTATGGGCTATTGTATTTATAGATGGGTGCCCATTACCAAACTTCTCGTGGAAGGTGCTCATGATTTGGGTAGCTTCTTTTTTTGAGACACATCTTAGGTATACCCCTTCAAAGTTTTTTCTATATAAAACCCCATCTTTGATCAGATAATGAGATGATTTAAGCCTTAAATCCCTCTTTTGATCCCTTATTAGTCCTACAAGATAGGACCATTAATTATTAAATGAATGATGGAATCATACCACTCACTAGCTTGAAAGTTTTGTTGATCAACTTGTATAATAATTAGCTTAGGGCTAGCATTATAAATCATTTGGATTAGACCTTGGCACCTTACCAGTTTTATTGTTTTCATTTCTATGTCATATTCTTAAAAAACTGACATCCATTTACCTTTACGTTCCCCAAGTTCATTTTGGTTGAGCATAAGTTTTTTTTTAGGGTCAAGTAGAATAACATGTACCTTATTTCTAAGGATATAGTGCTTAAATTTCTTCACTACCTTAACTATTAAATATGCTTTCTTATCAATCAATGAATAGGTAAACTCAACATTATTAGAGTTAGTACTCATAAAATCTATTGGGTGATCACACCCATCCACCTTCTGAGTTAAGACTACAGCCATAGTATGATTAGATGAAAAAGAGTAAAGATATAAGTCCTTTGAAAAGTTAGGACTTATCAAGAATGGATCTTGGCTAATTGCTTCCTTGATGTCATTGAATGTCTTCCTAGATTCCTCATTCCATGAGACCTTGTCATCCTTATTTAGCATATCATTCAATGGTTTGACAATCTCTACAAATCCATAAATTAACTTCCTTACAAAGTTTATCTTACCAAAAAAATATTTAAACCCTTTCCTACTATTTGGAAGCTCTATCTTAGATATAGCTTCTACTCTTTCAAGATATATGGAGATCCCATATTTAGTTATGACATGACCCAAAAATTTGCTTTCAGTAGCACAAAAGATGTTTTTCTTAGGGTTTAGAGATATTCCATACCTTATGCATCTCTTAAATGCTTGATGTAAATGCATAAAGTGATCTTCCCTATCTTTATAAAAAATGGTTAGATCATCCATGTTATAGTGATACACTTACCAATCAGACCTTGGAAGGCATGGTCCATGGCCCTTTAAAAATTAGATCCTAAATTTATGAACCCAAAGGGCATTATCTTATATATAAAGGTGCCCCATGTAGTTATGAAATTTATCTTCATCCTATCTTCTTTGTCAACCAACACGTGGTTGTATCCTAAAAACCATCAAGAAAAGACATCATGGCTAATCCTAAAACAACTTGTATCACCTAGTCAAGAGAGGGAAGAAGATAGTTATCCTTTTTATATGCTTTATTCAAATTATTAAAATCAATGCATAGCCTAATCTCACTGTTCTTCTTTCTGACTAGTACCAAATTGGCCACCCAAGTAGAATACCTGATGGAAAACACAATTCTATCATCTAGTAATCTCTTGACCTTTTTGAAGATAATTGGTTTTAAGACAGGGTTCATAGGTCTTTGATTTTTCCTAAAGGGTTTACAAATTTATTTAAAGGGTATAGAATGGGTGATTACTCTTGGATCAAAGATCTTCAAGTCATTATAAGACCAAGCTATGACATTCTTGTAATTAGTTAGCATCTCTTTGGCCTTCTTATTCTCAATGTTTATGCAGGTTTTTCTAATGTTAACTAGATAAGGTTGATCTTGGGGTCCAAGATCAATAAAATTGTAATCCTACCCATTTACTTTGGGATTATCAAAAACCTCAGCCAACTTATCTTAATCAAATAGCCTCTCTAAGACAATCACACCTTTGGGAATTTTATTGTCATTCAATTAAATGACTTTACCATCAAATTTACCTTCCCTAAGTGAATTTTCATTAGCTTCATCAATGACATGAGCATCAAATGATCCATAATTAGTTATGAAATATAATATCTATTTATCATCACTAAATACCTAAAAATGATTCACATTATCAGGGATCAAAGGGCAAGGTATCAATGCAATGTCGACATTGGGTGAGTCTTGGTTAGGCATGAGGTTGGATGCAATAGATACAAACTCATCAGTATCTTGGTTGTCCTCCTTAGGGATGGAAATAATACTAAAATCATTAAAAGACTTAATTAGATCCTAGACCTTGAACTTATACCTTTTGAGGTATGAGAGTTTGAATTGATATTTGCTTCTCACCTGGTTGACTACTAGTTTCTATTCACCATAGACTAGTAGCTCTTTGACTTTATTTTTTATAGAAAATTGCAAACCTAAAATGAGGGCCTCATAGTCAGCAAGGTTATTGGTGCAAGGAAATTGGAGTCTATAGGAAACATGGTATTTCTTACCAATAAGGTTACTTATAATAATACCTACTCTAGATCCAACCTTACACCTAACAACATAAAATTTTAGCTTTTAAAATCTAGGCATAACATGACTATTCTTAGGATCACATACCTTTGTAGCCTCTAGGGTGAAAATCCCTAAGTTTGAGTCAATTATGTTGACCCTTTCATTCATATAATTATACTCAGTGATCATATGATTCATCCTTGGCTCTCTTTCAATGTTGACCTGGTTTAGAACTCCCTTTCAAGGTAGCCATAAATGTGAACAATTAGTGGACATGTAGCCATTTAAAGATTTGGTCCATTCCCTGCTTAACAAGATCCCATAAAAATTAGGAATGCCAAAAAATTATATATCAATAAAATATTGTACTCTTGGCTCATAATCCAATTGCATATGAACATTTAATAATTTCCCAATCACACTGACTCTAGATTTGTCTAATTGAGCAACAAATATATCAAACTTAATAAGGGTCAAGCCAAGTTATTTACAAATACCTACTGGCATGATATTGGTGGATGTACAAAAATCCAACAAATAATTGTGCAAATTCTTGATGAACATCCTTACTATGAGTAGGAAAGGAGGACATTATGCCTTAGTTTTGTGCATAGCCATATTAACATTATCAGCCTTGGGTGGTTTGTTAGATTTCTTTGACAATGATTCCAATAAGAGGTCACTTTTTTCTTTGATCTAAGTTAATTCATGTAATGTGATGTTATCTTTTCTTTTCTTTATATCTTCAACAATATTATAACTAGTCTTGTTTGAAGAATTAAGAACATCAACATTATGTTTAGAGATACTCGCTTTGGGTGGTTATGGATCATTACTTGAATAAGTGTCTAGGGGAATTCAAAAGTTATTTAGAGGTGTTAAGATATTCAAGGGTTTCCTCTACTCTCTATTCCTTAAAGGAAAAGTCTTCTTCAATAATTGTTACAAGGCCTAGATTTCCTCAAGGTCATCATTAGGTTCATTATCCTCTTGAAAAGGGAAATCAAAAGTCTCCACCATGAAATTTTGATCAGCAAGTTTGGATCCTAAGGTGCCTTCACCACTATCCTTATTAAATACCACTTCAAATGTGTCTAAATCTTCTTGGAAAGATTTAAAAGCCTTACAAAACTCAATGAAATCAATCTCTCCATGTTAGGTTGTACAATGCACTCTACAATAATCAATCAAAGCAATGTCTATAATATTAATGTCAATGGTTATATTGATAGAAGATGATTCATTATTCTTATTATTATGGAAACTTTCATTCTAAAACATATTGTTAGGCCTATTAAACATTTGGAATGAGAATTTCCTACCAAAGCTTTCTCTAGTATTGTTAACTTATTTTTGTATCTAAAGGAAATCAATGCTTAACTTTTGAACCATTTTTAGGATAAACTCATTATAATTCTTAGGAGTTTTGAAATTGTGTACCTAGTTATTGTTAGTACCAATAGATGGTACTAAATCTCTTTGATAATTTTCATTGAATCCATTAGCAGTAAGATGACTCAAGAATCCTAAATTCTAATTGAAATCAACATGACTCAAAGGCAATTGATTTAGATTTCGGATTTGATTCAAGGCTAGAACATTCTAATTGTTATTGGGGAAGATGTTTAGAGTTGGAAAATGTGGGTTGATATTTAGAATAGAGTAGGCCATTTGTCCTTGGGGTTGCATTTGATTATTGATGATCACTGCTTCAGAATAAGCCCTAGCTAATTAAGTTATAGTTATAAGAGTTCTTTTCAAAAATATAGAAGTCATAGGATTTATTGCATCCTTGTATGTTTCTAGAGCTAAAACTTCATCAGATTTACAAGGTTATATGGTCTTGTTATACATTTTTTGGAACTTGGCATTGAAGGACCTTATGGGCTCGCTTGCATCCCTCCTAATAGTGGTGAACTAGTGGTGTATGACACATAGACTAACAATATTTTTCCAAATTAGTCTATGAAAACATTAGTGAAACCATCCCAACTAGTAATATAATTATCAAAAAAATTGAAAAACCATTCATATGTAGCATATTTAAAGTTAAAGGGGAATAATCTATATGTTACATCATGTATGACATTTAGAAACCTTAAAATAGCTTTAAAAGATTTAATGTGTTCTTTAGCAATTACAATACCAGTTGGACTAAATGTTGGCAAGTATTTTTTAGGGTTTTGTGGGAGATCATGTACCACACTTGGCACGTTGATTGAAGAATCTCCCAACCAAGCCATACCTAAATTAATGTTGAATGTAGGGGTACCTTGAAGAGGTGAGGTTAGCAAAGATTTAGAATGTATATGCCTAACTTTATCTCTCCTAGCTCTTCTATGGAATTTAAGCTCAAGCAAAGGTTCTCTAGTCTCTAAGTGTGATCTTGTTCGAATCCTTGGTAATTCTAGCTTAAAGATTGAAGATCTTGTTTGAAATATGATATTTTTTTCAAGTCAATATTTATAAATAACAAATATTAAACCTTCAAATTAATCTAATTTTTTAAATATTTGTATAAATAATAGTAAAGGATGTCAAACTTTGACTAAGCTAGCTCAAAGGTGTATCTAATTATGAAAATATGGTCTATTTTTATAAGTCTAAGTTTAAATAAACCTAAATCTATGAAAAATATACTAATCATTGACCAAAATAAGCTATTATAACCTCAACTACCACAAATTTTCAAATCTTAAGCCATCTTTACTAGAATTGAGCATCAAACTTCAAATAATTATTATCTTTATCTAAAGGATGCACAAAGATAGGTCAAAGAGCACAAAGATCAATGATCTTTATACTTATAAGATAATAATTACACAAAAGTGCAAAGATAACATCAATTTTAGATTAACACACTAAGATTAACAAAGATTCAACCAATTCACAAAGATGCTCTCATTCTAGCACCAACGGGACTTATTGATGCCTCTGAATGTATCATAGGTGTCCTTAGTGTTCAAACAATAGTTCTCATTTTAGAATTTTGGGAATTTAGATCATGAGTAGTACGTTTTGCAACTTATGTTACCTATTGTAAAATAGCGATAGAGCAATGTTTAACTATTCCACAAAATTTATATTAATTTATTGTTGGGATTCATCATGGACCAAATCTTTGCAAAGTGTAAGTATATATGCTAATACTAGTTAATTGTGATCAAGGCTTAAACTATAGACTAATATAAATAGATATTTATAATGAAATATAAATTAAAGTGATCTGGTTAAAAAAAGAAGTAAAAGAGAAGGGTAAGGAAAAAAGAAAATAAGTGATTATAGATCTTAGCCTCAAACAATATGATAAAGTTTCAATTACAATTGAGTATGCATTTAACTAGTGTATAGTGCAAAATACCATAATCTTAGATCTCACTACACACTAGGCAAACCTCCAAGGATGATATAAAGAAGTACAAGTAAGAACTAAATTTAATTTAAAGATTTTCTACCAAATTCAAATAGCATTTGCACTTTCTAATAAAGAGCAAATAAAACAAAGTAAATTCAAGATCATTCAACTAATCTATCATAAACACAAATTTAACAACCTTGTAATCAAATATGAAACTTAGAATTCATATAAACTATTCAAATTTAAGACCAAACACTAGAAATTGAGAGAAAAGCCATGTGAAAATTGGCACAAACAACTTGGATAATCTTTTTAGAATTCCTTGATTGTATTAACTACTCAAAGTATATAAATTTTTCTCAAAATTCTATCCCTTTAGAAGATGGTAATACTACCTTTTATAGAAGGATAAGATAGTACACTAGTTAGTTACAAGATACAAATATACAAGAAGGACAATTAACTTTTTTCTACAAAGTTCAAGAATGCATTTACTTTTTCAAACTAAATTGACCTGGAGGCAAATATGCTACCAAACTAACATATGCCTTTACAAAAGAATATTCATCTTTCAAAATATTACAATATTTTTACAAAATGGAATATTAACTAATTGGTGGGCCCTATACCTGAGAACTCACTTGCTGCTATTGGAGGATGTTCATAGCCTTTTGGTTCTATTCATGAACCAACTCTACGTCCATAGCTGGTCTTAAAAGACACTCCTCATTATCAGTCAGAGCATTCAATTCCTTATCATTTCTAGCCATGGATTCCTTGATGTTTTTGTCCTTAGATATCCTTTCTCTTATATTAAGAATCATCTTTAAGATCCTACTATTATCTCTTTTAAACTAGCCTTGAATTTTACTTATTTTTTCCTAGGTTACCGAAGTATCCCTATGCTTGAAATCAACATCCTTGATGATGCCTAGGATAGTGGGCTATGCAAGATTAGTCAACATGGTCCCAAGGAGAATTTTAATCCATTCCATTAGCTCCTCATCATCTTTCAGGAATCTCTCTAGTTCTTGGGAACATGCACTTAAACCTTGGACCTTGTCAATAACAATTCCTTGAATGACATTCAAATTTCATAAACTTATTGATTTAAAACCAAGAATCTTCTTTCCAACTTGAATGTTGATCAACCTTATTATTTGATCCTATGATGCTTACCATTAGGATATTAGACCCTTGGCCACTATGTTCTATTGTGCCAATTCCCTCTACCTTAGATTTATTGGCTTTAAGGCCTCAAACATATCATGGAAGGATTCATCTAATAATTTGATCATTACTTCAGGCACTGATAAGATAACCTGTCTTTAGATCCTCATTTTCCTTCTCTAGGTTGGATGGTATTTGTTTCATACCTCTAATTATTTTTCTAACTTGATTTGAATGAGTCTCATCTAGGATTTCAACATCCTCTTCATGGATGGGCAGTTCACCAGGATGTTATCCCCCAACCAGAGTTAAGCTTGCAAATGGCTCAACCTTTTGGAATGTGAACTCTTCAATACTCACCATGGCCTTTCTAGTTGTTACTCTCTCTAAACCAACTATCTCTAGATTTAATTTCATAATAGGAGTTGGTTTAATTTAATTTAAAGGTTTAAAAGCCTGCATCTAGGTATTGCTTGATGCTCTTAGAGCATCCATCTACTTGCTACTTGACCCTGTAGTAGCCACTATTCTTCTTTCTTCCTCCTCCTTCATCAAAGCCCTTATCCATGGCTTGATATGATCATGCACATCCATATTGATGTTTTGGGTCAAGGACCGTGAGTGGGAATATGAGGGATATTCTGCATTTTCCATAGATGAACCAATCAGGGATGATTAGTCCATGAAATGGGTATTCCTCACCGAATAAGTTTATTTCACTTGTAGGGTGAGTGAAATTCAACTTTGGCCTCTTTTGTCCAATTGGGAAAAATTTCCAGTTCTACTTTTCTCTTCTTTAATGGTTCCATTGGGACAAGATCTAGAATAACTTCTTTCCCTTTATCTTTCATTACTTCCTCTACTTGGGCTTGTGCTTCCTCAGCTTGTGCTTCCCCTTCATTAGATTCATATGCCTCAACAAGAACCTTGAGGGCATCCTCCATTGTTTCACTTGATTCCAAGGCAATCATGTCCAAGTATTCCATTGGAGACTCTAGTCTTTGGGGAGGTATCGAGGATGATGGGCCCTCATTAGTTCTCTTTTCCAACTTTTCCTTACCAGGACATTATGTAATCTATGCTTGGGGTTGTTTCCCTTCCACTTATGGTTTCTCTTGAGGGGGCCTTAAAGGTTTAGGAAACAAATGGTATTACATAGGTCCCATTTTCTATATGTCACTTGGTGGCTTCTCATCACTGGTTAGTCTATATTTAAGTATAATTTTATGTTGCTTAAGCCTAGATAATATCTCTTCAAACCTATTTGCTTTGATATATGGTGTCATGGACACTGATTTGATGCACATACACTCACTTAGGAAATTTCTTAGATTTCAAGTGTGTGGAGATCATGCCATTGGGATCCCATATCTTCAACTCAATAAGCTACAATTTGAAATAGTCCCTATGCCTAGCCATAATATTCACCTGATCCTAATTTTGTAACATAAATCTACCAATGGTTAAAGGAAAGGGATGGAGAGGCCTTTCCTCTTGTCTTTGCATACTCTATCCACACCATTAAGAAGTTGGTATGCAATTTCTTGATCTATCAATTTGATGGGAACATAGATAGGTAACATATAAGGTTGGATCAAAATAATTTCAATTCTAATTACTATACAATCTAGATAAAACCAGATGTCTCCCATTAGCTCCACACACTTCTTGATTAGAGGGATAGTACTAGGCATGGGAATCCATGTAATTGTTTCTACTAAATAAGGATAGACACAATCACAAATGAATTTCATCATATGCCTATATTTGAATATGTGTAGATTTGAATAGCAATGGGAGACTATGAATCTACCCTCAAGTGACCAATTTTTAATATAAGGGATCTAGGTGGAGGCTATCAAGACATATAATAGATAGGATATCATAAAGAATTGGGTACTAGTCTTCTTCTTAATGGCTGAAAATTGTCTTCCTAGGTAGATGCTGATCATCTCTCCAATTAAAGGAGTGAGTCCTTTCTCTATCATAAATTAAATTTAAGACACCCAACTCTTATTAACATAAGTGATTGAAGGGGCTCTAGATATACTATTCAATATATTCATTATTACCGTAACCCCCTCTCTAAATTAGGCGACCGAGATGTTACCAATAGGGTCTTGGATCACATGGTTCCCTTAGAGCAACCATGGCCTAAGGATGGTGTCTAGATCATTATTTCTATTCCATTCCTTAGTAGTGGGTAAATCCACTTGGGGTTTTGGTAGATTTTAATAGTTCTAAAAGGCCAATGGAGAAATGTATACAATTATTCTAAAGGCTCTTTCATGAATAATCCAAACCTAGTCAATCCTATAGTATTTGAAAATGGGAGAAAGGATGTCAATACAATAGATTAACTTTGGTTTCATAGCAATATGTTAAAGACTACCCATCTAGACTACAAGTAGGTCATATTACCTTCTGGTAATAATGGCAATCTTTTGTTCTTCTTTGGTGATGGATTGCATATCCTCAATAGTCTAGAAGAGCTCGAACCAATTCTTATTGCTTGTGTTCAATACAGTAATGTCTAGGTATGTATCCTTGAAGACCCTCCCTTTATTGTTTATAGACAAATATAATTATATCTCATCCTTGTATTGTCACCTTCAAGCTTCCATGGCTTCTAAACTTTGCAAAGTGCTTACTACTATGCCACAAATGATCTCTGAATTGACTCTATTGTGCTCAAATCATTATTGAACTTATTTTAGATTTAATATAATTAATCTAAGTTCACTTAAGGCTTTTTATGCAAGTTTTAGGGATTTTGAAGCTTTAATGGTGGTAGCTTATTCATACCTAGGATTATATGTGACTTAGATTTTATTTTGACCTTTACTTTTTATACGTTTGCATTTTCAAGCACACAAGATCTTCACTTTTATCTCTTTGTATTTTCATGGCACTTATTTGGCATTTATTTGGCACTTTCATGGCATTTTTCATAAATACCATCGAAGCACTAGCCATTAGTATTTAAAAGTTGCATTTTATTTCACACCATAGATCAAGATTTAAGGATCAATGTAGGCCATTGATCATGATTTAGGCCCTCACATGTTATTGGTTCCTTTTAGTATCAAGCCCCATGGTTGTGTCACTTGACACCTCCATAATATTTGAGCTTTGTCACCTTTATCAATTACCTATTGAATGTGCATCTACCATGTGTTGAGCCCATGGGCTCTCAGAGCTTTATTGAAAAGTTGTCAATGATTTTGCACCATTGGATCAAGAGGCACAATGAATCACAAAGCATCAGATCCTACAAGATGCATGAACATTAATCAATGCATGGTAATACAAATAAATTAGGTTAAAATGCTTAAGGCTAAGTCTATTTCATATCAATAAACATGAAAATACTTAGGTTAGGATATTTTATGCTAAGTTTTAAATCATAAATGACCCCTCAAATGACATAAAACATGCCCCTTTTTCCTAGATAAAATGGTAGATGAGTTTGAATTTGACGGTCTTACAAACATCAATTATGGCCTCATAAATGTCAAATGATGTTCATGATAACATCACATTTAATCTCATGAAATTCCTATGTTCCAATGTGGGAGTGTCATGTGGTGGTTCTCTAGGGCTTCTTATGATCTCATATTCAATTCACTCCATCTGATTAAAAGCCATGATGAAGTGAGAGCCATTCGATCATAATCTAAGTAGTCACACATCATTGGTTCCATTTAATATATAGGACCCCTTTGCCACCAAAATTTGAATGTATGAGTGTTGCATGGTGACTCCATGAAGATTCATGAGATCTTGGATTCAATTTGGCTTCACTCTATCTAATTAAAAGCCATGATGAAGCATGGACTATTGGATCTAGAAAGGAGCAAGGTTTTTAAGTTAGGACCTAGGATGAAATAAGACTTAGGATAAAACATTATGACTAAGGTATCATTCATTTTAATAAACACGAATGGGGCCTTATAATTAAGTATTTAGGCTAAGTAGGTAATAATAACGGGGATAATGTTAGAAAAAATAAAAAATACCTTGCCAATACCAAAGTTAGACCTGGGTAGATAGAAACTTAGGCTAAAGATTTAAGACTAAGGTCTCATTTACATTAATGAATGAAAATGAGGCCTTAGGGTTAAAAATTTAGGTTGAAGTTTTTAGCAAAGGGGACCATGTTTAAAATAAAATGATCTAGCTAGCATAATCTTGGACCATGTTAGAAATATAAGGAACACAAGGAGAAAATAAAAGGGAACTAAGCATAATTTTTAGGCTAAGGTTTGGTCATGTTAAAAAACATGACCAATCCTTAACATAAAAATTAGGCTTAAGTCCAAAACAAATTTCAAATATTCCCACCAAATTTTCCTACCAAATGCAAATTTGAACCAAGGGTTTATGCTAGGTTTTTTCAAAGGGGCTTTCAGAATATGAATCTAGATTTAAATTTTCACAAATCCAAGGCTAGTAAAAACTTAAATAGAGTCACTCTTCAAATTTTAAGATGATTCCTTCAATAGGGCTCCACGAAACCTAAAACTTATAATACATGAATACCAATTATTAGAAACATTAGGAAAGATTAAATCAAAACCATAAACAAGTAAGCCAATTTTATCAAAGTGGATGATCTTCAAATTCTAACAATGTTCAAAACATGCCATGGTTTTAGGGTTAAGGTTCAAAATATCTCAAGGGTTCTAATTTTTAAAAAATGGGGTATGTTTACCTCAATATAAATATCATTAATCCCAAGCCCATTAGCTTCCTTAGGTTTGCAATAAATGTTTTAGGAAACTCTATGAAATACCTTGTTTCCTTTCAGGTTAGCATAAAGGAAGTCTCTTAACAAGTTTTTAATCTTCCTATAATTCATCATAGAGGGAGACTAATACAAGGGGTAGTAGACATGGGTAATATCCATGAATTTTAAGTAGTTTAGAAAGTTTATTTCAAGAGATAGAGGCTTAGTTATCCAATAAGAAAGTTTTTTTCCACTCTATCGATAACATATTCCATATCTCAACATGGGAGGCATGGAAGGTGAAAGGAATGTCCAATAATTTAAACATATCCCCATGGGATATTAAATCTCATTTGTATGTCCCTAGAAAATCAAGCATAGGGATACAAAATTCCCTTTAGCATTGAGTCTTTTCCCCATTGAATATTAGATCTAGAAGCTAAAAAAAATCTAAATACATTCCATTTCATTGTGTGCAAGAATTTCATCCTTTAATATCATAAATAAAGAGTGATATTCAAAGTGGCGATTAAGGAGTTAGTTTTGATTTAGTTAAGGGAGAGTAATTCCCTTGACTAACCCCTTAGAGGTATACTTTCCCAATAGATAACAAAAACCCTCCATAGTGATGACATATGGGGAGGGAACTACAGGGAAACCCTATCTAATGGAGTGAAAGAGACCAAAATTATATGACTAATGGATATTAATAGTGATAAAAAAATGCATCTTGAAATAGAGTCCTTATAGAGTAAACAAACTTGGGATTGAAAAACTAGGGCTTGTAGCATAACAAGTATAAATGGTTTAATCCCATCATAAGCATTTCAAAGAAAATTTTGACAAACAAGTAATTTTTTTATGTGTGGGCCCATTCCATCCCTTCCTAGAACACTATAATTTTGTCTAATATATATTTTACTTGGATGAAACTTGTTTGTTCAAGCCTTATCACCAATAGAAGGAGGTTTCTAATTATTAATGACAAACCCTTGGTAATAATATTATAGGACACATTTATTAAGGTTATGGGCACCTATTTTGTGATTAAAACAAGGTCCTTGTCCTTGGGAATAAATTTTATGTTTCCTTTATTGATAATATTTCCAAGAAAATGTTTAGCCATAGCTTCCAGATAAACTATGTGCAAATCAGATCCAAAATAAGCTCACAAGTTTTGGTAGAACTTAGAAGGATAGTCATCAATGCCTAGGGATTTATCTTTATCCATTATTATCATTGAAATGTGAATTTCATTAATGGAGAGATTTATTTCACATGACATTATTTGAATTGGTGTGATCTTATAGGAGACAAAATCATGGGCATTTATTTAAAATGAAATATCTATTTTTGTTAGTGGAGTAGACCATTCAATGAAAAATTTAAAGGGTTAGTGGTCTAATATAAAAACATCTAAGAGCATGTTGACCACCCTATCCAAATTATGGGTAAAGGAAAAAACACTATGCTTAGAAAATATGTGTATGTCTAGTTTATTGAGAACCCTTTGATTCCCTTGGAAAATTTTGGACCTAGTGAACCAAGAGGTGTGGGGAGAGTATTTGTGGTGATAATTAGGGTCAAAAACCTTATTTTATTACTCATGTAAAACCATGTCTCTCATTATCATACGCATCACCTCATGGAAAGGGTTAATTATTTATCTTTTACATATCCAACCATGTTAAAATATTCACAAATTAACTAATGGGTGATGGGGATGATGGGGAGTTTCTATCCTAAGTGATTAAAAAGAGCATCTTCCTCAATGATCTTCTTGTATGCATATATATATTGATGATCCCAAGGGTTTGCTTTTCAAAATATAACATTTTCCAAAGATCATGGCTAGAAGGGTCTAATCCTAAATTCATTAAAAATGAGGTAAAAAGTGTCACTATCATAGTGATGAATCTACCACATCCCATGGAATGGTTTGTAATGTGACATGTAACATCAGGCTAGGTGGTTTTATCTACTATCTAGAGAAAATATATTAATATTCACTTGAAAATAGGTAATATGCATAACTAAAAAGGTCCCAAACCATATACTTATGTGTCATGTCAATTAAGCCTCAAATATTCTATGAGTATGCATTCATTGTAAACCATTAAGATTCATGGTTATTCCATATTTTCCTTAGAACACTATAAAGTGATTATTTATAAACTTATACTACTAACCTTTAGAAATAAATTAAACAATCACAATAGGTCGTTGATCATTCTATAATAAATCTTCCTTGTTCTACCAAGGGAATGGCCCCATGAATGTTGTCTTGCCTAGTTATAAGGGGAAAGGTGGGTTTAAATATGGTTTAAAGCCAAGATAGGTGATTTTATAGATGAATATTATTTTATTTGAAAATATGAGAAACCAATAGTCAAAGACACTTGTTTCTGTAAAATCACATTGGTGGCCTTGGTAGTTCTTTCCATGACTTAGATAGGGTTTGATTTGGGAGCCTAGGTAAATGATGCTTAAACCACTAATTTTAGGTTTGCCACAATGGAATTTGTGGATTACCAGTGTCTTGTTTTTAATGGGTATTATGATTTCTTTTAGTGGCCCTTGACTTTCTAACCATCAATTTTCTCTGGCAAGGGATTCAGTGGGTTGAGTTATGGTTTTTTTTAGAATTCACAACGACCATGAGTGGACTATATTTGATATTTTAGTATAAATCTTAGCACCAAATTAAATTTTTGTGAAGATTTATAAACATAACATGTTGGGTAAAATGTTTCCATACAATTTGAATATCAATGGTTTCATAAAGATCTTGTATGAGGTCAATATCAACAAAGACACACCCTTATGGTCTGGCAACATAAAATCTGTGAGTTTTGAAATAGATAAACTGACTTAGAGGATTCACCAGTTATTTTTAAAATGGTATAGGTAATCCAAAAAAAATCCACCCAAATAGGGACCTTGATCTTGGTCTTGTTAGAGATGACAAAGTCAAGGGTCTAAGGAGAAAACACAAAAAAAAATATTTTAACATAGCATGGGCTATTTTTGATTACGTCTTCATAATGTTTAGCATTTTCAACCTAAAAAGGAAGAGACTCTGGTATTGGTCTATAAGCCATTAATTTTGATGCCATAAGGATACTATTGAGCTTGTACCTAGCTCTTAATCATGGACTCAGAAGGGATACATCCCATAAAGTAACCAATAAGGGTATGATATTCAAGACATTGGTAGGCTTTATCAATTCAAGAAAATCAAGACAAATGTCAAGAAGATTATCATGAAAAAGGGATATATTACCCCATGTAATAAATTACGTACAAACTTGCATAATTTATTTGTTAGGTGTGAAGTCACTATTCATGAATCACTATTCACAATCACTATTCATTTCCACTATTCATGGTGATATGGATGGTTAGTGATTTGGATAATTGGTAATGTGGTAGGGGCCCATAGAGGGTATCCTAAATGTGATCAATTTGATGTGATGGGAATGGGGCATAACATTACACCAAGGCATATGGGTTTATCCTTGGTAGTCATATGTGGGTTATCACATGGTGCAAAGATGAAAGGGTTGGTGTGGGGTGTATTTATATGTGTCAAAGATCCCTATGTGTGGAGATAGTCCAAAGGTGATTTCAATACCTTTTGGACTCATGTGGTCACATGGAGAATGAAGACAAGAAGATCACTATGTATGATTAGCCTTACATGGGTGAGTAAGGCACATGGTTTGAAACCAAATGGATGTTGCACATGTTCTTGTCTAAAGTGAAGATTATTTGAATATTTTTTCACATGAAGACAACACCACCACTATGGAGATCACATGACACCCAAGTGTGGCACATTTTTTAATGTAACTATTGCATTCTCTCTCCAATCTCTCTTTCTTGTTGTAAATGCTATAAATAAGTGTTGATATTTTTGTCTTAAAAATATCAAAATGTCAAGTACCCTAAGAGAGACCACTTATTTTTTTGGAAAAAATTCCTTGAATTTCCCCAAAACATCCATTTTCCTAAGCCTATAGAATCTAAATATTAGATTACAATTTATAGTTTGAAAAATTACAAATTACTTCCCAGACTCTGGATCCTATAATGCATTAGCTAATGGAAATTGGAGATTGGACTAAAATTTATAATTTATAAAATTTTAAATTGTATCCCAAGATCTGAATCCCATAATACACTAGCTAGCAAAAATTGAAGATCTGACTGCAATTTATAATTTACAAAATTACAAATTATAGCCAGACCTTCACTTTTTACTAAAGATCTGATTACAATTTTAATTTTGTTAAAATTTAAAACTATAGCCAAAGTTATGCTTCCCATGAAAAAACCTCCCCTATAGAATCTAGAAATCTAAGTACAATTTGAAAATTTATAAAACTACAAATTGTCTCCCAAGTTTTCCCTTCCTATTTTCAATGGTCAACCTAACATAGCCTATAGAATCTAGAGGTCAACATGTAATTTTAAAAATTGAAATTTTGCAAAAGTGTTTTTAGACTCTAGATCTATTCCAACCACCACTATTAACATATTAATTATAGGGCTCTATATAAATACAATTAAGGATTTTTTTGGTCGGAGTTGGAGATTTGACATGACCTTGACCCATGACCTCGTGTCATACCTTTGACCTTGAAAACCATGACCTCAAGCCACACATTGTGACTATATTCAATGCCACATTTCCATTGACAAACCACATGATATTCCTTTGAAATCTTCCTTGTGTTTTTCCCATCTTTCCTATAGTTTGAACTTGTTTGAGTTATTTCCATTCCTACAAAAGTTTTTATTGCAATTTATAGGATTCCTTTGCTTACTTGGGAAACACTAGGGTATTAGGTTTTTCATCATGTTATCATAGAGGATCGTTGTGATTTCTATTTTCTCAAGAGGTCATGTTTTCTAAAGCATAGTCAAAATCTAGGGTTTTATTTCATATACTAATGGATATTCCCAAAACTAGGTGAATATTCCTTGTTAGATCCCTTCAAGTTCCAACAAAGTTTCAACCTAAAATTTCACCTCCCATCTCCATGGGATTTCATCATACTAAGTAATCTTATAACTATATGAACATTTCTATTGCTTAGAATGATTCCAAGTCCCTGTGGACTTTCGACCTAAAATTTGCACCTCCAAGTTCCATGGAGTTTTCTATTGATTCAAACAACTCCATGTTCCATGGATTTTTCACATGCAATTCACACCTCCAATCTCTACCAGAAATTTCAACCTACTTTTACATATCCACTTTATCATGTATTTTTCACTTGCACAAAACAACTCCAAGTTTTGTTGTAGCTTCCACCTGCATCTAGCACCTATAAATCCTGTCAACTATTGTAGTTGGTTTTACCTCAACAATCTCTATAGAATCCATGTCTAGAAAAGAGATGAAGTTTAATTCTAAATAATTGGTGTAAATCTTATTCTAAAATCCAACATAACTAAGATTACAAACATAGACCTAGGTCACATTGACTTAGGTGACTTCTGGACTAGGATGAATGCTAAATTCAAGAATGACTAGATCTAGAGCATCTATGACTCTAGACTACCCTAAGTAGTATCTTTCCCCTTGGTGGTGAAAATATATGAGTTAATACTTACAATAGCACATCATTATGATGCTGATAAGAGAGAAGTGTCAAATGATAAAGAGGAAATTATTCTAAATCTGGACCCAAATTTCATTGACTCCATGTCTGTGATACCAGAGTTTGAGAGTTATCTTGATATAAATCCAAAATCATCTAAAAATTTCTTTCAAAATAACAACATTTGATGTCAGAGAGTGATGAAAAAGTAGGGGCTAAGGATTCCTAAGGCTACATCTACCAGATTTCCTAAGACATTGGCAAAGACTAATTTCAAAGATGAGGTAAGAGATGTAATTATATTAATGCATAGGATCATTGGTTGTCCTGATGAAAATACATTCCAAGATTGGATGTATCAATATATATGGGTCATCTATGAGAATAAACAATACATCCATTGGGTACAACTCATCAGTGACTCCCTCTATAAGTATTTTATGGAGGTACAAACCATAGGGAAATTCTACACGAACTCCTACCTAGTATATATATTAGCCAAAGGGAAAGATTTCCCAGGGCTCAACATAGTAACTAGCAAGGCAAATAAAGTGTTTAACTATTACCTTGACCTCAATCTTGAAGTAAGAAGACAACACTTTAGGAGAGTCAATGATGCATTCATCTATTACATCATAATAATGTTTGATAAGGAACTAGAGATAAAGAGATTCTTTGATGTAGCTACTATAGAGATCACCCAGTGGGGTTCCTATTTCATCTAGTTCCCCACGTACTCCTAAATTAGGGTATGCAAATTTAGTGGTTTCCCTTACACACTTACAAGATATATGAGTGATAAATGGGATTTGATGGAGCTAGTGAGATAACTTGTTGAGACACATAAGCTAATATAAAATAAACACAAGTCAAAAATTCATTTCTTCATCAACATAGGTAGATACACATGCCCCTCCCTAGCCAAATCCAAGTGTGTAGAGGAAAAAATGATACAGATGACCTTGAGAGCTTTGGAATCAAGACCCTTATATGATGTTCATGACAACATAAATACAACATTTAAAATCACTGCATATTCCCATTTCCCCTACTTTGAAGATTAATAGGAAGATTTGGATGATGAGGAGGAATTAAAATTGAGGGACTACTCTAGAATGAACTTATATTAGGTTAAATATTTTAACTTAGCACCAGTCCCAAGGAGTTGGTGGAGGATGAGTCCCTGGTAGACAAGGTCTACCATGCTAATAAGATATACTTGTAACCCCTTCTAATAGTAAGGTGGTCTATTCTTGAATCTTTTTCTCTAATAGATAGAACTACCACATGGTCAATAAAACACTCAAATGGCTCAAGAGTAAAGGTGTCTAAGTGACCAAAGAGACATTAAGTATCACATTAAAACTATAGAAACTCAAGGAATAAGGAATTCTACTATTAGCAAAGGGTTCTAATGGTTCATCAATAGAATAAATAGATAGGCTAGTGATCTCCCACAAAATAAATAATAAATCAAAGGATAAGAAGGGACAATCAAGTAAATAAGGAATAACAACAGACAAATCAATAGTCATTTCATTTGAGGACATATCTACAGTTGAAGTATTCATAGCTTCAACCCCCATCTAGGTTATAGTTACTACTCCTATCTCTATAATCCATCCCCTAACTATTTATATTATTCATGTACCTCTAACACCTCCTCATCCTATCTCCACTCATCCACATCAAGTGACTCCACCATCCATTCTCATCACTTTACCCATGACAATAAGTCCATTTCCAATAGTGTAATCAAGTCAATTAGACACTCAGGTTTCCCCTTCATTAGATAATTAGGTTTTCATTTCACTTCCATCTCTTACAATTTCACTCCCTCCTTCCATAATTATTTCCATTGCATTTACAATCCCTTCTATTCCATCATTTTTAATCATAAACACTACATAGGAGTATTTAGCCATAGATTCAATCATTCTAACTTTAATTTCATTGGCCATCCCAACCCCTAGGATAAGTACTGATCCATTTTCATCCCCCTTCATCTTTCCCATTTACCAACCCTGAGTATCCCTACCACTTTAATTGACTCATTTAAAGCTTTGGACTCTACAATTCCACCAGCCCCTAAGTTCTAACTTCTTATGTCTACTCTTCCATTTGTATCACTTTCATATCCCACACCCCTAGTAGACACATCCATTCCCATTTCCCCTACCTGTTCCACTTCCAATATAACCCCTACCCCTATGGAGAGATAGAGAAGGAGAAAATCCTTGATGCAAATGTGGACCTTCAACCCATAGATGAAGAAGAAATTACACATACATCTACTGATCAATCAACAAAAATATCAATATAGGTTATTAAACTTGTCACTGTTACCAAAAATTAGTATATTCAACTATAGATTCTCAAGTGATAGTGTTTTCAAAATGGGATGTTATCCCTAGTTGGTTAGCACATATACTGGAGAAGAAATGCAAGCAAATAGTATCCCTAAGTATATTAGATTTTGGTCTCTCATATACATGCAAAAAATCCAAGATGACTCCCTGCACCTTTTCAAGGATGTTGTATAACTCAACATGGGAAAGGTATGTAGAGATTATAGTCCCCCCATCAAACAAATAGAAAGAAGATCTAGTGGTGGGGAACTATCAGGTATCAAAAGTTTACCTTGGACATCCTATGAGGGATGGGTTGAAATATGACATTTAATCCAACATTAACTCACTCTTTGGGAAAATGGATAGTGACAAATTTACTATGGATGAACTTAAAAACAAGGTGGAATAACTAACAACTACATTAAATAAATTCATCAAGCCCATTATATAATCAACACAACTCGAATCAACATAGCCTATCACCTATATCACATATCAAGAAACACTTGATGTGGTGACAAAAATTGGTAGCATGGGAAGGGAAACCAAGGAATAG
Organism: Torreya grandis; assembly: GCA_037957365.1. NCBI lineage: Eukaryota > Viridiplantae > Streptophyta > Pinopsida > Cupressales > Taxaceae > Torreya > Torreya grandis. The sequence continues at coordinate 276,755 of JARHVA010008637.1, forward strand.
GTAGAAGAACTCATTTCCAAAGGTAACATAGTCATTGATATAGTAATAGCTCACTATGCATTTTTGAGAGAGAAAAGAATCACCCTGAGAGAATAGGTCAAAAATTATGAAGGAGAGATAAAAAGATTGAATCTTTCTATCCAAAATTGACATTTGTGGACTCAATTAACATGGAGATCCTCCTTATGAAAAAATTTCTAAAAAATGATGGAGAACAAGAGGAGTTAGATATAATAACTCAATTTAAAATAAATATACTTATAGATGTTGCACATAAGGCTAAAGTTACCCATGACAAGGCCATCGACATGCTATATGGCATTGAATATTTTTTGAATAAATTATCATGTAAACCAATATATTATAAAAAGTATATCCATTTAGTATAATAAGTTCATAATAAATTCAAGGAAGTGTTCAAAAAATAATCTGCATGGGATACAGTTTTCACCTTGACCTCTATCCACCATTTCATCAAATATCATAATCCATTGGATCAGATGGGTACAAAGAGTCAAAAATATAGAAATTTAAGAAGGAAAATATTTAATACAGTAGCATATTATAAAATAACCAACCTATACTCTTTTATCCCAAATAAAGATAGAATCTAGGAGATCTTCAAGGCTTTCGATGCATATGTTCAAAAATTATAGGACAAGAAGGATAAAGAGTTAGAAGAAGTGTTGGAACTAGATTAATTATTTCCCTCAAAAGCATTCTTGTATATTTTATTTTCATTATTGTAAAAATATTTTAAAGTTGTAAAAACATAACTTATAAATTACAACTATACTTTTGACAACTCTTTTTAAGAAAGAGCCATGTGTATTTTACACTTTTTATTTTGACAGGTTAAAAGTTGTAAAAATCAGACTTGCAAATTAAACTCTTCATTTTGAATTTTTTTAATCACTTAAGTTTTAAAAATATGTTTTGTGGTATGAATTGAAATTTGTAAAAGTCTCACTTGACAATTACAGATTAAGGTAAGTGCACAAAGTTGGGGGATAAAAAGTGGCCTACCCATGGACATGATTTTTTTTGAAATTTTAGAAATATGAAGTTTTGTAAATAATTTGAGATACCTACATTTCAAATTTGAAGATGGTGTGAGAACATGAAATGTATAATTTTGAGTCTAGTTTCCAAAACACTAAATTGTATTAAAAATAGTTAAGTATAAGTAGGTTAAACATCTAAAATTTGAAGATAAACTCTTATTTTTTTAGAAAACATATTAGATAGATGGCCATGACATGCACCATTTTTTTAGTATAGTTTAATATTAGTTTAAACCCTTTATGGAAAATTTAGACAAGATCTTCTAGTAGGTCACTTATAGTTTTATATATTTTTTCAATGAATACTTTTTTTATGAATTTTGAAAGTAAATAGATCATAAAAAATGACAAAGAAATGGATAACCATCCATGTGACACTCCTAACTACCTCAAAAAAAATGAAAATCATTTTTTTTGAATGTGTGTAGAATGAGGCCTACTTAGTCACCATATAATTTTTTTTCACTTGGATCAACGAAAGACAAATTACATGAACATGTATAGGCATGTATGTTTGTGGCATGTAGTGGCCTAAAAATTAATAGTTAGAAATCCACATAGTTTAAAACCTTAAATTAGTCCAAAAATTATAAACATCATATTTTAGGAAAGAGGAGAGTGTGCTAGTCATGATGGTATCAAGTTTTTGAATTTTCACATTGAAATTATTAGTGTATTTATAAATCAAAGTTGAAATTTATTGTTTATTTTCGTACCTTTCAAAACTCGATTGTAAATTGATAGTAAAATCCTTTGGCTTGGGAATCCAAGCCATTCCTAAGCCAAAAGGTCAAGGAATTAAATTCAAATTCAAATACCATTATCGTATTATAACATGATCATGTTACTTAATAATATGTTTGCGTTATAAATTCTTAACACCCTAAAACATGTGGGAGTTACACATGACGGAAAATTTGGCTAGAATCTTATATTTACTACTCTAAATGTTAAGTATAAGTCAATTTTGAAATTGATGTCCATTTTTGGTAAACATATAGTCATTTTTTAGGTTTTTGTGCCTTCTAGATTGATTCTTGACATTTTAGGAGTCTTAATTTTATCAAAATTGAAATTTGAAAACCACTCACTTTTAAATTGATGCAAAATGGTGTGATTTGGGTAGCATAGGTCACATTGATGACTTGCACACATCAAATGACCACTTTGTGTTGATTTCACTTGTTCATCATCCCTCCCTCATCCCTGATCACTTCCTACTCATGCCTCATTACCCCTAATCACTCTCTCATCATTATTAATTGTCCCTAATAACTCCATAATTTAACCTAACTATCCATAGTCATCTATAATAACTTAATTATAATATAAATATACTCTAAAGATATCTTTGATTCCAATCATATACTGTTTAATCTATTATAATAGAAATTAACTCTTTTTTAGGAGTTGTGTTATCAATACCCATTTGTGATAGTCATATTTATTACTAAATGAATTGGATTATCTTCCAAATTTATAGTCAATTAACATAAGTAATAACAAAAAATAGAGTTTTAATTTTAGTTCATTTAATTATCTTTGTTGTGCAACTGACTAGATGAAACTTTATTTGGTTCTACTTTTGGTAGTTTGGTTCAAAAGATAAAAATTAAACACAAATCTCATGTATAATTATCTAATTTTGATAATATTTTAATTAGATGAAAAGTTATTAAGTGTTTCCCATTCTTTTATGACTTGAATCTTGGTCAGGTTCACACCTACACTCCTTGTTTATAAACTGTGTCCCAAATATTTTATCTCTTGCATGAAAAATAAAGATTTATTCATGGTATCATAAAAATATGTTTCTATAAAATGTGAAACACTATTTTAGCATGGTGTAGATGTTCATCCCATGTTTTCTAAAGATTAAGATGTCATCAAGGAAGATTAAAAAAATGGCATAGGTAAAGGGCCTGAGGATGTAGTTTAACATCTTGAGTGAATGAATTCATTACATGAGTTATCATAAAAGGCATAATAATAAATATATGGTTTACCACATGTAAAACATCACATACATCTAATGGTGAGATGTCACAAAGGATTGCATCTTTAAAATGTGTGATTTTGTACACCAAGTGACACTACTAGGTGATCCATGTCTCAAGGCCTACACTAGACCATACACTAGCGTATGGTTATGGATGATGTATAAATTTCAAGTTAAATTTTTAGAAATATGCTTTAGGAGAAATTGAATTCTTTTGAATTTCATTAGAAATGATGAAGTGTATTGGCTCACCATTGATCTACATTTATTAATGAAATAATATTTTTAATTCATATAATTTTTTGTTGGATGAAGTAGAGATACTTTTAGTATTGACCATATCATTGGGTTAATAATCTATTATCTACTTACCTTTTTATAATTCTAGATAACTTGTACCCACTTATCGATATGTGCAAGTAGAGAGCTCATAGTGTGACACTCTTCATTAGATTAAATATTGCATTTATGAATTAAGCACCACTTTCCAATCTTGGACTACTTATTATAATCATTTGAAAATTATTTTCCACTCTCTGGTATGATGACTCAATCAATAGACATACAAATAGAAATTATTCAATGTAATTATTTAGATCATAAAATGTCCTCATATGGAAAAGTATTGATTGGTTTCAATAAATCACATATCTTGGTCATCCTCATGTATTTACTACCAATTTTTGGTGCTATGGTGGTTTTAATTGCTTCTCTTTTCTAGTAGATTTTTAATTATGGATTACATCATTTATAATAGGCCCATATTTTATCATAAGTGTTAAATATTTATGTTTCAAATTTACCTCCACATCATTTTTATCATTTTATTGTATTTTATGCTATCACTCAACTCTCCACTTGTAAATCCTAACATTTTTAAACCCCCAAAAAATACCACCATTAAGGTATTGGATGGAGTGATTAAGGATGAGGAAGGATTAGGTGGAACTGAGTAGAGATTATGAGGGAGTTAATAGGGATGGTGAGAGATGGTGAGGGTCAATGAGGGAGTGATTAGGGATGATGAGGGAGTGATTATGTATTATGAGGGATGGTGAGGATTGATGAGGGAGTGATTAGAGAAAATTAGGGATGAGTAATGAGTGGCTCAAGATGATGAGGTATGATGGAGTAGTGATTAGGGATAATGAAGGATGGTGAGGGTTAATTGGGGAATGATTAAGGATAATGAGGGAGTGATTATAAATGATGAGGAATGGTGAGGGTCAATAAGGGAGTGATTAGGAATGATGAGGGATGAGGAGGGAGTGATTAAAGATGATGAAGTAATGATTAGGAATGGTGAGATCCAATGAGGGAGTGATTAGGGATGGTGAGAGCCAATGAGGGATGATGAGGGATAAGGGGGAGTGATTAGGGATGATGAGGTATGGTGAGATACAATGAGGGAGTGATTAAAGATGGTTAGGGATGGTATGGGTCAATGAGGGAGTGATGAGGGATTAGGAGTGAGTGATTAGGGAAGATGAGGGATAGTGAGGGTCAATAAGGGAATAATTAGGGATGATGAAGGAGTAATTAGAGATGATTATGGATAGTGAGATTCAATGAGGGAGTGATTAGGGACAATGAATAATGATGAGGGAGTGATTATGGGTGATGAGGCATGAATAAGAAGTGATCAGGTATGAAGGAGGGATAATGAACAAGTGAAATTAATACAAAATGGTCATTTAATGTGTGTAGGTCATCAATATGACTTATTCTACCCCAATCACACCACTTTACATCATTTTCAAAGTGAGTGGTTTATAAAATTCAATTTTAACAAACCTAAGATTCCTACAAATGCCATGAATCAATCTAAAAGGCATAAAAACCTTAAAAATGACTATATGTTTACCAAAAATAGACATCAATTGTAAAAATTATGTCTTAAAATCCCTAGGTTTAATACTTAGACCCTAAAAATGCCTGAAACCTACCCTAATTGGATTTTGAAAAACTATTTTCTACATCATAAGGCATGCAACTATGAGACCAACTCTATCAAATGCTGAGTGACCCTAATTTCTTATATTTACTAAAATAAATTTAAAGTATAAGAAAATGAATACATATAAATTGTATTTATTTTCTTATACTTAACATTTAGAGTAGTAAAAATAAGCTTGTGGCCAAAGTTGTCTTCATCTGCAACTCCCACATGTTTTTATGTGTAAAATAATAGGAAAATGATTACATTATCAATAATGTGATTGCATTGCCTATTAACCAACATTCAATCCATTTGTTTAAATGTGAAAAATAATAATAATGTGATTGAATTTTTGTTTTATAATAATATTATCATATTATCTATTAATGCAATCATGTTATCCATTAATGTGATCACATTATGGATCACTAATTCCTAAGCCATAATTTAAATAATGTGATCATGTTATTTATTAATGCAATAACATTATGTAAAATGTCTATGGAATTGTCATCAAACTCTATGCACTTACCCATTAGGGGTTTACAAAAAAGTAAATTAAGTTATCTTAAAGTTATATTTTGTTTTAAAAATTAGTTTTTCTTTGGTGCCCACCATTGCATGAAGAAGAAGTTCCATCTGAATTAGAGAAGGAAGGAATTGCATGATGATTTCAAAGTTCCTACTACACCTCCACCAATTGAATATCACACCCATCTCTTACATGTATTTTTCCAAACTTGTTCACCATGCCAGAGATGCCATAACTACTATAGATCATGCCTCTTTTAATAGGGTTTCCAAATTTGCATGTTCTTATAGTAAGCATTAGATTCCATTATTAAATACATCTCATTTATGAAATATTTTATATAAATATGGGTAGTAGTATGGCATAACCCATCTTGTCTTTTTTATTCTAGATTTATTATTATTCATTTTGAATAATTTCTCTACATGTTGTAACCTAGAGAATGAAAATATATTGAAGATTTGCCTTTCTTGTTTTAGAAATATCTCTGTATGCAAAGATATTTGAATATTTTATTTGTGGTATTTTATACCATTTTGGAAGATTGTTTGATTAAAAATAAAAGAATCTTATCCCTTATATGAAAAATACCAATTATTGCCGCTAATTTCCCATTTGTAGGAGTTTTTGCTCCTAAAAATTTCAATATATTTTCCATTCTATTGTGTTTTTTCATGTCCCCTTTTTAGTTGACATGTTCTGAGTTCATGGTTAGCCTACATGAATTAAGGGAGATTAATATTTGATTGATTTAATCAAATATTAATTATTTTGTCTAATTTTAATTAATTATTAATTATTAATTATTTGGTCTAATTTTAAGACCCTAATTCTAATTTAAGAATTGGTCTAATTTTAAGACCCTAGCTCTAATTTAAGAAGCCCTAAGTCTAATTTAAGGAAATCTAATTTTAGCAAGCACACCTTTGGAGGGTATAAGGGTTTCTCATGGGAGAGAGTTTGTATTATGCATTGATTATTAATTTTTGATATTGAAGGATTCTTCTGTGAAGATTGAGCCAAGGGTTCCAGGATTCCATCTGCATTGGAGAACATCCACTCTTTAGTGTGTGTGATTCAAAGGCTGTGAAATACCAACTGATCTATTGCCAAATTGAGAGATAGCTTCATATAGAAGTTATCACAGAGGTTTACAGATTTGAGAGGTAACTTCATAGAGAAGTTGTCACAGAGCTTTCCAGGTATTTATTTTATTAGGTTTTTGATTAAATAAATTATACAAATAGAGATCTTCTATATTAGAGCCATATATCTTCAGATCAAGGGTTGAAAATAGATAGGTTGTGCTTTATTGGCAGCCGTATGAAGTCTGTGCAGATCCATGAAAAATTTGTAAGCATTAGCAGATTCGCTTAGACACTGACATCAGCAGGGAGAGATCCCCAGTGACTGACATCAGCTATCTGAAGACTGACATCGGTAGAGAAGGACCCATAATGACCAACATCAGTAGTATATTGACCGATGACAGCAATTGTGTCTTTGACATAGTGACCCGAGAGCCGCACAGATCCAGATTTATTTCCCAGTTTACAAAATACTCAGGCTATTAAGGCCATATTTTCAATATTCATTGTATACCTGATAGAGGTCCTCTATTGTAAGCATATGAGCCAATAAATAAGAGATTATACTATTATTTATTTATCTATTTGAAGATATTTTGCAGAAATACAGTTAAGCAATTCAGAGCTTTTGTTTTGGTATCTAAAGGGATATTATAGTGGTATCAGACCTTTGTGTAGAAAAAAGAGTCCCTAAGTAAGGGACATTATAGTGGTATCATAGCTAAATCCTGCCATCCTGAGGGTTTATAGATCTTATGCAGCCACAAGAGTTGGGACCACATAGGTATAACACACGTAGTAGAGCTTTGCTTGAAGGCACTCAAGTTTTAGGATAGCAGCCAGAAGACATGGGTGATGATATTGACAGGCCCCGTATTCCTCACTATCCTAGAGATCAAGATGATGCAGAGGTTTTACTTACTCTTAGAGAACTATGAGAAGGGCAAAGGCAAAATAATGAAGTATTACAATAGTTGGCAATAGCACTACCGAGATTGGGTACTCCAAAGAGACATTCACCACATCGTGATGATGTCATGAGTGATGTAGGATCACAGATAGCCCTTAGGATTGCTTCTTGTATAGCTAATAGGCCTACTAGGCCTACTTTTGTGAGACAAGAGGCTGAGGAGGTGATAGCAGGTGAGGAGCATGAGGAGTCATTTATAGACACACTTATGGCAGTGACTGATGAGTGGGAGTCATTACCACTTGTGGTCAGGGAGATGATTACTTTTGATTGATTCCTCACACAAAGGAAAGAACATAACTGAGGTCGATAGAATGGGAGACCAAGACCCCAGAATAATGATTTGAAGCATGCTATGAGCAGGCTCACACTGGCGATGTTTGACGGTAGTGGTAAGGTGACAACATAGGCTTGGGTTAGTAAGCTTGATACATTTCTCACATTGCGACTGATGGCTGAGGAAGATGTTATCAAATATGTGACAATACATCTTGAGGGAGTAGCTCATGATTGGTGGCACCATGGGATGGTGACACTCCATCATGATCGGATCACATCTTACCATGAGTTTGTGGATAGGCTGGTAGAGCATTTTGATAGGAGGGATTTGGAATCCTATTTTTGAGAGTTGGCACAGTTGCACCAAAGTGGCAGTCTAGAGTCTTACATTGGTGACTTCTAGAGGTTATCAGTCATGGTTCTTGACATTTTAGAAAGGTGACTTGTAGTACTCTTCATGGAGGGATTGACAGAACCATTGAGAGGTTGGATCAAAGGCTTTGATCCTCTTTCATTATAGGTAGCTATGAAGAAGGCACGTAGCATGGAGACGGTCTCCATCTAGTAAATTTAACTCCAGAGATACTTCTTCATCCAGGGACCATAAGTGCTCTAATGGAGATAGAGAGGGACTAGATTTTAACATAGATAAATCAAGTGTTAAAAATGATTCAAAGGCCAACCCAGTAGCACCACCGTTGGATAGAGAGGATCTTAATGATCTACATAGGAAGAAGCTTTGCTTCTACTGCAAAGGTCCGTATGATATCCATCATGATTGCCCTTTGAGGCCTAAGGGAAAAGCAAATTGTGTGATGTGGGCATATTATGAGGATGCAAAATCAGAAGATTATGAATAGCAGGATAGTTCAGAGGAGGTAGAGGCTTCAGAGCCTAAGGTAGAGGCAGATTTAGAGCTTCATATACAGGAGGCACGCCTATCCAATATTCAGTCGGATGAGTCATTTAGACTCCGTGGAGTTTTGGCAGGATAGAAGGTCATCACCCTTCTTGATATAGGAGCCACACATAATTTTGTAGATGCTAGATTTGTGGAGAAGCATGGACTTACTACTAAAGATTTTGAGGGCATTAGAGTTAAGGTAGCCGATGGTCACATTCTTAGGTGTGAGCGTATGATTATAGACCTCCCATTGCGCTTGAACAACTATGAGTTCAAGGCTGATTATTATGTGGTGAACATGGGGGATATAGATTTAGTCTTGGGTATGAAGTGGCTTCATTCATTTGAGGAAGTTACTCTTCATCTCAAGGACATGGAGGTTCTCTTTGATGTTGATGGGAAGACACATATTCTTAAGGCAATATGGGGCAGCAGCTTCAAACATATGTTTTTTCATCAGATGGAGATGCCTATACGACATGACATGATAGAGTGCTCTGCCAAATGCACATTAGCGCCAACACAGGAGAGATATGAGGATGAGCTTTGTCTAGAGGTGAGTTTAATTCTGGAGTTATCACATGTGGTAGGGACTCAGCTTTTTGTTACAGTCGGGTCACAGGTAGATGATGATATGACTATTTCTAGCCTTCACGATCTAGATCTAGATATTATTCAGGTAAGGAGTTTACTTGAGTGGCCTGCTGATTCTCATTTATGGATTGGATGTTGGGGTGCTTATCTTAGTACTAGGGATGATGTGACGCCATTAGATGAGAGTTGGGATGGACATGGCATGGATTTTGCATTGATTGACAAGTAGGGTAGACCATGACTACATTTGGGATCCAGGTGGATTGATGGGTGTCTCATTCAGTGATTGCTTGAGGGCAAGCAATTTTAGGAGGGGCAGATTGTCATGTCCCCTTTTTAGTTGACATGTTTTGAGTTCATGGTTAGCCTATTATATAACCCTCATAGGTTGATAGGATGGTTAGAGGGTCTTGATGGAGATTGGCTTGGCTTCGTTTAACAAAATTTTTCTAGTTGGTTTTCATTCGGGCTCTTTCAGACATGAATTAAGGGAGATTAATATTTGATTGATTTAATCAAATATTAATTATTTGGTCTAATTTTAATTAATTATTAATTATTAATTATTTGGTCTAATTTTAAGACCCTAATTCTAATTTAAGAATTGGTATAATTTTAAGACCCTAGCTCTAATTTAAGAAGCCCTAAGTCTAATTTAAGGAAATCTAATTTTAGCAAGCACACCTTTGGAGGGTATAAGGGTTTTTCATGGGAGAGAGTTTGTATTATGCATTGATTATTGATTTTTGATATTGAAGAATTCTTCTATGAAGACTGAGCCAAGGGTTCCAGGATTCCATCTGCATTAGAGAACATCCACTCTTCAGTGTGTGTGATTCAAAGGCTGTGAAATATCAACTGATCTATTGCCAAATTGAGAGATAGCTTCATACAAAAGTTATCAGAGAGGTTTATAGATTTGAGAGGTAACTTCATACAGAAGTTGTCACAGAGCTTTCCAAGTATTTATTTTATTAGGTTTTTGATTCAATAAATTATACAGATAGAGATCTTCTGTATTAGAGCCATATATCTTCAGATCAGGGGTTGAAAATAGATAGGTTGTGCTTTATTAGTAGCTATACAAAGTTCATGCAGATCTGTGAAAAATCTGTAAGCATCAATAGATTCACTCAGACACCAACATCAGCATGCAGAGATCCCTAGTGACCAACATCGGCTGACTAAAGACTAACGTCGGCAGAGAAGGACCCACTGTGATCGACATCGGTAGTATATCGACTAACGATGGTGACTGTGTCTTCGACACAGTGACTTGAGAGCCGCACAGATCCAAATTTATTTCCCAGTTTATGGAATACTCAGGCTATTAAGGCCATATTTTCAATATTCATTATATACCTGACAGAGGTCCTCTATTGTAAGCATACGAGCCAATAAATAAGAGATTATACTGTGATTTTTTTTGCACAATGAGCTATAACATCAACAACAGGTGCAAAATATATGTGATAATAGTTTTTAACACACTTGGTAGGACCCAAAAATTATAAAGAGATTGGTTTTATTCTCAATGAGCATTTTAAGATCCTCATACAAATTTCAAAAGCACTTGGTGATTCCACTGGCTTATGAATTCAAGAACTCAATGTTTACATATGCCAAACAAAGAAACAAGATAATCTACTAAAGGTAAGAGAGTTAATTTTTTGGAATTATCATTTACATATAAAAAGAGATCAAAATTAGTTTTACCTTTCCCTATAGTATATCCTACAATTTTATTTGCATCTCCTTTAAGTACTCCCATCAGTTTCATACCTACCATGATGGCTAGAAATTTAAATTTTATAGCTTTCAATGAAGGCAATCCACTCCAATTGGCCCAGTATGATGATATACCTACATTATATTTAAAAATCCTTTCATATTTTACTGGTGAAACTGACACCACTCCTATAGAACAAATACAAGATATTACTAATCTTTGTTTAGTACATAATATGGTCCAAGATAATGTTGCAATCAGGCTCCTAGTCTTCTCTTTTAAAGGTAAAGCCTCACAATGGTACAAAGGTCTTCCTCCTAATTCTATCCATGTTTGGGATGACCTAGGCACTACGCTATGTACTCAATTTGAATACAAGAGTGACCACCTTTCCCTGGTTGAATAGTTAACTTCTATTCAATGGGATCCTCATGAGCACACGACTAACTTCAATTTATATTTTTAAAAGACATGGAATATAATTCTTGTATTGGTCAAGCTAACTCCAAGTAATAATTTCCTATATTACTTGAGAGCATTGAATAGGGTTATAGTTGTTATGATTCAGTCAATGGGTAGTAGCACACTTCTCAATGCCTATGAAATTATAATAAGGGAATAAAATTATTTAATTCAAGAAAGAAAAATTTCCCAAAGGCCTCCAATGTATTTATTTCTATAAATACCTCCTATACCACCTATAATTACACCAATTCCCACCATGAGTAAAGCACCAACTTTAACTCCCACTCCTACAGATGATTTATATGAGGTTAAGTCACTACTCAAGATTTTTGGCAATGAGTTATTAACAATGAAGAGGTAGAAATCCCAAAACTACAAGCCTTATTATTAGGATAACCCAACATACCAACCCAATAGGTAGACATACAAAGGTAATTCATAGTCATAAGGGAAAAATATGCAAGCAAAACCTCTAACCATGTATGCTCTACATGCACCAAGTGATTCCAAAGCTATTATACCTATTCAAAATAACTTGGCTCAAGAGTACGAATGGTGTTATCCTTATTATCCACCACATATTCAAAATAATTGCCCTAATGGTGTCATTAGTTAAGCCTTGATGGTGTAAGGCATATAAAATACACAAAGATAGCAAGAAGAATCCACTTCCCAACAATTAGATACATAATAACCTTCTCAATATCAGGATACCCTTCTAAAATGGAAAGAGGAGGATTTTTGTGGTGTTAATCAGGAGGAGACATTGTTCAATGGTGGAGGTCCGATGGTAGCCAATACATGTTTAAAGAAAAGAGCAATATAAAGTGATCAATCCCCCAAGTTGGAACAAGCTACAACTTCTAAAGTTGCAAAAGAACTTAAAAATAATGACATAGTATAAAGGCCACCCTTTATGCCCACATGTCAGCCCAAAGCAAAAGTACCAACTCTAAATCTCATAAAAGAAGACATAGCTCCCACAAAAGCACTAGTAAAAGCTAGTAACATTATTTTTACAATTATTGAGTAGATTAATAAGGCCAATTTGAATGTCACTATGTGGGAAGTACTATCCCTTTCAACACAAAGAGATTTAATACAAGAGGCTTTTAAATACTTCCAAATAATAGATAGGGTTCTAATCAAGGGACCTAATACTTTAATTAATTTATGTCAACCACAAACTGACATTATAATAATAAAAAATGGTAATCTTACCCCTTCTATCTTTCACTGATAGTAGGGAAGCATATCATTCATAATTACATGGTAGATTCAAGGGATAATATTTTAGTGATGCCTAAGAAAATAGCTGATGCCCTTGGTATAAAATATACACATGTCAATAAAGGTGTGGTTCAATTGGATGGGACTATTTTTAAAAAAATAGTAAGAACAATAAAATAGCTAAATCTCACTATCTACGCATGTCCAAGCTTGTCAACTTCCAAAGATATCTTAGTTATAGATCTTCCCCTTTATTTTTCCATTTGTCTTTCACAAGATTTTAGAGCAAAAATAAGAGGATATATATCTATGGATTGGTCTCACATGTTGATAAGGATGAGATATGGAACAAGAGTAATTTTAAGATGTGAGCCAATGACTAAAGATTATATTGAGCCATACACTCCTATCCTTATAGACATGAATAGTATACTATAGTACCAAGAATAAGAGATTGATCATGAAGTTACAACACCTATAAAAGAGATTCCAGATATTCATTTAGATGATAGGGATTTGCCCTCCAATTTGATCCTTATGACTATGTACAAGAAATAGGGTTGGGTACATATTATATTCATGAAAATGATGCAATTATCTCAAACCTAGTAAAACCAATTGAAGATCTTCAAATAATGTGGCAATTGTTCTTCAATGGTTCAACAAGTAGGAATGGTGTAGCTGAAGGCATTGTCTTGATCTCTCCAGAAAAAGAGATCTATTTATATTCTTCTAGGATTTAGTTCAACTACAAAAACAATGTAATTGAATATGATGCTTTGATTCAAGGTCTATAATTGGCCAAAGATAGGGGTGAAATCCCTACAAATATTTGGTGATAGTGAGTTGATTGTTCACCAAGTGAGATCCAAAAATGTAACTAAAAATAATTTTCTAATATCTTATAAACATAGGGTTTGAGACCTGTTAAAAGACTTTACCACTTTAAACATTCAATCATTACCAAGATTAAAAATAAATATGTTGATTGTATGGCCTTAGTAGGCTCCCAATATAACCTACCTAAAGAAATGAAGAATAAAAACAACTAGCATGTAAGGTTAATAGTTAGGTTATTTGTTCCTGATAATGCATCCAATGGTAAGTCTTTGATAGTGACCAAAAAAATTTCAACTATATGAGAGAAGAAGATGAATTATATGATAGGAAACAATTAAGAATCCAAGATCAATATGGAGATCAAATCATCCAGTTGAAGACAAACAAACTACCTATGGGTCTTATAACTCTAGAAAACATCTTTAATTCGACTGATTAACTAAAAGGCAAAAAGAAGAACATCATGGTAAATGAAGAAGACTATGAGCTAGTGATCATCTCAGAAGGTAAATCACTAAATATATGAAAGGTATGCAATGATTTTAAAAAATAATATTTTATTGAGTTGTGTCAAGAGTTTGATGATAACTTAGCTTGGAGTTATCATGATCTGAGGGGGTTTGACCCTAGCTTATCCCAACATACAATAGAGATTGATCCAAATAAGAAGCCTATTAGATAGAAGCAAAGATAAATTAATCCAAAGATAAAACCCCTAATAAAGAGTGAGCTATCCAGACTAAAAAAGCTAACATCATCTTCCCTATCAAACACTCATATTGGGTCGCTAATTGGTCCCTATAAGAAAGAAGAATAATGAAATTATACTTTGCATAGATTTTAGGGATCTGAACAAAGCATCTCTAAAATATCATTATCCACTTCCCCCTATGGAGTAAATAATGTAAATTGTATCAAGATCTAAAAGGTTTTCTCTTCTAGATGGTTATTTTGGCTATAACCAAATCCTAATGCAAGAATCAAACTAGTTCAAGAATGATTTCACCACAAAATGGGGTATGTATGCATATAAAAATATGCAATTTGGTATGCATATAGATAGCAATGGATATGGCTTTCAGAGGTTTGATAAATGAGATGATCTTTGTATATCTAGATGATATCACTATTTACTCAAAATATGTTGATGCACACCTGGATCACCTTAGCAAATGTTTTGAAAGGTGTAGATAATTTGGAGTTTCCCTCAATCCAAAGAAGTTCATTTTCATATTTCATGAATAGAAACTACTAGGACGCATTATTTCAAAAGAGGGTCTTTCAATAGACCCAAAGAGAATTAGTGTTATATTTTCACTAGGACTATGAAGCCATAATAAAGGATTACAGAGTATTCTTAGAAAAATCAAATCCATAAGAAGATTTGTTCCAAAATTTTCCTTTATCGCCAAACCCTTACTACAATGCTCAAGAAGGGTATCATTTTTAATTAGACATAGGAGGGAAAAGATATCTTTGAAGCCATCAAGCAAGCTATTTCTCAAGATCCTACCCTACTCAACCCCAAATATGAGAAATATTTCATTATCTTTGATTTTAGAGAGGAAGGAAACATCTTAGCTATCCTAACTCAATAGAATAAATAATAATTGGAATAATCAATTTATTTATTTAGTCAATCTTTGAAGGATTATGAAGAAAATTATAATTTCATGAAGAAGTAAGTATATGTTGTGATTAAAGCTCTCAAAATTTTTAGGTATATGCTCTCCAACAATAAAATTCATTTGGTGGATAGTCACCAAAGTGTCAAAGAGTTCCTATTGAACTAGGAGATAAATGAAAAAAGAGTAGAATGGATCACAAAGGTCATGGAATATGATGTGGACATCAAAGTCACAAAGATTATAAGAGGGAAGGGATTATGTGAACAAATAGATTTTGATATCAATACTAATGAAATAGTATTTGAATTAGTATATGCTTAAAGTACATCTTATCCAGTCGATCCTCCTCTTTTCAACAGCTAGATCTATGACATGACCATATTCTTGTAGACTAAGGAGTACCCATATGAATTTTAGTAGTCCAGAAAGAGGTATTTTAGTCTCTAATCCATTCCTTATGTTATTATTTATGGAATATTATTTAGAAAAGATATTAATGGAGTCATGCTAAAATGTATTAAGTAAAATCAAGTCCCCAAGATGCTTGAATAATTTCATGATGGCCCGTTGGGTAGACATTTATCTAAAAGAACTATGACCATAAAAATAATGAGAGGGGGATATTATTGGCCTAAATTATTCAAAGACACCACCAGTGGGTAAGGAAATATGAGAAGTGTGCTTCCTTTATAGGTAAGAAAATATTATCAACTTTCCCTCTCAAACCAATTCAAGTAGATCAACCATTTTCTCAATGGGGATTGGATTTCATTGGTATGATTAATCCACCATGAAGTGTAGGACAATCATATATCCTCATAAAAATGGACTATTTCACAAGATGGACTAAAGTAATTGCACTAAATATGCCACAAGATCATCTATCTTAGAATTCATGGATTGCATAGCCTCAAGGTTTAGTGTTCCTCACACCATTACTCAGATAATGCCAAAGATTTTATGATAACTCACGTGAGTTAATGGTCTATAAATCACAATGTATACCTGAGAACTTCTTCAAATTATTACCCACAAGGTAATGGCTTAGTCGATTCTACCAATAAGAACCTCATAAGAATTATCAAAACAACAATGGAAGATAACCAAAGGACATGTCACACAAAGTTGAAATCAGCATTTTGGGCTGATAGGATTACCCTTAAGAGAGCCATTAACAACTCCCCATTCTTATTAGTATATGTAAGGGAAGCTCGCATCCTACTATCCATTGAGTTACCATATCTAGAGCTCAATCATCAATTATATTTGATTGACAATGATGAATTGACAGTAAGTTTGGCTAAACTCATGGAGCTAGAAGAAAGCAAGAACCAATCAATGAGAGTCCTAGAAGCAAATTAGGTTCAAACAAAGAGGAATTTTGATAAAAAAGGCATTTGATAAGAGCTTTAATGAAGGATAAATGGTTCTCAAATGGGATGTATACAAGGCCAAATTTAGAAAACACACCAAGTTTGATGTAATATAGAGTAGTCCATATATTATAACTTAGTGCAAAGGAGCTAATACATTTTGGTTATCCAAGCTTGATGGATCAAAACTACCTATCCTAGTCAATGGGATGTACCTCAAATATTTTTTTTGATTTTGGAATTCATTCCAAAAATTAAAATTTTGTATATAATAGGTTTAGTTGTGTTTTCCAAAATAAGTATCTTCATATAAATCAACTCATTAAGATTTTTTGTTTCCTTAGTTTGTTTTATTTTTGCCTATTTGGTTCTTGTTTAGGAAAATCCCAATTTTATTCTTCACTAGTTAAAGTGTGTTAAGCTTAAAATGACTCCATGCCTAATGAAATAGAAGTTTAATAGAAAGAAACTAATTAGCAAGAAATCACCCCATAGAGGGTGCCAAAAATGTTGATAATTTTATCCTAAAATATCAAAATGTCAAGTACCTTAAGGGGGACCCCTTAATTTTTTGGAAAAATGCTTTGAATTAGCCCAAAACACCTATTTTCCTAACCTTGTAGAATCTAGAGATTGGACTATGATTTATAGCTTGCAAAATTATAAATTACTTCCCAGACTCTAGATCTGACAATGCATTAGCTGACAGAACTTGGAGATTAGAACATAATTTGAAAAATTGAAAATTGCTTTCCAAACTCTAGATCTTGCAATACACTAGCTAGCAAAAATTGGAGATATGATTGTAATTTACAATTTGCAAAATTATAAATTACATCCAAACCTCTGTTTCTCACTAGACATTAGCTAGTGGAAACCAGATATCTGATTGAAATTTGCAATTTTGTAAAATTGCAAATTGTATACAAAGTTCCACTTCTCATAAAAGAACCTCCCCTATAGAATGTAGAACTCCAAGTGTAATTTTCAAATTTGTAAATCATCTCTCGAGTTATACCTTCACTTTTTCAAAGGACAACTTAACCTAGTCTACAAAATCTAGAGGTTAACATGCAATTTGTAAAATTTCAAAATTGAAAAAAATTTCCCAAACTTTGAATCTCCACTAACCACTACCATTAACACATTAATTACAGGGGTCTATATAAATTAAATTAGGGATTTTATTTATTCATTATTTAATCTTGTTAATTGTTAATTTGAGTTGCAGCTTTGACACAACCTCAAACCAAAACCTCATGCCATGCCTTTGACCTTATAAACCATGACCCCAAACCATGTGTTATACCTACAAGTAACACCACACTACCATTGAAAAATTGCATGGTATTCCTTTGAAATCCTCCTTTCATTTTTTCCATTTTTTCCTACATTTTGAACTTGTTTGAGTTATTTCCATTCCTGTAAAAAAATTTATTGTAATTTCTAGGGTTCATTTGATTATTTAGACATCACTAAGGTATTATGGTTTTCATTGTGTTGTCATAGAGGATCATTGTGTGGTCTATTTTCTCAAGAGGTCATGTTTTCCAAAGCATAGTGAAAATATAGGGTTTTTATTTCATATACTAGTGGATATTCCCAAAACTATGTGAATATTCCTTGGTATATACCTCCAATTTACCATAGAATTTTGACCTATAATTAAACCTCCCATCTCCATGGTATTTCAACCTACTAACTACATCTTATAGCCCCACAAAATTTTTTACTGCTTAGAATAATTCCATGTCCCTACAGACTTTTAACCTACAATTTGCACCTCCAAGTTCCATTGAATTTTCTATTGCTTCAAATAAATCCAAGTTCCATAGAGTTTCCACCTATAATTCAGACCTATAATCTCTAATAAATATTTTAACCTACTTTTATAGCTCCACTTTCTCATAGACTTTTCACCTACATAGAACAACTCCAAGTCTTATAAGAGTTTCCACCTACATCTAGCACCTGTAAATCCTACCAATTGTTGTAGTTAGTTTTCCCTCTGTAGTCTCTCTATAATACATGTATAGGAAAGAGATCAATTTCAAGTCTAAATGACTTGATGTAACTCTCAATCTAGAATCCAACAAAATTGAGATTACAAACACAGACCTAGGTCACATTAACATAGGTGACTTCTAGACCAGGATCAACAATAAATTCAAGAATTATTAGATTTAGAGCATCTATGACTCTAGACTACCCTAATCATTATCTTCTCCTTGATGGTGTAAATACTTGATATACTACTTCCACTATCAAAACATTATGATGATGATAAGAGAGAAGTGTTGAATAATAAAGGGGAAAGGATTCTAAATTTGGACCCAAATTTCATTGACTCTATGTTTATGATACTAGAGTTTGAGAGTTATCTAGATATAAATCTAGAATCATCAAAAAAATTATTTCAAGACAACAACATTGGATGTTAGAGAGAGATAAATAAGAATTGGCTAAGGATTCCTAAGGCTACATCCATTGGATTGCCTAAGACATTGACAAGAACTGATTTCAAGGATGAGGTAGGTGATGTAATTATATTACTACATAAGATCACTAGTTGTCTTGATGTAAAGATCTTATAAGATTGGATTTGTCAATACATATGGGTCATCCATGAGAATAAACAATACATCCACAGGGCACAACTCATCAATGATTCCTTCCATAAGCAGTTTATGGAGGTACAAACCATAAGGAAATTATACATGGCCTCCTACCTAGTATATATATTGGGCAAAGGAAGAGCTTTCCCAAGGATCAAAAGTTTTTAATTATTACCCTGACCTCATTCTTGAGGTAAGCAAATTAAACTTTAGGAGAATCAATGATACATTCATCTACTACATCATCATAATGTTTGATAAGGAACTAGAGAGAGATTCTTTGATGCAGCTACTGTAAAGATTACCTAGTGGGGTTACCATTTCATCTAGTTCCCCATATAATCCTACAATATGGTATGTATATTTATTGGTTTCACTTACACACTTCAAATATATGTGACTTATAAAAGGGATTTAATGGAGCTAGTGAGATAATGTGTTGAGACTCATAATCCATTATCCAATAAACACAAGTCAAGAATTCATTTCCCCATAAGTATAGGTAGATAAACATGCCACTCCCTAGCCAAATCCAAGTTTGTAGAGGGAGAAATGATATATATAACCTTGAGAAATTTAGAGGTGAGAACCTTCTATGATGTTCATGGCAATATCACTAACACATTGGGAATCACTATATATTCCCATGTCCTCTACTTTGAAGATTACTGGGAATATTTAGATGATGACTAAAAAATTAGATTGAGGGACTACTCTAGAATGACCTTGTATTAGGTCAAAACTTTTGACTTAGAACCAATCCTTGAGGACTTGGTGGCTAATGAGTCCTCAATAGACAAGGTATACCATGCTAATAAGATATACTTGTAACCCATTCCAGTAGTCAAGTGGTCTATTCCTAAATCATTTTCTCTTATAGATATAACTACCCATGTGGTCAATAAAACACTCAATTGGCTCAAGGGTAAAGGGTTCCAAGTGATCAAAGAAGTAAGTCTGATAGAAAAATTATTAAAACTCAAGGAGTAATGATTTTTACTATCAGTAGAGGGTTCCAGTGGTACACCAATAGAACAAATAGATAGGCTGATGATCTCCCATAAAATAAAGAAGAAATCAAAGGCCAAGAAGGGGAAATCAAGCAAAGAGGGAGCAACAGTGGACCAACCAATGGTCATTTCATCTAAGGACACAACTGTAGTTGAAGCATCCATAGCTTTAAACCCCATCTTAGTTATAGTTACCAATCCTATATCTGTAATTCATCCCCCAACTATTTATGTTGTTCTTATAGCTCCAACACCTCTTCCTCTTATCTCACCTCCTCTTTCTGTCTTCACTCCATCACCTCAAGTGACTCCACCCTCCATTCCCATTAGTTTTCGCATGATAATAAGTCTATTACCAACTATGTAATCAAGTCAATTAGACACTCAGGTCTCCCCTTCATTGGATACTCAACTTTATATTTCACTTCCTTTTCCAGTAATTTCACTCCCTCCTTCCATAAATCCTTCCATTTCATTTACAATCCCTTCCATTCCATCCTCATTAATTAGTAACACTACAAATAGTATTTTTCCTTGGATTTAGTCATTCTAACTTCAATTATACTAGTCATCCCAACCCCTAGGATAAGTAATACTCCATATTAATCCCCTTTCATCTTTCCCACCTTACCAACCCTGAGTGTCCCTACCAATTTAATTAACTCATTTAAAGGTTTAGACTCCACACTTCCCCTAATCCCTAAGTTATAACTTCCTATGTCTAGTCCTCCATTGTTATCAATTCCATCTCCTACACTCCTAGTAGACACATTTATTTCAATTTCCCCTACCTCTTCTACTTCCAAAATAACCCCTACCCTTATAGGAAAGATAGAGAAAGAACAAGCCCTTGATGCAAATATTGACCTTCAAGCCACAATTGGAGAAGAAATTTCATAGATATCTATTGATCAATAAATGATAATATAACTACAAGATAAGACACTAATCATCATGCCCACTAGTGTAACATATTCAGTTGCATATTCTCAAGTGATAGTGTCTGAATAAGAAGATGCTACCCCTAGTTTGTTAGCACAGACAATGGGGAAGAAACACAAGCAAATGGTGTCCCCAAGTACATTGGATTTTGGTCTCTCAAATACATGCAAGAAATATAAGATAACTCCTTGAACCTTTTTAAGGATGTTATATGACTCAGTAGGGGAAAGGTATATAGAGATTGCAGTCCCCCCATCAGACAAATAGTAAGAAGATCTAGTGGTAGGGAACTATTAGGTATCAAAATTTCACCTTAGCTATCATACAAGGGAGGGGTTGAAACATGACATTAAATCCAACATTAAATCCCTCTTTGAGAAAATGGATAGTGACAAAGTCACTAAGGACAAACTAAAAAACAAGATGGAACAATTAAAGACTACATTGAAGAAATTCATCGAACCCACTGTGTAATCATCATAGCCTGAATCAACACAACGTATCACCTAGATCATATATTAGGCAACACTTGATGTAGTGATAAAAATTGTAAGCATGGGAATGACCACTAAGGAATGGGTAAAAGAGTTCATTTCCAAAGTCAATAAAGTCATTGATATAGTAATAGATCATTATATAGTTCTAAGAGAGAGAAGAATCACCCTGAGAGCATAGGTTAACAAGTATGAGGAAGAGATAAAAATATTGAATCTTTTCTATCCAAAATTTATAACTGTAGACTTGATTGACATGGAAATCCTCTTTGTGGAAAACATACTAAAAAATTATGGAGAACAAGAGGATTTAGACAAAGAAGCTCAATTCAGAATAAAAATGCTTACAGATGTTGCCCATAAGGCTAAATTTACCTATGACAAGGCCACTAACATGCTATATGACATTGAATATTTGTTGAATAAATTATCATGTCAAATAACAAATTATCAAGAGAATATCCTTTTATTAGAGTAAGTTTAGAATAAATTCAAGGAAGTGATCGAAAAAGAAACTACATGGGATACAGTTTTCAACTTGAGCTTTATCCACCATTTCATAAAATATCATAATGCATTGGATTAGATGGGTACACAGATTCAAACATACATATCTTTAAGAAGGTAACTTTTTGATATAGTAGCATATTACAAAATAACTAACCTCTACTCTTTTGGCCCAGATGAAGATAAAATCTAGGAGATATTTAAGGCTTTCAATGCATATGTTTAGAAATTATAGGATGGGAAGGATAAAGAGTTAGAATAAGTATTGGAAATAGATTAATTCTTTCCATCAAAATAATTATTGTATATTATATTTTCATTATTTTAAAAATGTTGTAAAGTTACAAAAACATAACTTGTAAGTTGAAACTATCTTTTTGACAACTCTTTTTGAGAAAGAGCCATGTGTATTTTACACTTTCTATTTTGATAGGTTGAAAGTTGTAAAAATTAAACTTGCAAACTACTCTTTTCATTTTGACAAGTTTTTAATCGTTTAAGTTATAAAAATGCATACTAAAAAATGCATTTCCAGTTTTGACAAAGTGGTATGACTTGGAAGTTGTAAAAGTCTTTCTTGAAGATTATAGATTAGGGTTTTGCAAAAGAGTAACTTATCTTAAAGTTATATTTTTCTCTAAAAATGAGTTTCACTATGGTTCCCCCCATGGCATGAAGAATAAGTTGCAGTTAAATTGGAGAAGAAGGAAAGCATTACATGATGATTTAAAAGTTCCCACTACACCTCCATAAACTAAATATCATGCCCAAATCTTGCATGTGTTTTTTCTAACTTGTTCACCATGCCATGGATTCTATAATCACTATAGATCATGCCTCTTTTCATGGAGTTTCTAGTTTTGCATGTTCTTCTTCTAAGCATTAGATTTCATTATTAACTACATCTAATTTATGAGATATTTTATATAAATATGGGAAGTATGGTGTATCCCATATTATCTTTTTATAGTTAGATTTATTATTATGCATTTTTAATAACTTATCTACATGTTGTAACCTAAATAATGAGAATGAATTGAGGATTTGCCTTTCTTATCTAAAAAATCTCTATGTATGCAAGGATATTTGAAAATTTGTGGATGTTTTAATTTTTGTTTTAGTCATGAAATTTCATTTTTGGTATTTTGTATTCTTTTGGAAGATTGTTTAACTAAATTTAAAAAAAATTAATCCCTTGTATGAAAAATACCAGTTATTGACTCTGATTTCCCATTTACATGAGTTTGTGCTTATACAAATTTCAATATATTTTCCATTTTTTTGTGTTCATTCAAGTAAGCATGAAAATACAGTATAAAATATTTGGTGTAATCACCATTTTTTGTTTTAAAATTTCATTCTCAAAACTCTTTTTCCCAATCAAACACTAGTTTAGGAGCAAGATCACTAAAGGAATGGAATTTCTATAAACTGGTAATTTATCAGTTGCACCAAATTTAGTGAAATAAATATAGCCTTCTCCAGAGGTTTACCTCAATTTTATAAGATCTTAAAGATTGGATGTGATCCCATTGTATAATTAGATTTTTTTCATAGTGAGCTACAACATCAACAATGGGTGCAAAATCTATGTGATAATAATAAGCATGAAACTCTCCATTGTAATTCATCCTATTAGAGTATTCATGCAAGTTTGTACTTGTATGCTTAAAGGTTGGATTTTGGAGGCTAAGTTATGTTTGGTTCACAATATAAATGCTTCAAGTGAAATCATTAAGTGCTTACTTGTTAGTACTAAAGGATTTGTTGGAGTAGCTATTGTAGAAGAAAGATGTATTAATATGAAGTCTAAAATCTACTATTTTTCCAATAAGGGTTTTCACATAATCTCTTGTGTAATGTGTTCCCTTTGTCTCTCATATATATATATATATATATATATATATATATATATATATATATATATATATATATATATATATATATTCCACATTTATTTACTTGAATTGTATGATATATCCCATTGATCTAACATGTATTATATTATTATTTCTAACATCTAGTATCAGATCCATGGTGAAAATTTTTGTGTGAGTGTTTTCTATTGTTGGCTATTTTATGCAAGTGTAATCTACTATGACAGAAGGATAGACCAAGTTGGAGATTAAATAATAAGAAAAAAGTTTTATGGCAAGTATCTCTCTATGGATCAAGGTGGATGATCTCCTGGTGGAGATATTCACATCTTCATGCTGTTGAGGATAAGCCTACAGATAAGTGGAGAAGAAGCTTTAAAAGATTTGATAGATAATTTAAAAACCTACACAGTGTTTTGATAGATGAAACAACTTTACAACTTGAAGAATAAGCTAGTCTCTTTTGGAGGAGGTTGAGGATAAGGCATGACCTTGTTATGGTTCCTGGAAACAAACAAAAGGGGTGTGTAATGTGGTATCCTATTGAGCACATGTTGTTAGCCAAGATGTTGAAGACAAAAAATACATGAAAAGGAAGGATTTACATAGAAACCTAAAGCTTTACCTATTTTAAAGTAGTTGAGGATGAGGAAGATGTAGATGAACAAGTGAGACCTAGTGTTCCTATAAGAATAAGGTCATGTGTTTAGACATGTAGTAGAGCAGTCATGCATTTTGGAGGAATTTTTTAGGCTTGAAAACTTGGTAGGTGTATTGGTGCACTGAGTAACATGATTAATTTTATGGAGCTATGATTGTTCCACTTATATCATGTTTGGAATGATTGGTAGATGAAGGCTACATGTAGAAGAATAATTGAGACTAGATGTTCCTATAAAGAGAAGGCCAATGTTAACCATATAACTTAGGGTGTTGGAGTTTTGTGCATATGGGCATGGTGTTGGATAGTTATAATAATCCATGGAGTAACACTAGATACACATGAGTTGGTGTTTTGGAAACATCTAGTAGAGCAAGATAAATTTTAGATGCAGGCTCAAAAACTCAATAGGTATAGTGATGCACTGAGTAGCATCATGACTTCTTAGGAGTTGTGATTGGTCTAGTGAACTTATGCCATGTTTATATCTTTGAAGGATATCTAGATAAGTCTAGTTTTGACTTCAATGAGATCTTCTCTCCTTACTACTATCAAGAGTGTTGTTTGCACTAGTTGTTATTTAAGGAGTTGGGGTAGCATGATTCCTACATGGTGATCTCTCTTATGGAGAGAAAGATAAAGGATGAGGTAAAGGTTTTTCTCTTTTTCATGTTGAAGAAGTCATTGTATGGGTTGGTGTAAGAACTGCACATGTAGTATAGGATATTCATTACCTTCATGGAGATCCAAAGTGTTTAGTATATGTTATTGCTATGTGTTGTTGACATGTTGGATGCAAGCCCCAACATGATCACTATTGTGATGGATTAGGTGAAAAGGACATGATGAATCTAGTATGAGGATCAAACCAAGGATGTATATGCACAAGGATAAGAAAGTAAGGAAGTACTCCACTTATTGAATTATGATTTGTCTTCCTAAGATCATCTTATAATAAAGGAAAAGACATGTTGTTATCCTATGTATTGGAATTATCAAGAGTAGGAAGCCTCATGATTCTATGGTGAGAACTAAATCAGATATTCCCAAGTAGTGAGAGTTATGAGATGGTTCATGGTTAAATCCTGATTGGAGGATTGGTCTGTGGAGAAGTGAGAGTCACTTCAGGTGCTATAATATGTTATGGAGGAGTGGATGTTAATAAAGCCAATTAGGGTAGATGATTTTTAGTAGTTCAATAAAACTTTTACAGTGTTTGTGTTAATGCAGTAGTGGAAATAGATGGATAGCTAGCTGTAAAATACTTAGGTGTGGTAAAATCCTATGTTATTAAATTCAAGTGGGAGTGTATTAGGTGTGAAGTCACTATTCACAAATCAATATTCATAATCACTATCCATTGCCACTATTGATGGTGATGTGGCATGCTAATGATATGGATGGTTAGTGATGTGGATGATTGGTGATATGGAAAGGGACCATGGAAGGTATCCCAAGTGTGACCAGGTTGATGTGATGGGAGTGGGGTGTATCACTTCACCAAGTCACATGGGTTTGTCTTTAGTACTCATATGTGGGTTGTCACATGGTACAAAAGATAGAAGGTTTGGTGTGGGGCACATTTATAGATGTGTCCAAGATTCCCATGTGTGGATATAGTCCAAAGGTGATTGCAACACCTTTTGGACTCATGTGGTCACATGGAGAATGAGTAAAAGAAGATCACTATGTGTGATTGGCCTCACATGTGTGAGTGGAGTGCAAGTTTTGGAGCCACATGGAGATGGCACATGTTATTGTCTAAAGTGAGTATTTTTTGAAGACTTTTGCACATGAAGACAACACCACCACTATGGAGATCACATGATACCCAAATTTGGCACATTCTTTGGTGTCACTATTGCATTCTCTCTCCCCTCCCTCTTTTTTATTGTAAATGTTATCAATAATCATGAAGCTCTCCATTGTAATTCATCTTGTTAGAGGATCCATAAAAGCTTATGCTTGTATGCTTGGAGGTTGGACCCTGGAGGCTAAGTTATGCTTAGTTTACAATCTAAATTCTTCAGGTGGACATATTGAGTGCTTTTTTGTTACCACTAAACAAGTTTCTAGAGGAGCTATTCTAGAAGACATAAGCTATGTTAATATGAAGTCTAGAAGCTACCATTTTTCTCATGGTTTTTCCTTGCACATTGTAAGGTTTCCACATAATTTCTTGTGTAATGTGTTCCCTTTTGTCTCTCATTTTTAGCTTGTTTTATTCCTCGTTTATTTACTTGCATTATAGGATACAGCTCACTAGTCTAACATTTAGTATCATAGTTTTATTCCTAACATTATTTGGCACTATTATTGTTTCCACTAGAGTGAGATACATATAAAAATACATTTTCATGTGATGTTCCCATTAAATTTTAAAAAAATCCCAAAGGATGGACTTTAAATCTAGAAGTTATTAAATATTAATTAAGGCAAAGGAAAAATCTTATAAAACTAAATAGAATGGTGGTATTATACTAGAGGGGAAACCCCTAGAACATGACTGACATTACTAATACTCTAGAGCTCACATAATTTTCATTGAATTTCATAAATTTATAAATTTATCCTCATCATAACACATGTCAATTTAAATTGCATCACATGTAAAATTTCCTAGTGATGCATGTCCAACGAGAATGTCATATTTAAATATTGTTATGCAAATAAAATTTAGCCAAAGAATTTAATGTTTTTCATCACATAAATGAGAGGGACCAATAGTAGTGCACCTTAAATTTATGGGTATATATTCTTTAATTAGGTTTATGTGAATTTATTTTATAAAATGAACTAACAAAAACTCAAGAAAAATAGGAAACCAAAATGAGGCATACCCATGTAATCAATTGCACACCATTGACCATGTTATTGTGAGAGATCCTTTTTGCATAGGAAGAAATACATCCACACAAGTGAGAAACTAGATAAGATAGATTAATAAAATAATAGGGTGGGTTGCTTAGTAAAATACTAGTTCCAGGAAGGTGTAAGCTTCCCTTCACAGATGTCAACCCACTTGTGTATCAATTAAAATGATAGAAATTATAGTGAAAATTACAAAATCTTGTTGATAATTAGATAACATATGATAATGAGGATATTTATTTTTCCTCTATTGCACTAATATAGTCAGAATAATCAAACTAATAATCCTATGTAGGTTTGGTATTTTCTTGGATAATTTCAAGTTGGGTTAAAATGTCATCACTTTTGGGAGTGGATGCAATGGTACAAAGACTCAATTTGTGAAAAATATCACTCTGATAAAAAAAGAGGGGTTCAATAACGATTGGTAAATCAAAAATGTTGAGTATTTCATGAGCTTCTCCAAGAATGGTCATCTAAATACATAGTTAGTCTTTACAAGAAAACAAAATTATCAAAATAAACTAGGGCTATGGCCAAAATCTATAGAAATAGGCTTAGGTTATGCAACTTAATAGTTTTAAAAGGTATCAATGCCAATCCACATAAATGATATTGATTTTAATAGGAATAATGATGATCGATACGATTGATGTCAATTTTGGTAAAATTTCCCAAAAGGCTAAGAAGATGGTTTATACTTTAAGAAAATGGATTCTAAGGATAATAGGGAGAAAATTAAAGATATTATTACATGTATTAAGATAGATAATAAAATTATACTAGAACTAAAGTATAATACTAACCTTGAAATGCCTTTAGATGGTGCTATGGATTGGTGATGTATTCTGACATCCACAGAGTCGTATCAATGATTCAAAGCTTCAATATAGATCAATGAGATAGCCTAATGTCTATGCTACAAGGTCTCATAAGTATCATTCTTCTCTTGGGATTTTTTCAACCCTTTCACATAGTTTTGGGATCCTTTGGGTGTGTTGAGGCGATGTATAAGTAATTGATGCCATTCAAATGTAATTGATGCTGATCAAGGGGGATCATAAATGATTCTAACTTTTCTTATTAAAACATATCTAAAATGGTTATATCCATGGCATAATTTGGTTAGGAGGTTTTAAATTTGTTTCACATGATTTTCATCGAGGATAAGTTGTTAAGATGGAGGGATAATTTAAATTTTATGGATTTTAAATAGATTTTTAGAGATTTGGGAGATTGGAAAGGGGGCAAATAGTAATTAACTAAGTAATTATTGTGAGTAAATGTAAATAAGGGTTGTGGATAATAAATGAAGGGGATTATGACATATAAAGACACTTATTAGGTAGCATACATAAAATTATTGTCTATATGTATAACTATGCAAGTGATGTGTTAGCACATAAAACCCACTCGATTTGTAACATATGACCCTATCACATAAAAATTTTCATTTGGTGTGATTAATTGGAGGGAAACTCTAATTATGGATTGATTTATTAAAAAAGAAGATTAGTGAAACATACAACCTACTCAACTATGTAATATATGACCCTGTCATATCACATTTTTCATTTGGTGTGCTTAATTGGAAGAAAACTCTAATTATGAATTGATTTATTAAAAAAGAAGATGGTGGGAACATAAAACATAATTAATTATAATGTAAAATATGACCTTGCCATAATCACAATTTTGTTTTGGTGTGTTTAATTGGAGGGAAACTCTAATTTTAAATTGATTTATTAAGAAATAAGAGAGCCCATTGATTGTGAGCTTGCCTTGGCTCATTGCCATGTAGAGTTTTATTTTTAGGGGGAGATGGTTTCATGGTGGTAGCATTGTAATTTTTGACATTAACATTTGGAGTAAAAATAGTATGTTTATGTTATTTAGGAATATTATTATTGGTGGGGAACACCAACCATATCATTCCAAAACCCTGATCAACTTTATCTTTTTGTGTGATTATGGCATAGATATTTTGACACTCGATAGACACTAAAAAACCATACTAGGTGTTGAAATGCCTTGGGACCCTTTTTAACCCTATCAGACCCTGAGTCTAGTTGACCACCTAGTTAACTAAATTCACCAACCTACTAACTTAACCTTTAAACCAAACCTTTTTAACTCTCCTTATCCTTTTAGCTCAAAGACACTCAACCACCTATGATCAATTTAATCATCGACATTTAGCTTGATCATCAAACAGTTAGGTCCTTACCTTCTTAACACCTCACCAACTATGTGTGAGATAATGAGGCACAATTTAATATGTTTGCCTTATGAGGTGCTAACAAACTCCCAAGCATTAAAATTAGCATGCCAACCTACTAGGGAACCATTTATATTCCATCTCTCTTTGCCTATAAAAGGAGGGGAGTAGGAGGTAAAATGGATTCATCATCACAAAAACTCTTGCATATAGGTACTTAAGCTTTCCAACATCTAGTCTTCCTTCAAAAACTCAAAAACAACAAAAGAGACCCAAACCTCTATCAAATTTTATTTTGGGCCCAAAGTATTTTTACTCTGGTGAAATTGCCCTATACTTCAACCATCATCTATCTAGAAAGCTATAGGTATATTATACTTGTTATTTATTTCATTGGATTTCTAACCTCCCTAACCTGATCAGACCTATCTTCACCTTGTTTCCTAACTTTTGGATCCTTAACAAAACCATTATCAGATGATTCACCCATTCTACAACTCTTTTCTAAGTACCTTTATTAATCTAAAGGCAACTATCAATGATTAGCACAACTATCGATAGTCACCTCAACCACCAATGGTTATCCAACCATTGATGGTCAGCTTAACCACTGATGGTTCACCTAACCACCGACTGCCACTATGGCAGAAAATAACATCAAATTTTTTATATCCCCTTAACCCCAACCAAACCTAACTTTCTATGTTCTTACCTATTCATAGACCCTTTTTTTATTTTTTGAACATGAATTCACCCACTTTAGCATGAGTATTAACCTAATTTTGCTATATTTATTCATTTTATTTAACAAGAATTTTATTTTCTTCTTGTATTTCATTTCATTTACTTTATGCAAGTACCTTACTTTTATCATTTTCAACTTGATTGTTATTAGGAGTGGATTGGCAGCCTCCTAGAAAGCTTATGCTTCTTGGATCTAGCTCAAGCTAGGTAGTCCACCCAATTATCTTGCTAACAACCCCTTTGTTAGTTCTTTCTTATATATAGGTTATTCCTTCCAATAAAAAGAAGAGTTCTCCATATTTATCTAGATTATGCATGAATTACCAACTAAGTATTTCTACCATACCATTATTACTAGCTTATTATCTTCTTCCAAAGTTAAGAAATGAGCATAAATTAAGAGAAACATTTTGGCATGCCTAGTGGGACCCTAGCATCATCTAGGTGCCCCTTTATTTCTTTATTCTTTTCTCATCCAATGAAATATGAAATTTATTTTGGGCTTAAAACAAATACCTTGCATACATTATTTATTTGCTTGATTTTAGTTCATCTAGTTAATTTAAAGGCAAAAGTAATCAATCATATTTTTCATTCATGTTATCACACATTTTACCAAACCACATAATCAATCAACATATCAAAATAAACTTGAGACAAGACCCAACTAAGATTTCATCACCTAGCGATAAACCTTACCCTTTCTTGGCAATCCTACTTGGAGGTCATTACCAAAAGGAAAACCAACTCAACTCTCTAGTTGAGTATAAACTCTAAAATTTAGTATATCTAGGCTAAGCATCTGACACCCTTATCACTGTGGTGTGTGAAGTGAGGGGTTAGGCCTCAATATCAAACCACGTATTAAAGTTCAATATAGATTTATTTTTGAACACCTAAAACTAACCTTAGATTTTCTCTTTAGTACTTGATCTACAAGCCAATTTTTTCTTCTTATTTTTTAAGGCATAAGCCAAAAGTGATCTAAAAAGAATTCTAAGTTTTAAACACATTTTTAGTGTATATTGGATTACCTTGAGATTCTTTCTTTTTTCTTGATTTTTATTTGAGGTGTGTATTTTTGTCATTTATTTTTTATTTGCTCTCATGGTCTTTAATAAACAACAATTGAGGAATCAAACCATCCAAGAACCACCATCTTCCTCTTCTTTCATGGAGTATACTTCAAATGTTGAAATTTCTCCTTAGCTTTATCTTCCTACCATGCCTCAGATAGTTGTTGAGGGTGATGCAGATTTTGCTACCTTCCTTGATAACAACCTTATGGCCCTCCAACATTACCTTAACACCTTATCTCACTGTAACCTTATTTCTTTAGTTCCTCCCATAGATCCACCTTATGGCATGCCTCCCCCTCTTATGGTTGGAGTTACCTCTACCCAACCTTTGATTACCCAATCATCTTCTTCTAGCAATACCTCATCCACTACCACCACCAAAACCCAATCCAACATTCCAACTAATAACCAAACACCCCCTATACGAAACAATACCTCCATTATAGTGGCAACCTTACCTCATGTTACCTATACCCCATCCACCATGGGGGTATCTTCTACCCATATTTACACCATTCCTCTTATCACCACCAACCAACCAATTTCTACCCCTCTAAAAAAATTGGTAATTTCCATACCTCCTAACCTTACACCTATTAACATAAGAGTTACCACTCAACTCCAACCATAAACCAACCCATTCATACCTCCAACTCAACCCATATATATCCCTCAACAGATATCCTTGACAACTTACTAATATGTTCTAATCCATAAGGATATAAAGAACCTTCTACCCAACCTTTTATGCCCATTAACCCTTATGTGGCACCATCCCAACCTATAATGACCACATACCAATATGTGGTATCTTCCCAAACCTCTACCTCTTATCCATACATTTCTACCACCTAGCCTCAACCAGACTTACCATCTAATTATGGAGCTTACCATCTCAAATAGATTTGGTTAAGATGTTGATAGATAAAATGTCCAATCTTAAATCATCTATTTTTGGGGCTCATAACCTTTTATCATATGATTAAATCTGAAACAAACCTATCCATCCATCCCTATCTAATCTTATCCTCTTTAATGTGAACTACCCAATTTCCCAAGTTTCAAAGCAAGGAGGACCCCCAATAACACTTGAGAGCATTGCACCATTCTTGTTATTTGATTGCATATGGTGATGCTCTTCCCCATGTCTTTATCAAGACCAAACTTGGATTGGTATAGTGATCTCACCAAGCACTCCATATTTTCCTTTTCTCAACTTTCCCAAGTATTTTTAGATCATTTCTCACTCAATATATCTAAAAATGTCTCTATTATCGACCTCTACTCCATTAGGCAATTTGATGATGAATCATTTTTTGATTTTGTAGATAGATGGAGAGGTCTCATCAACCAAATTTATTTCTCCTTACCCTAACCCAAATTGATTGAGATCTTCTCTTGGGGTCATGACAGACATATTTCCCCTACTCTTCAGGTTTGAACTTTTTGAACTTTTGATGAGGATCTCACCATGGCATGGAAATTGGAAATATGAGCCATTGATGAGGGGAAATTGAAACTACAAAACAAAAATTCTACCTTTAAATCTAATGACCCTTCCTCCACCAAAACCACCAATCAACCTAACCATCCCAATACCAAATCAAAAGAATTTTCCAACTCGGTTATACTTAAAACCACTCCACCACCA
Source organism: Torreya grandis (assembly GCA_037957365.1). Taxonomy (NCBI): domain Eukaryota; kingdom Viridiplantae; phylum Streptophyta; class Pinopsida; order Cupressales; family Taxaceae; genus Torreya; species Torreya grandis. The sequence goes on from JARHVA010008637.1 coordinate 310,058, forward strand.
ATTGTCAACCAACCCAACCCAACCAAGTCTTCTAACTCTTCCAACCAACCACACTGAAACCAAAACTGAGTTTTTCCAAAATAGTATTATTCAATAGGGGAGTCTTATGTTTTAGTTTTGGATAAACTACTCCAAGTAAACATTATATAACTTCCTCTAATAGAACCTCCCCAATAATTTGATGCTTCTCACCCTACACCTAGTTGTTATAATGAGAATAATCTTTGTGATTTCCATCACATCATTGGACATGATGTTAGTAGGTGTAATACCTTAATACTATTATCCAAAATATGATTGATAAGGGAGAACTTGTGTTTGATAATCCCAATGCACCTCCAAATTAGTCCCTTCACATCTTTCATAAGCCTTTTCTCAACCATGTCACTTCCACTAACTATGATGATAATAAACCAAAATCATCTCACATTCATGAGGTCCATACAGTTAATGTCATTATTAGTGAACCAATCATTAAGGATACCATTACCTCAACTACCTCTCCCTCTATTCTAATCATTGAAGTGATGGATTCACCTTTTATTACTTTGGACATTAAAACAGAGGAAGCAACCACCCCTCTTTCTTTACTTGTTGAAACCATGGACCTATCTGCCTCTCCTTTGATAGAAATACCAAAGGAGCCAACCATTGATTCAACCACCTCTTCACCCACTCCACCTATTGAATTGTTTGAATTACCTTTGATTCCTTTTAACATCCAAACAAAGTAAATAGCCACTTTTCTTTTATTTGACACCATCACACCTTCCTCACCTATCCTAAAACCACCCATTCTCTCTTTAAGAACTATCCCAAAGGAAGAAATAACCTCAACTACACCTTCCATGGAGGTGTTTCTAACTACTTTTTGCTTTTTACATTCAAAAGAAATAAGAAACTAAAGTTAAATGGTCAGGGGTTAGATGATACCCGGATGAAGCTATGCACCGTATCCAGATGATTGAAGGAGCTCCTCTTTGGCTGTGGAGGATGACACCTGTAGATAAGAAAGACTTAAACAAAGAAAATGTTAGATATATGGTGGACTACTAAGCAAAGCTCGATCCCAGAAGTGCAAAGACTTCCTAGAGGGATGATAGTCCACTAGTTGATAAAAAGAATGTCAGATAAAGAGATAATGAAAGACTTAAAGAAAGAGAAATAGATAATGCGTACCTAAATCTTGTTGTCAGTCTTCCATAGTCATCGACATCGGTAGTTCTGTCAGCGTCGATTGGTCAAGGTTGCCGATGTCAGTAGGGGAAATGGTTGATGTTGATCAGGGCAATGGCCTTAAATGGGTTTCAGGGAAAGTATGTGGTCGACATAGGGGTCTGGAAGGAGTCTAGGTCTATTTAATGGTTTGTGGAGGATTGCAAGATAGTGAATATGGTCTGAGAAAGGGCTAAGATAGAGGACAGGGGTGGAAAGGGAATAAGAATGAGAGGAAGGCCCCAGGAAGAAAGTCAGGTTGTCTATCTATAGTACTCAAGAATATTTAATGGACTAATCACCAAAGCATTCTAAAAACACTAAAATATAAACTAGAAGAATACTTAGCTCTTGGTGGAGAACCAGAAGTGTAGAAGACTTGTTTTCATTATGGCTGATGTAGGAGACCTCATGCAATGTTTCAATCTGGTGTGAAGTGAATTTTGTAGAGTTTTTTAGCCTAGAGAGTGATGATAGAATGCTGATGCTTGCAAAGAGTCGATGAGTAAGAGAATTCTGATCTTGGGAGCAAGAGAATTCACATTCGGGCTGCAGTCAAGGTCAAAATCTAGTTTTAAGTAACTGACGTCAGCAATACCACCAGCATCAGTTGACTATTAACTGACGTCGGCGACTAGAGAATGGAAAAAAGGATATTTTTAGCCTTTTGCCTATTCTTCCATCTACCAAGTTTGGTTTTCATTGTTAAACAGTCCAAAGGCGGGTTTAATAGGCATGATAATTAGTGGGAGAGTTAAAATTAGGTCTTAGGTAATTATGATTAGTCATAGGGTGATAAATGGCCTAAGAGCTAGGAATCCAAGGTGAGGTGTCTAGGGGGGATTATTAATTTAAAATATGTATTTTAAATTAATAAAGTATAATTTAGGCATGTTGAAGTTAGAAAGGGACCAAGGGGGGTTGACACTATTTTGGTGTCTACATTTTCCCCTTTTTGTCTTGTTGGTTGTTCTTGATGAACTACAAGACAAAAATAGGAGTAGGTTGCCCCAGGTATGGGATAAGGTCATTTTTGTCCTATTGGTTATTCTGATGAACTCCAAGATAAAAATAGGAGTAAGTTACCCCAGATGCGGGATGAGGTGTAGGTTGTTGCAGGTAAGAGATGGGGTATTCCCCCTCAAAGTGGGAGTCGAGGGAAGGTAACCTAATATCGGGTGCCAATTTGATAGATAGTGGAGGGGTATGGTGAAGTTTGAGTGTGAATGTTGCAATAGTTGAGATTGCATGTATACCACTTCACGTGATAGGTAGGTCAAATTGTCACAGTCAAAGGTCAAGGAGTGCTAAAATTGAAGTAATCAGGCCCCAGCTTTTAGTCGTAGTTGATTGGGTTATTTGATCTATGTTGTAGCTCCAATGGTCGTCATGTTCCAAGTATCTTGAGCTCAAAAAGTGCTCCTGGAAAACATGAAAATGTCACAAATATTGGGGATCAACTTACTCACGATTTAACAATAGGTGTGAGGGTCATAATATGGGTTGCATACAATTTACCAACTATTCATGAGGTAGCATATATGCAATCAAAACAACCAAGGCAAAGTTGCCTCAGAAGTAGTCATGGTCTGAGGAGATAGTTGCGATCTCCAAGGTCATTGGTTGAGTTAGGCTGAGATATAAGTCATCTCAAGTGTAGTTTGTTATGGTCAGGGAGATGTATGTGATCTCCAATGTGTCCCATGAGAAGTTTAGGTAACTTATTTAGTGTCAGGGCTGATTGTTTGGTCATGATTTTGGGTTGGTATAAATAGTTGGTCCATTAGATGGATGGATGAAGGAATGGTCGAGCTAACCTCAGAGGACCCCATGTCAATTGAGTGCTGCCTACATAGCCCTTGTTGGAAGGGTCTCAGGCCAATGTAGTTCTCCCTAAAAGGGAGGAAGAGGGTCAATTATGGATGTGGGTTGGACGAGGTTAAGTCATGGTTAAAGGTAAAATGGTTTGTCCATCAGGTAGATGAACAAACGAATGGCTGACGTCATTAGGGAGACAAATGGGTGAATGGATGGCCGAGCTAACCTCAAAAGAGTCCATGTCAACTGAGTGCTGCCTACATAGCCCTAATTATAAGGGCCTCAAGCCAATGTAGTTTGGAAGAAGAGTCAAAGTGGTTGATGATTATTTTGGTCATGTGTGAAATGATGAGGGTATGATGATGTTACAGCTTTTTCCATATTGTGTGATGGTGTATGCTGTAACATAAGTTACGTGGTTTTTCACCCTTAGCAATTATCCATATTCATGATGGTGTATGCTAAAAATGAAATGAGTATGATGATGTTATAGCCTTTTCCATATTATGTGATGGTGTATTCTGTAACATTGGTTGTGTCTAGTCGATAGTTTCCATGTGTATTGTTGTCTATAGAAACTAGTATAAATGTGCTATGTCATGTTAGTGGTCTAAAAATGTTTGGTTTGGTTTAATTTGGAAAATGATTTGGTTGTATGTGAAAAAGGTATGTAAGAAGTGAAAGGCATTTTTGCCCTTTCATTGACAAAGACCATAATGATAACATAGATAGGGTTATTGCAAACAAAAACCCCATTCATGCATTACGTCATTGACCATTGTTTGTGTTAGAGAAGTATTCAAATCACTTGATGTTAAGTGAGCTCAAAATCCCTTGGGTATGTTGGGGTAATAGGTTTGATTATTTGAGATATGAGGATAGCATAACCCTTTTTAGCAAGGATAACTTTGCCCCTTTTCTAGGTGACCCTAAGAACGACTATAGGCAAGTCCATGACTTAATAGTTTGTTGGTCAATATTTTTTTTTGGTAGACTGATCAATGCGGGGAGTCTACATGGGGATGTTGTTTTGTTTTATGGTCATATGTGAAGTTGATCGATGCGGGAAGCTTCTGAGAGAGTGTCGTTTGGAGCAAAATTTGTGTATAGCCATCCTTCGAGGGAGTGGTCTATATTTTCCTTTGTATGTTGATGTCTTTAAATAGTTGTCCTTCAAGGGAGTAGTATATTAATTACAGTAATGATGTAGTTGTCCTTCAAGGGAGCAATCTACATTTATAGTTTATGACCTTTGTATAGGCATCCCAATTTTATGTTTTTTTTTTTGACTGAACTGTTGGTCATGGACTTAACTATAGAGGTTTGGGGGTTTCCCTTTTATTAGGACAAAGCATTCATTCTTTACCAAAGGGTTGAGTAATGTTGGGAACAAGGGTTGAAAGGAATAGGAATGAGGATGACATGGATTGCTCAAGGGATGAGCTCAAGTTAAATATCAAGTGAGTGATTACTTGATTAACAATAGAATGGTCGTAGATGTAAGGCATTAAGGGGCTCAAGTTTTGGCTGGTCTTCGAAAGAAGACAGATGATAAGTCCCTGATCTATGCTTGTGCATCATAATGTAAGGTCTGAGTCAATTAGGAGCAAACTTTCCCCGTTTGCTTCTTTCCATATTGGTCATGTGTTAAAGATGATTAAGAAGTTGGTTGATGTTTGGTCGATGCTTGGTTGGTTGATGTTTGGTCGATGTTTGGTTGGTTGATGTTTGGTCGATGCTTGGTTGGTTGATGTTTGGTCGATGCTTGGTTGGTTGATATTTGGTCGATGCTTGGTTGGTTGATGTTTGGTCAATGCTTGGTTGGTTGATGTTTGGTCAATGCTTGGTTGAGGTCATGATAGTCAGTATAGAGTCAAATTCCCCCAGTTATTTTGGTGATGAGGAAAATGCTTGAGAAATGGTTGGATAAGATGGAGAGAGGACATTAAAGCTTCTTTTTGTCAAGGAGTGCGACATGAGGATGAATCCTACGAAGCTTTTGCTCGATAGGCCTAGTTTAGGAGGGTGAGATCCTGATCTTCTGGGTTGGAGTTTGGAATCTCAAAATTAGGGATGGTGATGGAGGCAATGGTTGGTAATGTTTTGATTAAAGAAGCTAGTGGTTGGGGGTCTTCAGGTTGGACCTTCACTACCTGTAATGCTTTAATCAAGGTTTGGTGATGTTGTGGAGAGCTTTGAATGAGGTCATACAAAGACATCTTCATAGGGGTTTGGTGAAGTCGTTTCACCATGGAGTTATGAATTGGCTTTGAAGATGTTGATTGGGATGTGCCCAAGATTGAAATCTTGGGTTTTGGTGGTTGAGGAGGCTTGACGAATGGATATGTCCAAGGCATAGAAACTTTTTTTCCCTTTATCCTTCATGGTTTGTGACTTGGTGGCCACATTGATGGTGTTAGTCTCGAATAAAGGGGGTGAAGGAGGTAAAGAGACCATAGTCTGATGATGGGATCTCGATTTAGGTGAAGATGTTTGAGAGGTATGGGATGGTGTCGATGGCTTGGTTAAAGGGTGGTCAAGAGGATCCTTAATGAATAAGGTGTCCTTTTTCAAGTGTTGATGAATGACAACTTTAAGAGTGCAACAATGCTCAGTGTCATGTCTAGGTGTGTGATGATATGCGTGAAATTTAATGTCATCGAACCAAGATGGTTTTGATCCAAGAGTTGATGAGTGTGAAGGCAAGGAGGTTTGGGAGGCATTAGACGGTGTTAGAGATTTGTTGATAGTATCCTCAACAAGAGGGGTGTCTTTTTCCAAGTAATGGTGAATGACAACCTTGAGGGCACAACAGTTTTTAGTGTCATGCCCAGGTGAGTGATGATATAGGCAGATTTTAGTGTCATCGAACCAAGACGGTTTTGGTCTGAGAGGTTGAAATGGTTTAATAGGTGGGAGAGTGATGCTAGAAGTTTGCAAAAGTTAGCGTAGTATCAAAGCATATGAACCCACTAATGGGTCCGTGCTTATTGATGCACTAGGTGTTGATGACTTTTATTTGGGAGTTGTTGAGGGAGATTTTCGTACCACCTTTTGGGTTGGTGGTGTGGCCACTCGTGTAGACGACACTTTCTTCGTGAGGGGTGAAAATTTTTTTAGAGGAGGTATGTTTTTGGTGGGTAAAGGGAGTAATGGAGGCAACTTGTTTTTGTAAGGTGTTGGAGTAGGGAGCACTCCTATTAAGGTAAAAGGATGTGGGCCCAAAATGGAGGGCAATGATGATGGTGGAGGAGGAGTTCTCTGACGTGGTTTAGTGGATTTCTGTAGTTTGGTGTGAGGACTACTATTATGGAGGGAGAGATTCAAATCTACCTTCACTTGTGGGTGAGTGAGGTTAGATATGGGGCAAACACTGAGGGATTTAATTGGTGTTGGTATGGTGGATGTTTGTGAGGGTCTAGGTTCAGATGCAGATGGTTGAGCTTCTAAAGATTTGGAAGTAGAAGCCTGGTCCTCATTGGAGACTTTGGGAAACTTTGTCAAACAAAGGTCTTTAGTACAAGATGAGATGGGATGTGTAAGATAAGGAGCTTTGAGTCGCTCCTATAATGCTTCATGTTCTAAGTTCCTCGAATGGAGAAATCCTAAGTTTTCAGTCAGTTGAGAGAATGGTTTAGAAGTCATTACGTGAGCCTTTATAATTGGTTTTTTAGAAGATGTGGGTGGTTGTGAGAGTGGAAATGTGTTAGATGCGGTAATCTCTGGCCAAAGGCGTGAGAGAGCCATTACTAGATCATCTTCAGTCGAAGTAGGTGAAGAGACAAGTTCCTCTCTTGGTGGAGAAGGAATTGGAGAATGGGGTTCTTCGAGAGGAAAGAGCATAGGGATGATTGTACCTTCTACTTGCGGTTGAAGAGTAGGAAATGTATGGTCCTCCATTGGTAGTAGGAAGGATAAAGGTGGGGCTAGTGGTGCTGGTATGGTCAAAGCATCCTACAATATAAGAGAGGTCGATGGAGAACTAATAGGAGAAGAAGGTTCTTCCACCTATGGAGGAGAAATAGGAGAAGAAGGCTCTTCTACCTATGGTGGACAAATAGGAGAAGAAGGCTCTTCTACCTATGATGGAAAAATAGGAGAAGAAGGCTCTTCTACCTGTGATGGACAAATAGGTTGACTAACCTCTTCATACTGTGGGAGAGGTTGGTTAGGCATAAAAGGAGAGACCGTGTTGATTGTGCATATATTACGCTCTTGGGAGTCATCACCCATGGTCTGAATATTATTTTGACTAGGGGGATGGTTAGGGAAAGGTTGTCTAAAGATGTCTATGTTTTGGTTAGGTGGCACGTTTGGGTTATCTAAGACAAGATAACCTTTAACTAACATGTCCTGAATGATATTCTTGAGGGTTTTACAATTGTCTGTGTCATGGCTTTTGACATGGTGATAATTACAGAAGTCATTCTCCCTATACCATGCAGGGATGGCATGCGAGGGATCAAATTGAGGTGGTGGTTGAATTTGGGGGAGATTGAGGACTTCATGTTTGACTAGTTTATCCAAAATGGATGCTTATGATTCTCCTATTGGAGTGTATTGGCATTGTATATTCCATTGTTGGAATTGTCTTGTGAAGTATTCTGATGTTGAAGGTTGAGGTTGGTTGGTTGTTGTTGAAGATGATGGTCTAAGTACCATAGCATTTGTTGATCCCTTAGACTTGGGATTGGAAGAAGATGATTTGGATAAAGGGTCATTTGATTTTGCATTAGTATTTTTACTACACAGTTTGACTTTATTTTCTTCAACATCATAGAGTTCAAGCTTCCTAGCCATGGTGAAAGCTTCATCAAAAGTGTGGAATGTTTAGACCTTCAAAGTAGATGAGATGTGTTTGGCACACGCTTGTGAAAAGAGCTCAATGAGCTCTGGCTAAGGTAAAGAAAAGGAGAGTTGGTTGATTAAACCTCTCCAAGGAGCAATGAAATCAGCTATTGATTCATCATTGAATTGTCTGATAGAGTATAGGTCCGTGATGGAGACCTTTTTAGTGATGTTGATTGAAAAATGGTCAAGAAATAATTGAGCTAGTTGAGTGAAGGTAAATAGAGAGTGACTGGTAATAAAACTATACCAATCGAGGGCAGCACCAGAAAGCAACATGGGAAATGTGCATAGTAATAATGCATCATCATGTGCTATAAGGTAACAAGTGTGTCTGAACACTCGTAGATGTTGCTGTGGGTCCTCTTTACTCTGAAAATGAGTAAACTTGGGAATTTCCCACTGACTAGGATATGGTCAGACTAGGACCAATGGATGAATAGGTTCATTATAGATTTGTTCATATGAGAGAACATTTATTAAACCTAAAATGGATGTCTCAAGATTAGACATCTTATCCATCAACATCTTGATTAGATCGGTTGATGGATTTGCAGGTGGGGCACCCCCTAGGTTGTAAGGCATTTGGAAGGTGTTAGGTGGAGCATATGACATAGTTGGTTGTGCTTGTATAGGTGCAACATAATGGTAACTAGTCATAGGGACTGATGTTGAAGTCAAGGGTGGTTGTGTCATGAAGCTAGAGGGCACAACTTGACTTGATGTCGCCAAAGGTGGTTGGATGGTGGCAACTCTAGCCAAAGGATAAGTAGTCACTCTTGTATTTATGGGTGCAAGAGTAGGTGAGATGGAGACAATTAAGTTCTAGAATGGTGTAGGACTTTGTTGAATGGTTTGTGGTTGAGGGGGTACAAAAACCCTAATGGAGGTAGGTCTAGAAATAGAAGGAGAGGCCACACTTTGAATATTGGTCATGGTTGGGTTGTTAGTTGAGGCAATGGCCTGGGTGACCATGGGTTGGGTTACAGAGGCTATTGATATGATTGCCATTTCAACTAAGGAAGTTGACATCCCATAAATTGGGTTGCTTGAAGAGTCTCACATTTGACTTCTCACGAGATAGTGCTGAAGAGCCTTGACATTGAGGTCAAGGAACCTTTCAAAGTCTTGGTCCCCTTCGAGAATAATAGGGGGTTGAGTTGGGGTTGGCTGGATAGGAGTACGTTCAATTTCTGAATTATACTCCATTTGGGGACTTGATATAGAAGGTGAAGGCAGGAGTGGTTATTGCCTTGCATGGTCAACAAGAGTTTTGGTTTGATTACGTGTCAAAACCATCTAAGGCAAAATAGATTCAGGTTCTAAAAACTATATGTTTCAGCCTCAGAAAACCAGAATGTCTTTTTAACAGCAAAAAGGTTAGGTTTTTAGCTTGTTGTTTGAGAAGAAAGATTTTTTGGATAGTGACCAATGTTGGTAAAAAAATTGATGTCGGTGAAGTAAGTTGCCGATGTCGGTCAGATAACCGATGTTGGTGAAGATAGTTGCCAATGTCGGTGGAAAAACCGATGTCAGTTACTGTGTATTTCCAAAAACTTAGAAAACTAAAAGTTTTTTGGAAGAAAGAAGAAAGTCTGAATTGTTTTTAGATCTCAGAATGTGACCTCACCAACTCAAAAAATTAGATATAGACAGAAAAATAGATGATGGCAAGCAACCACTAAATGTTAATTCCTTAGAATAAGTTTTAGAGTTGTGGTGGCTTATGTCTTAGAGGAATATGTTTGGGAAGTTGGGCTTTTAGAACGGGTCCTAAAAGAGGTAGTCTAAGGTTGGTTTCGGGTTATGTTTTGGTGCTCAAAATCTATATTAGGTTCTGTACATGGCCTGGTGCTAGGAGCTTGCTCCCCTCACTTCATGAGCCTAGAGACAAGCTGGGTCGCTTAGCCAGTATATACTTCCCCTAGAGTTTATACTCTACTAGAGAACAGAGTGGGTTCTCCCCTTGGTAGTGAAGTCAAAGTGGGATTGCCAGGAAGGGTAAGGTATTCGCTAGGTGATGAAATCCTAGTCAGGCCTTGTCTCAGGTATGTTTAGATGTTTAGTTTGATGTGCTTGTGGTCTGGTAGTGTAACATATGTGTATTACGCTTTATTCATAATGCAGTTTTAATTACTAGATGAGAAGGCTAAATATGCATTCAAGTAGGAATGAAATGCAATAGATTTTAACCCAAATTGAAATGTTTTTGTTTGGATGCAAACAATTAGGAAAAGGTTAAGAGCATGAATTTCACTACTCTAAGATGCAAAAAAGAAGTGACAAGAAGAAAAATTTCTTTTTAACTTGTGCTAATGGTGTCTTTTTAAAAGAGAAAGAAAGAAGAAGGATGCAAGAAGAGAAATTTTCCTAATGCACCTATATGAAAGTTTGTTTTATAAGAAATGAACCCAAGGAAAACTCCAGGGTCCCACCGGGTGTGCTAGAATGTTTCTAACTACTTTTCGCTTTTTAAATTCAGAAGAAATAAGAAACTAAAGTTAAATGGTCAGGGGTTAGATGATACCCAAATGAAGCTGCGCACCATATCCAAATGATTGAAGGAGCTCTTCTTTGGCTGTAGAGGATGACACTTGTAGATAAGAAAGACTTAAACAAAGAAAATGTTAGATAGATATATGGTGGACTGCCAAGCAAAGCTCGGTCCCAGAAGTGTAAAGACTTCCTAGAGGGATGACAGTCCACTAGTTGATAAAAAGAATGTCAGATAAAGAGATAATGAAAAACTTAAAGAAAGAGAAATAGATAATGCATACTTGAATCTTTCTATTAGTCTTCCACAGTTGTCGACGTCGGTAGTTCTGCCAGCATCAGTTGGTCAAGGTTGCCGATGTCGGCTAGTCTGCCGACATCAGTAGGAGAAATGGTCGATGTCAGTCAGGGCAATGGCCTTGGATGGGTTTTAGGGAAAGTTTGTGGTCGATAGAGGGGTCTGGAAGGAGTCTAGGTCTGTTTAATGGTTTGTGGAGGATAGCAGGATAGTGAATATGGTCTGGTAAAGGGCTACGGTAGAGGACAAGGGTGAAAAGGGAATAAGAATGAGAGGAAGGCCCCGAGAAGAAAGTTACGTTGTCTATCAATAGTACTCAAGAATATTCAATGGACTAATCACCCAAGCATTCTAATAACACTAAAATATAAACTAGAAGAATAATTAGCTCTTGGTGGAGAACTAGAAGTGTAGAAGACTTGTTTTCATTATGGCTGATGTAGGAGACCCCATGCAATGTTTCAATCTGGTGTGAAGTGAATTCTGCAGAGTTTTTTAGCCTAGAGAGTGATGATAGAATGTTGATGCCTGCAAAGAGTCAAGGAGCAAGAGAATTTGGATCCTGGGAGCAAGAGAATTTGCATTCAGGCTGCAGTCGACGTTGGAATCTAGTTTTAAGCAACCGATGTCGGCGATACCACTAGCGTCAGTCGACTGTTAACCAACGTCGACGGCTAGAGAATGGGAAAAAAGACTATTTTTAGCCTTTTGCCTGTTCTTCCATCTACCAAGTTTGGTTGTCATTGTTAAACGGTCCAAAGGTGGGTTTAATAGGTGCGAGAATTAGTGGGAGAGTTAAAATTAGGTCGTAGGTAATTATGATTAGTCATAGGGTGATAAATGGCCTAAGAGCTAGGAATCCAAGGTGAGGTGTCTAGGGGGGATTATTAATTTAAAATAAGTTTTTTAAGTTAATAAAGTATAGGTTAGGCATGTTGAAGTTAGAAAGGGACCAAGGGGGGGTTGACACTATTTTGGTGTCTATAGGAGGAAGCATCCTCTAAAATCTTGTAACCTTTCATCAAGAACATAGGTGAAGAAACTCACCCCTCACCTCCACCCATGGGCTTAACTTTTGAAACCAATGACCAAGGAATCAAACTCATTTACAAGCATTTTCCTAAATTAATCCAAAGTCTAGAGTTCACTTCTCAACCCAACCTAGATAGAGCCACTTTTTAGCATTATCTTGGGCTCCCTTACTAGAATAAACTTGAACCTTCAACCTCACTTGCATCCACCATTAAACCCATCATTACCTCAACCCCATCCTCAAACACTTCTTTGTCCAAAACCATAGGACAACCATCCAACCCACCTCCACCTAAATTTTTCAAATCACCTTATGCCTCCTTAACCAAATCCATTAAAAATTTATGAATACTTCTTATACCTATCCTATCTCACCCATCTTTCAAGTTGTACTTAACCCCATCTAGTCCACCAAATAAAACCCCAACCAAACCAACTAAGAAGGTGGAACAACCTGAACTCTCACCTAGAACTATACCCATAGAACCTCCTTCCCACCTAACTTCCATCTTAGGACCCCATCCATCTACTATCACCATTACCTATTCATCATTTATTAAACCTTCTCCTTTTACTCTACCCACACCTACCTCTAAATCACTAAAATCCCAATCATTCTTAACTAACCTAGATACCTCTACCTTCCCACCTATCACCAAACCTTCACCCTCTACCTCTAAATATTTCATATGCAAACCAACAATAACCAAACAATCCCAATGGAAACCAACCACCAAAACCATTCCACCACCTCCAATTTTTGTGGTAAAGGCTACTCTTAAGAAGGCCCCTACTCCTATAACCAATAAACCAACACCTTCAATGCCTTTGATAGAATATTATTTGACCATTCTACAAAGGTTGTTGTAAACCTATTCTTTAACCTTACCACCCATCAAACCTTTTGACCCTTCATATCTCAAACCATCATTGTTCAATGACAATTTGATTTTCTCATATCATAGGACTCTTGGACATAATACAAAGAATTACAAATCTCTCCAAACACTTGTCCATAGCTTATGGGATGAGGATGATCTATTGTCAGATGAACCTCACTTAAACCCATTACCAACCTAAACACCAACTCAACCCATCCAACACTTACCTACTCTTCCATTATTATTTGAAAGTGAGGAGGAACCAAAGCAACCATCTAGCCCAACAACTCCCTTAGTCCACACTATCTATATGGTTACCCGATCTTGGGCCCAACAAAATGATAAGGGAAAAGCAAAAGTGTCCATACCATGGACCTAACCTTATACCCCTCAACCTTCCAACTAAAACCAAGCACCCTCACCTTTACCTTCACCTTCTCCAAAACCCAAAATATCCATTTTACGTGCCTCTCCTTCCAACCCTTCTAAAACCATCCAATGAGTAGTGTTAAGACAATTTCACTAAACACTGATGAAGATGAGCCTTTATGAACTAATCAAAAACTCACCCCATCACCAGAAGCATTGATAGAGTCCTTACAATCTATAGAGGTTCAACTAGAAGATCTTTAACCTCTTGTATCCTTTATCAGAGCCCTTCAACTTTCTAGCTTCATCATCTTCCAAGATTTGGAAATACCTTCTATCCATTTTGAAGATCCCGATCCTCCCCTCTTCATCATGACATACATCAATCAAACCCATATAAAAAGGGTGATGATTCATGGAGGAGCTAGTATCAACATTAGCTCCTCTCATTACTATGGCCAACTTCAATTGCCTAAGAACATCATGTCAAAAACTACAGTAGTTATCCACTATTTCAATGATACTATGGCTACTACCTTGGGGATAATTATCCTCCACATCCTCTTGGGAACTCACATCATTCCCAAACTCTTTGACATTGTAGAGGGTGAGTTATAATACAAATTTTTACTTAGAAACCTTTGGATCCATGCCATGAGTTATGTCCCTTCTACCTTACATGATGTGTCAAATTTGAACATAAAGGTCAAGTTATTACCATAAAATCTAACCATAGTGCTTTTGCATCATGAAATATGACATATCGACCCAATGAAATTATTCTTCCTCCTTCATCCATCTCACCACCAACCAATAACAACACCACCTCATCAACTGAAATCAATAACACCTCCAACCCTATCATCAATGAATATTACACTAGCTCATCTACCCCTTCTTCCTAGATCCCTATAGAGGACCCCTTAAAACCTAGGTTCCAACATCTCTCACTTGGGGAGTATCATCTTCTATATTCAGATACTTTCACTACTCCTCAAAAGTATAGGAACCTCACCCATGATCCTAGTTATGACTCTAACATTAAAACCATAATCCCTTTTAGACCTCCCAACTATCAAACCAACTAAATATATGGAGGGCTTTATCATCCACTTATTACTTCCACTGATACCTCTAACATCCAACCATTTACCTCTAACTTCTCCTATCTTGACAAATCAACATTTGCCAATATATACCTTCATAGGTGTGCTTGGAAGGGATTTGGCCTAGGTCGATATGAGCATGAACCTCACAAGTTACCCACCATAAAAACTTAGAAACCTCATGAGTTATTTGGACATGGGTTCATACCACCAAAAGAACCCACATCACCTAAACCCATTACCACCATTGATGAGGATATCCCATCCTCACCAACCCCATCTCCTTCAAATTCAAAGGATTTTTATATCATTACATCTAACTTTTTTTTATCAATACTATTAGTTTAGGCCCCTTGACTTATCAAAAGGATGGTCTAACTAAAACCCTTCCTCTCCTACATCCTAAAATGGTATAAAACAATTCTTCTACCATTAATACCATCTAACATCAGTATGATGATTCCATTCTCACCTACCTCGGTGTGAGGGATTATTCTATCCACAAATCCCTTCCTCCTAAGAATGAAACCATGTTGAATGAATCAACCATTGATGTCAACTTGGGTACTCAGGATAACCCTCACATTATTAAAATTGGTCAATCCTTATATTCTGTAGAGAAACAAGATTACCCTTCTTTTATTTGTGACCAAATCATAGAATTTACTTGCTCCTATTAGGATATGCCCAACATTGACCCTTTTATATCCCTCCATAACATTATCACCCATCTTGATGCTAAGCCTGTTTGGTAAAAGATTAATAGGATGTACCCTTGCATTGAAATTCTAGTCAAAGAAGAGTTTCAATGCCTCTTGTATGTTGATTTCATCCAACCCATCAATTATCTTCAATGGGTTTCTAAAATTGTTCCCATTACTAAACCCACAAGGGGACTTTGCCTATATATTGAATTTTGTGACCTTAAGCTCACTTGCCCAAAGGATGACTTTCATTTGTCTAGCATTGACCAACTTTTTGATCTTATATCTAGCCATGATATGTTATCTCTCATGGATGGTTTAGCAAGATATAATCAAATCTTGATTTCCCCAAAAGATCAACAGAAAACTTCTTTCATCACCCCATAGGGACCTTTTGCTACAAATTCATGTTATTAAGTTTGAAGAATGATGGAACAACCTACCAGTGTGCAATGACCTACATCTTCCATGATCTAATCCATAAAATCATAGAAGATTATGTGGATGATATTCTTGGGAAATCTAAACAATGTAAAGATCACGTAGCTATTCTCACCATCATCTTTAAATGCCTATTCCATTTCTATGTTAGACTCAACCCCAAAAAATGTATTTTTGGGGTCTTTTATGGAAAGCTTCTTGGCTTTATCATATCTCTTCAAGGAATAAAAGTAAACCCTGATAAATTTAGAGAAATCTTGGAGGTACCTCCTCCTATCCATCTTAAGCAAATCTACAGCCTGCAGGGGAAGCTCCAATCTATTTGTCATTTCATCTCTTAGTCATTTGATAGATGTCAACCTTTTCACCATCTCCTTAAGAAATATACATCTTTTAAGTGGACCAAGGACTAAAAAAAGCATTTGATTCACTAAAATAATAACTTATTTCTCCTCCCATCCTTTCCCCACCTAAAGAGGATCAACCCTTTTACGTTTACATCTCTACCACTGACCATTCCTAAGGGGCCATGCTTACTCATCATGATGAATAAAACAAAGATCAAGTTGTCTACTATATAAGTCAAATGCTTATAGAGTATGAGATTTGGTACACCCATCCTAAGAAACTTTTCCTTGAATTAGTCTTTGTGGCTTCCAAACTTTACCATTACCTTCTCAATCACAAAACCTATGTCATCACTAACACTGACCCACTTAAGTACATACACTCTAAACCACACCAAAACTAATGTATGGATATGTGGCTCATGATTTTATCTAAGTTTGACCTTGAGTTCCTCTAGTAGAAGTCAATTAAAGGGAAAGTCATTGTTGACCGATTGGCTAAATCTCCTTTACTAGAAAACCAAAAAATTCCTCTTACATTTTTGAATGAGTCCATCACAATTCTTTGTTAAGAGGACCCCACATACCAAATAACCATGTTATTCAATGGCTCCAAATTCCAATGTGGTGGGGGTGTCAGAGTGATCCTCATTCACCTCAATGGTGAACCTCTTCCCCTTTCCTTTAAACTTGAATTTAAGTGTACCAATAATGTGGCTAAGTATGAAGCCCTTGTCATAGGTCTCCAAACCACTCTAGCCTTGGGAATTAAGACCATTAATGTATTTGGAAATTCCAAACTTGTGGTCAACTGGTTTAATAAATCTTATAAATTTAAGAATGATGTCTTGAAAAAGTATAAACAACTCATAGATTTACTCTTAGCATCATTCAATCATTACCTTATTCAGTATATTCCATGATCTGTCAAAAAATTCATGGATACAATAGCTTCCTTTGCTTCCTAAATCTCATGTCAACCTACTGAGTCTAAAATCTTTGTTATCATCTACCATTTTCTTACCCCATCTTATATCCATTTCACCCTTCCTACTATTTTTAATCTAGAGAAATATCCATCTGACACATGGTATGAGCAAACCTTCAACGACCTCAACCTTGGCATTGTTCCTCACAACCTCTCTAGAAATGCCTAAAGATCCTTTGTTTAGAGTACCTTTCATTAAACCATACAAGGGGGAATCATGTACAAGTGTGGATTTTATGGCCTCTTTTTATATTGTCTACATATTCATGAAGCTTCCCATGATATCAGGTAAATACATGACATAATCTATGGGGCACACTTTAGTAGCCTAGTTATCACTAAATGTATCCTTCACCTTGGATACTATTGGCCCACCCTCAATTAAAACTATTGTGATTATGTAAAGAAGTGTGTTAAATGTCAATGATATGCCAACTTACATCACACACCTGCCTATGGCTTATAGGTATCCAAAGACTATTGGCCCTTCTCACAATGGGCACTCGATCTCATTAGGGAAATTAACCTTCATTCTTCATAATGACACCACTCCATCACTACTAACACTGAATATTTCACCAAGTGGATAGAATCCATTCAGCTCATATCAACCAAATCTTACAACATTGTCGACTTCATCAACCACCATATCATCTATCATTTCGATGTTTCCCCTAAAATCATCACTGATAACAGTAAATCTTTCAATAACAAGAAATTCCAAGGTCTCTACAATGCATTTAGAAATAAAGTAAGCTTTACTCAATTTACCATATACAAGCAAATGGAAAAGTGAAAGCCTCTAACAAAACCTTTAGTAAAATGTTAACTAAATTATTAAATACTTCAGGTCAAGATTGGCACTTGCACGTCCCTTTTGATGTATGGGCCTATTTCACTAACATTAGAACCTCTATGGGTGCTACCCCTTTCTCTCTAGTATTTGGAGTAGAGGTAGTCTTACCTATCAAAGTTCAGATCCCCTCTCTTTGCATATCCTTATAGGAGATCATTTCAGAGAGCGACTATCATCAAGAATGTTTAACATGACTTGAACTACTTGATGACCATCACCTCACAGTGCTTAACCATATTTGTGTTTATCAAGAATGAATCAAGAGAACCTATAACAAACACCTAAAATAATAAGAATTTGATATTTAAGCCATCATCTTAAAGGAAAACCAACATGTAACCAATATAGAGAAAATCAAAAGACACAAGTTTGCTTTTTATTGGCTTGGACCTTACATCATAACCCATAAGTATGGATCAGGCACTTACTGTTTATCCTCTCTTAAAGTCAAACCAAAACCTGAGCTTCTCAATGCTTCACATCTATGTCCTTTTCTTTGTTAAATAAGGATCAAACTCACTTTTTTGTCTAACTTAAGCTCATTCCTTGATTTATGATATTTTCACCCTCACACTTACCTATCCATCTCCCTTTGAGGACAACCAATTACAACATAAAACCATGTGATAACCATCATATTCATATCCTAATTATAAATATGGGTAACATAGATCTACCCATAGCATGGTTCTCATAGATACTTTTCATCTCTAATCAGATACAATCCCATGATGTTTTATCTCTCAAAACCACCCCTTTGTACTTATCATTACCTTCTTGTGATAAAAGTTTTACCCTCATAAAGTTAAACCTCTAAGCCTAATTAGACTCATCCATGTCTAATACCTTACATTAAAATAATTGGGATACCAAAATATTACTTGAGTCACATATCTCTAGCATAGTAGACTGCTCCCTTGAAGGATAACTACCGAATATACAAACCCAAACTCAAACCACTCCCTTGAAGGATGGATAAGTCAAATGGGTCAAAAGAAATCATTTAAATCTTCCCACATCAATTATATTCACAACCTATCAAAAATGCAAAACACTAAATAAAATACCCTATATCAAAATCAAAATCCCAAGAAAGATACAATTATATTTCATATATAACATTAGTAGACTTCCCACATTAATTAGTCTACACCTAGAATGAAGACAATCACTTGTCTAATTTGTTTCTTAGGTCACCTATGGAAGGGGAAAAGTAACCCACATAACGTTACCTTACCTATAACCATCTACCATTCACCTATCTCCCCTTTATACCATCTTTAAATCAAGGGATTATGAGCTCAATTAACACAATGTGATCAAGAAACCTTTTTATATCAACCAAAGCATGATCATGTGAAGCATTAAAAAGGCTTAGGTTCATTAAGTCAATCTAAATTTGATTTTTCTAGGTCTTAACCAATGGAAAACATCATGCTTTTTTACCCTCCTATCATCAGTTCATGCAGACATACGTCTCATGATTCTCATTTCTTTTTCCTACATTCAGTTTATTATCTAAACTTACTTTATGTGTTTTTATTATATCCATAACCATAATCACATTACATATCCATCATCATGAACAACAAACATCAATCATGGACCATATCCATGAACCACATCATATATCTATCTATGAACCATATCCATGAACCACATCATATATCTATCTATGATTAGAACATCATGAACCACATCATGCATCATCTACCTATCATAAGTGTCATCATATCCATTTATCATATAACATCAAATCATAAAACCATTATAGGATAACCATAATTGATCCATTCACCATCATATACATGAACAAAATAAAAACATCATCCATAAGTCATCATATGCCTAAAGCTATTGAGTACACATCTCATAAGCATAAAGCATCCAAACATCAAAACATATAAACCATAAACCATGATCACAACCATAATCCCACCAAAAAACCCAATCATATTTTTATAATACATATCTTATTACCCCAAGTTGGATATGCCACTTTGATGCACTTTAAAATCCTTATTCATTCACTCAATCATACTTGGTAGTGAGAACAATAATTCCACCATTTCCCTTGTCTAGGTTCCACTACTACATTAGATTAAATTTAAATGGCATGTTTATAGGGCCTATAATTTTAAAATTCAAGCCATATTGGACCATGACCTGATCAATAGGATTTGAGAATACTTTCAATTCTGTTATCCAATTCTTATCCATCCATTTGGAGGAAGTTGAAAAATCATCCAACTTTTTTACAATGTTGTAGAATCCTATTTACATGGTTGTCTATGAAAAGTTACCTTATTGGGTGTACTCCCATGAGAGTATTTATATATGAATGTCCACAAAAGTCCAAGATAGCCCATGCGATTAAAAAATGTACAATGTAAACAAGATAATAGAAGTGCAATGTCACATCCCAAGAACTACAAAAGAGAAAAATAAATTTAAAAAGAGTATCTAGAAAGAACTAATCAAACAAAATAATCTATCAGGAAGAAGGAAAAAAAGTGAAGGGTCCCATGTAGTGAGATGAAACCTAATGCTCTAGAGAAACACTTCTAATAATCAAAGTGGTAAAGAAGTGTGTGAGGCCATGTGCAACATCAGGTCTAGGCATATTACAAAAGTAAAATATAATCTTAGATGTTGGCCATGGGTACTTTTGAAGGAAGAGGGTTAAAGTGTATTTGGGCCTCATAAGCCATCAGCCCTTCTAGGGATCTAAGTAAATATCTCAAGAGGCAAAATAATATTTTTCTTATCTTGTAGTAAGGGGAACATGAAAACAAAATGGTCATATTCTTCATAAGCAATGATTATTTGGAGGAATCCAAGTGAATATATGAAGAGGATAAAACATATTCTTGTTTTCTTATAGTAAAGAGAGCATATAAAAATAAAATGGTCCTCGATCTTGGAATTCACAAAGAAAATCATATAAATATAGTGCTCTTAAGGGATATGTTGGTATATCTATATGAAATTGATAAATTGGAGAAGACTTCGAGGTGAGAAAGGGGAACCTCAAGGTACAAGGTAACTATAATTTATTGTGCCTTGGGATTTGGATGAACCCATTGAATTGAAGATACAAGTTTGTTGTTGATGTTTTGAGGAGAACAACTCTCTAGGCTAATAATATCTGTATTAGATGTAAGATCTCAAATTATTAGTACAAATTATACAATCATAATGTAGACACCTAAATTATGCCACAATTAATGTCATGATTAATTTTGATTGAATATCCACACAATAACTCAACCACCACCATAAATTCAAATTTTATCTTCAAAACTACTAACATCATTTCCCTCCCTTTTTTCAAATAAGTTAATTCATCAATATTAATTAATTTATCATGCAAACATAGTTCCACAAAACTAATTAAAATATAGAATTTTCAAGTAACAAAACATCTTTCACATTTCTCTCAACCAAGCATTGGGTCATCCAACCACTTTTTTAACTTCCTAAACCTATCACTAAGTCATCATTGAATCTTTAAACCAACATGGTGAGTCATCCAACTACCTTGACTAATTTATGAGAAACTTTCAACTACCAACTAACTTCCCTAATATCTCTCAAATACATGTTAAATTAGTCTCTTCCACTTGGATGAAGACTCACATTTGATCGTATAAAATTAATGTAATATAATAAATCTAGAATTTTTCTAACCATCCATCTTTTCACTCAAAAATCTATAAATTGAAGTGACATCCTCCATATTAAACATACATCATCAATATATCAAAGTGATATCAAAATTATCTTGTACATATTTTGAGAGTCAACAAATCACATCCTAATGATACTAAAATTTCTTTTGCATTGGAGATTGAATTGAGCATCTCGATACACACTTTCAAAAGTAAATCAAAGTCAATTAAAGGAGAAGACATTAAATTTTGTTGGTAAGATGGAAGGTAACTTGTTTATTCTATCTTGTACTTTTAGTGTATCTCTATTTAAGGTTTTAGATTATTTTTTACAACATGAATTCACTCACTTGATTGTTTTTATAGGTTTCTGAGTTTTCTATGTGGTATTTGAGTTTTTTGTATGATTTTTGAATAATGATAGTTTTGTTTTGAAGAATAATGGTTTTGTTATGAACTTCAGTAGTTTTGTTATGGAGAACAATGAAATTATTATGTAAAAGAGTGAATTCATTTTTAGCTGACTTTTGGAGTTTGTTTTTGGTTTTATCTTTATATATTCAATGTTTTCTACTTTGTTGTCTTTTTATCATTTATTTTTTTACTATTTTCTTATTTATGCTTTTTCTATTTCTATCCTTTTTGCAGAACAATGAAAATGTGTAAAAAATTGGTGGATTTGATGGACTTTGGTGATTTTTTTGGTGTTTCAGTGGTTTCATTAGGGATTGATTTTTTTGTTTTTGTAACTTCTCATTTCTATTATTGGCTAATTTATGAAATTGTCTTTTTTTTGTGTAGCAAATTTGTTTTGTTAAATAACAAATTAGTACCAAATTATTTTATTTTTTTGTTTTAGTATTTATTTTACTTTGTTTTTAGCTAACTTTCAATCTTTCATTTGTCAAAGTCATTACATATAAACTACTAATGGTTTTGTGTAGTATTATAGACTAAAGAATTAATAAAGTTAAACCAAAGTGCAATTTTATTTTCAATTTCAATCATTTCTTTCATTTCAAGTTTTTGCTTCAGTTGGTTTCTTTTTTTGTGTGTCACATTGGTGATGATCATTAGAAATAAAAAACACTTATTATATTTTTTTTAGCTCAATATTATATTAAATTAT
Source organism: Torreya grandis (assembly GCA_037957365.1). Classification (NCBI taxonomy): domain Eukaryota; kingdom Viridiplantae; phylum Streptophyta; class Pinopsida; order Cupressales; family Taxaceae; genus Torreya; species Torreya grandis. The sequence goes on from JARHVA010008637.1 coordinate 332,254, forward strand.
GAAATAATAAATAATCTGAGTCTTTTTATTTTCTTTTTCTAGGGTCTATTGACCATGGATTTTGCCCCCACACAATAGGCCAAATCCTATGTACCAAAGAAGTATATAAATTGATGATCAACTATTTTAATTGTCCAAGTAATTATGTGTTTTAAGAACATTATGACATGATGGGGTTTCATCCTCCAATACTCAGGTTTCAATAACTAACTTGAAGTCTATTTTTTTGGTGACACTCTACTGGAATCCTATGAATGGAGTGGACACATAGAGACTAGACCCTTTTTTGTAACTTGTTAATCAAATTATTCTACAGTGTTTATATTTACCATACAAAAAATTATATAGAGGACAACCCATAGTGGAACTTGTGAAAAATGTAGGCCTTAAGAATCCATTCAGTTGTTTAACTCCTAGTGCACATAAGAGGAACACATCACTTAGGGAAGTTAATTTCGATGTACCCTTGAAACCACATTTAGTGGGTTATGAGTATGACACTACCTCCATAGTCAGTGCTTTTAAATATTTGGGGTGAAAATATTCAATTGAAAAGCAAGTATACATCAGAGCCCACAAGTCACTCAATACCCTTTCCTAGTTTTATATTTTTCATGTGGTTTGAATGTTATATGTCTAGTTAAAACTTGTTTGTTATCTTTGCCTTTATCTCCTTGTGAAAAACCAATAACTAAAAGTTTTTTTCATTTTGGAAACCAAAGTTTATTTTATAAATCTAAAAACCAAGTTCTTAGTTTTCAAAACAAAACCTTATTTTTCAAATTAATCAAAACTTTGTCCAAAACAACTAAGTGCAAAAAACTTGAATAACCTTTCAAAACAATTGTATTTTTAGTTTGGAGTCATAAATTTTCTGATTCAATCACATAAAATTTAAATCATGTCTCCAATAACTAGGCTTCAAACCTAATTAAATAATCCTTAATATAATGCAAATAAAGATGACCCTTTCCATTTTGAGAATCAGGAAGAACACATTGAGTTCAATGAAAATGATAACCTAACTTTCCAAGATGAAATTGAAGCTAATGTTAATCTTCCTAAGGAACCACCATCTCATGTTATTGATTACCTCTTAGAAAATAAAATTCAAGTCTTGGTATGCCCTTTAGAACTAGGAACTAAGTTTTCACCTAATTTTTATCCTAAGAACATACCTAGCCTCATTGATAAAAGTCACACAAACCCTCCTAAAAAAGATCAAAACTCACCTAGCACCTCCTTGGGTAAGGATAAGTATTTTATAGAGTCATCCAATGAAAATACTTAAAATGTTTCCCATGCCTATGTGAATAAGGGAAAAATAGTTCTTGACAACACATCACAACAAATTCATGTCTTTACCATAGTGGACCATGTCCAAATGTTAAGAAAAAAAGATAGTTGATCTTCAATCCAACCTTTTAAACAATCCTTCAAATCAAAAAATCAACAAACCAAATAATCCAAAAAATAATTAGGTTTATTCTAATAAAAATGTCAATAATATGGCTTTAGGGTCTGTAATTGTACTTCTTATGACCCTACTCTTCCCTATGATCACACATCAACTCACGTATTGACTACCGACCCTGGTTATCCCACTTTGAGACATTTACCACTTTATTAGACCTCTCTCACACAATATTCTTACCATCCATACATCCTCATTCCATCTTGTCCATTTCTCAAGCAAGACATGCCCTCTAAGGACCCCCAAGGCCTTTTGAGAGCCTATTGACCAGCCTAAGCCCCTATTTAACCTAGGCCATGACTTATGTGAAATAAATTCAAGGTCTAGGCTGCACATTTCATTCAAAAAATCTATGGCATAAAATGCATGCAAAAGTGTGTGTTTGGAGTAAAATGGTCAAAAATGACTAGTTTTAGGTCTTTTAATGGATTAAGGTTTGGATAAATGCCTCATTATCATTCATTTGTGCCTCTCTTTTCTCTCCACACACTCTCTCTCTTCTTATTCCATCTCATGACTCTCATGCCTTCTTGAATCTCTCTTGATTCATTCTTGGCACTCTTGAGCTTGATTGGTGACAAAGAATCCCATATGCTAATACACATTTACTTGGAGACTCCATTACTACTCTCAATTTTTCCTACTTCCTTATGGCTTGATTCTAGATTCTACATTTGGAATTGCACCTAATTTATGAAATTGGTTGGAGCTCTTACACCATTGCAATTTCTCACTTCATCTCCCCCTTTGCTCTTGGATTTTATTTTGGACTTTAACTTGCACATAGCTTGGTCTTCCTCTTAAATTGATTCTAAGATTGGATTCTTATTTGGTAGAACATCCGTATATATTCTTTGAGTTTGATCTAAGGGCAATTTACTATGCAAAGTGAAACTCCATTGTGTTGTGTAGTATATATGCTAGGGTTTGATTTTATTTGATGATTTAGTTATTTTGTGCATTGTTTAGAATAGTTTCTAAAGTTTATGCATTCATATGTGATTAAAAGATATCTTTATTACTTAAAATATTTACCATTACATGCTATTATTTCATTGGAAACATTTATATTACATAGTAGGAATCTACATGCTTAAAACAAACTAACCAAATTACTTAAACAATCTCCCTCTCTTGTTAAACTAGAACATTCCATTGTTGAGAAACAATAGTGTTAAATTAGAAAGATAACTCAAATCTAGATTAGGCATTCTCTTGAAACCCTTATTGAAAATGTCCTTATTGATTAAAATATCTTTCATTTGGCCTAAAAGTGCCATAACATCTAGATTTACATTTTATTTTTTAGCTCTCTTTATTTAATATTGTTGTTTCTTATATTTATATGAAATCAATAGTCTAGTCTTAACTACTTGCTTTACTATGGTTAGATCCACTAGAGGTACTTTCATAATTGGTGTGCTTATTCATGCTAGCCCCAACCATGTTTACATGTCTATCTATAGCTTGGTGTAAGCCAACAAACTAGATAGCCACTACAGATCTCCTATAGACCATAAAACCCCTAAGCCTTCTAGTCTCTTAGTGGGTTGCTTTAACACCCTACCAAACACTAGTGGTTCTATTCAGATTATTGAAGCTACATTTAGGCATGCCCAGTGTGACCTCACATATGGTCTCACATTAGTTATATCCTATTTAGAGACCTTTTAACCAACTCCCCTTTGTTAGCTATTAGGATTTTCTTTCAGTTATGTTTCAACTCTTGCCTTGGTTATTTTCTCCTACTTTGGTTTTATGTCATTCTCCTTGTTAGTTCTCTGTTACTTTGCCTTTTCTATTTTCTTCCATGTTTTACATGATTCATTTTATTCATGGTTGATCTCCCACCCTTGGGATGACAATCTCGATGGATTCATGGTCTCATCCTTGAGCTCATTATTGAGTAGGCCACATTTGTAATAGAATTCCATAGACACCATAGGATCTAGGAGCTTTCCTCAACCCAACATGGTAATATACACCCTCTTGCATCATAAAGGGAACAATATTGGTAAGACTATAACCAATTAAATTGATCTCCTTTTCACTAGTCCAAGATTCATTCATTTGAGGATGTTACATCTTAGCCTCATGTTGCATCTCATTAACCTGTTAGAGGTGATGAAGATATTATTTCATGCTTAGAGCTTGATGAGCTATGTGTAATCATTGATGATTTTTGTATATGCCTTTAGGTGAATAAAATCCATCCTTCTCCCCTAGGAGTAAATGGTGTGATTCCTTTGGAAATATAGCTCACACCTACTCAGTTTTGAGTGCCTCAACTAGTTCTCATGTGAGTTCCTCACCTCTTTCCTGGTTGGAGACTCTAAAGCAAGAATATAATCATATCCATGTTGTGGGTCATAGGTTTTCCAACTTAATGAGGTATCCCTATCATAGGGGATCCTCCATTCCTCCTAGTCCTTCTTTTAGAGTTTCTAATGAGCATGGTGATTTTGATCCCCACCTACATACTAGAGACCCATGGGATGCATATCAAGAGCATTAGCAGTCATTAGTTAATCCTCATCTAATGGCACATGACTAACATCATGGATATTTTAGTCATCATGACCATTTCCATGAGCATGCCACATCTTCCCATCAGTCCTTTAGTGACAGTCACACTTCATATGGATGTTCCCCACCCAGTGGTAGAGATGATTTCCATTATGAGTGTCCTCCCTATCAGGAGTCACCTCAAGATCATCCTCCCTATGGTCATGGTCATGGTGACGCATACGAGCATAGGAAATATCATCACCATCATGATCTCCCTCTCTAGGTTTTTTTCCATCCTACTATCAACCATGCTTATGAGGATCTCCACCATAATCCTTTAGCCCCTTGGGTGTGTGTTATTCCCTTTCCTACTCCTATCCCTAAACTACCTAAGTTCAATGGGATGCAAGAATCTAGTCCTATGGAGCATATCATGGCATTCATGATGGTGTGTATGGATTGTGAATAGGATTAAGGCATTATGTTGAATCTATTCACTCATTATATGTGAGCTAGAGCTCTTGTCTAGTTTCAAAATTTTCCTCTCGATTCTCTCTCTAGTTTCCATCTCCTTCTGGATGACTTCATCTAATATTTAAATATTTTTAGATCCTTTAACCTTGGCATCTAGTCACTCACCTCCATGATGAAAGCCAAGAGTGGGTAAAATGTTTATTTCATTTATAGATGGCATTTGATTGTTCATACATCAAAGAATAGGTTATTAGATGACCAAATTTATGATATGTTCATGCAAGCATTGGGGCAGGAGGTTCACCTTGAGGTCCTCAAGCATGAACCTACCTCTTATGATGAAGTTTTTAATGAGTGTCTAAATATCAAAGTGTTTGAGGTTCATATGGGCATTCATCTTGTACCTTCTCAAAAGTCATCCTATTTACATGATCGTAACCAAAATAACTAATTCCTCTACAGAGAAGATAAAATAGAAGGATAGCCACAGGGTGAATGCCTTGAGCAATAAGCCAACTAAAAGGAAGGCTTCTGAATCAAGCACAATAAAATAATAGACAATGTTTCCTTATTACGCTACCAATTTTTGCAACTTCTATCAAATGAGGGGGCATGATGATGCAAATTATGCCACCTAAAAGTTTGATGGGTAAGCCTCACCTATGTCATCAACTTTTCCTCTTGTGGAACCCAACTACAATTTGAATGTTTTCAAGGAGCCTCTACCTGACCACAATAAGGATAAGAAGAAGAAAAAAAAAGAAAATATCAAAGGATAAGGCCCCATGTTCTCCTTCTTCCTCTTCCATCTCTTCTAACTCCTCCTCCAAGGCTAACCTGAGGGGGAAATCCAAGCATGAGAGTAGCAAGGTTATTTCTACTATCAACATAGCCTCTACTAGATATAAGTACTTTATCAACATGAACTCTAATTGAACAACCAACCTTGTTGGAAAGACTATTGGTGTTGGGCCTCCTATCCAGCTCATGGGAGTAGGGAATCCTAAGGTCAGATTTGACTTTAGGTGTAACATCCCTCCCTAGTCTAGACAACAACTTTACTTTATCATAGAGTAGTTATAGGGCTTCTCAACTAGAATCTCCATTTAGGACCTTCTTCACCATTTCCCTAATCAAAGGGGTCTCATATTTGATGAGCTTGGTCTCTCTTGTGAGGGTTCACTATGTGATGATGTCGAAGTGCTATTCAACTCTAATACACAAGATTAGCCTCATCCTCCCATCTTATCTTTTGACCCAACCTCTTTGTCAAATGCTTTAGTTATTATAAAGAGGGATTAGTTCCCTCTCTATATTGAGACTTTCATTGATGATTGGTGTGTCAAGTGGTGCATTATCAATGAAGGAGTTGCATTGAATATCATGCCCCTATGTCTATTCAATAAGCTAGAGATCATTTGGAATAATCTCTTTGATTCTCACCATAACTATGTTATTTCAATAATGACATAGTTACACTGATGGGGAACATGAAGCTCTAGGTCAAATTTGGCCCCAAGATAGTTAGAATCAATTTTTTTGTGTTAGAACCTGATCTTTCATACAACATGATTCTTGGTGATCCTTGGACTGCCACCATACAGGCTATCATGTTAGCCATGTTTTGTATGGTTTAGTTTGTGCATGAAAGTAAGATTCATACCATGGAGGTTGACCCAAATCCTAGGCATTATTTTATGTAAATACAAAGCCCTAAAGTGAGGTTTTGGATATCTCTTCATAGGGATTTATAGATTCTCACACACCCTCAAATTTTAAATCTCATTTTCTCAAGGATGAGCATTATGATTTGATTGAATACAAATCCATGTTCACTCCTTCAGAGTTTGGCATGTGTCATCCAACTCCCTCTCCATCCTTATGTTTCTAGGGTGGTTCTTCCCTCCTTAGATACCTATTTTAAGATGTTTTCATGAATGTCAAGCTTCCCCTCTCTTCATTCTTCTTCCATCAGAGTATTGGCTCTCTCAACGTGTCTCTTATTGAGCCATTAGAGTAGTTGAGTTTGATCTTAAGTGTTATTCCATCCATGGTATAACATGCAACTCAATTAATGAGAGAAGAGATTATAAGTTCATGACCATGAATCTTATGCATCATCATCCTCTTACTTGTTTGGGTTCAGAGGTCTCATTCATTAACAATGACCCCACCTTTGACATTCTTGTGTTTTGGGTCATGATTGGTGAACCTAAGGATTTAGATGCTCCATTTCCTTTTTCCCATATTTTCCCTATTGTTTGGCCTCTTCATAGGCCAAGTAGTGGCCTACCTTAGTAGAAGGCCTCTAGTTAGGGTGAAGTGGTGGCCTACCCTTAGGGGCAGGCTTGGGCCTAGGCCTGTGGTGCTTTAGTGAGCCTCCAAGCTTACTAGAACACCCTCCTTAGGCCCTCATTTAGTAGAATGCCCCTCTCATGGAATCCATCATCTAACCCTTATGGGTCTCTTTATCCATCTATATTTTACACTCCTCCTTGGATGCACCTCAAGATAGAAGTAGAGTCTTTTAATTCTTTTAGTTGGTAGGGTTATTGCTTGCTAGTAGCTAGCCCAATACTGACTCCCTCTCTCCTTATCTACTGCACCTGTAGGTGGTGTTGGTTAGTGGTTATGGTGGATTGATAATTTATCTAGCCTTCTTTGACTAGTATTCATCTTTCACAAGCCTTGTACCATCCCTTCTCACCTCTCATTACAAATGGCATTGAGGCACTCTCTCATGGTTAGCCATTGCACATCGATGTTGGCTCTGTTGGATGAGATGTCTTTCATACCTCTAGCACCTTGACTTCTCACATTTGCACAACTGATAAATGTGACCCTAGATCATTTGTGTGCATGTGGGAATGAAAAGAACATGTTTAGATAATCTTGATGACTATTTTTTTTGTCCCCCCCTCTTGCTCCATTCTGGGCAAGTTTTAGGCCCTGTCTAGGCTTTTCAGACCTATGTTTTGGCATTTTATAGTCCATGACATGAATTTTTTGGATAAGCCACACTTTAGCAGGGTCTAGGCCATAGTTTTTTCCTAGGTAGGCTATGGCATGGGCTAGAGGCTTATTTTTTACCCTTTTTAGGCCTCTGTTTCACCTTGTTTTTACTCTCAAAATCCCAAAATATTGATCTTAGAGGTTTTGACCCATTCTAAACATAATGTTAGGGTATATTTCTCTCTTTTATTCCTCCTTGGGTATGTTTTGGGACTATTATGGTCTCTTGTACCCCTAGGTCCTCTAGCCTGTCAGGCCCATGTACTCCTTGTTAAATTCACATTATGGGCCTCTTTGGGTGTTTACTCCATTTTAACATTTTAGATTGTGAAAACTCCATCTTAGAGGTTTTAGCACATTAGCAGCCTCTATTTTAATCTAAGGCTTCTTTAGGCCTACTCTAGCCCTAGTTTGGTTCCCAAGACCCCTTCTAGGTCCCCATTGACCTCTTAAGCCCATGTCCCATCTCGTGGACACCAAGGGATATAAGTTACTTGTGCTTCTTTTAATTAGTCATTTCTCTACTTTTTTGTAGTTGATCCATTCTAACTACCTCTCTCTCTTTTTTATTGTGGTTGTAAATAGGGTTATCAGGTGGTTGTGGTGGTTTAGGATTTGCTTTAGTCTTACCAACTAGTCTTCATCTTCTCTAAACTTCCACCCCAATTTCCATTATTACCTCTTTCCATGACCAGTATTGGTCAACTACTATGATTATGGCTTGGTTTCATTATTTATTTCCCTTGTGTAACTCACTTACACTACTTTGCTTTGAGATCACCTTTCAATAGTCATTAGTATTACATCTTAGACCCCCATCATGGTGCACCTCTTAGTAGTGATTCACACAAATGGTGGTAGTCAGGGTAACCTAGGACTAGAAGATGCATCTTAGGTTATCAATGATTCATGGGGCCATGAGATTATTTTAGCTAGTTTCTTCCTTATCAGTGAGATGAATAATACAATTGAGTATCACATAATCATCAGCACCTTAAATGATGCTCATGAGTTAGGAACATGTTATGTGAAGTTATTCTCTAACGCACTCTTATCCATGTCTTAACTCATTGACATCTAGGCTATCATTAGCTTAGGTTACTCCCCCTATGTGACGTGGTGTGTGATTTGCTCTCTTTCTTTGAGGAAGTCTAGTTCACCCATATCCCTCATAGGGAGAACACTAGGGTTGATGCCCTAGTGAATTTTATTATAGATAGTATGATTTGATTTGATGTCACTTGTGTCCCTTATTTTTAGGAGTTGGAACTAGATTTTGGATTATCCAGCATTTACACTCTCACCCATGGATTGTATCATTAACTTCTTCTATTACCATCCTTATGTGGTAAGTTTAGGTAATATTTCCTTTTATATTTTTAGTTATTTCTTCCCTTTGCTTTGGTGTGGCTTCTAAGTAATACATAACACTCCTTTTTCATTCTAATACTAACTACTTATACCTTAGGGGCATATGTAATCATACTTCTTGTGACCCTACTCCTCCCTATATTACACATCAGCTCATGTGTAGACTACCAACCCTAATGATCCCACTTTAAGACATTATCGACTCACTTGGACCTATCCCACACCATATTATTACCCTCCATACATCCTTAGTCCATCTTGGCCATGTATCATGCAAGAAAGGCCCTCTAGGGACACCTAAGGCCTTTCGAGAGATTGTTGACTAGTCTAAGCCCCTATTTGACCCAGACTGTGGCTTGTGTGAAGGAAATCTATGGCTTAAGATGCACATTTACTTCATAAAAGCTATGGCCTATGCCACAACCTAGGAATAATATATTCAAAGGTGATTATTTGGAGTCAAATGATAAAAAATGACTAGTTTTAGGTCTTTTGGTGGATTGGGGTTGGGATTATGCCTCATTCTCATTTATTTGAGCCTCTCTTTTCTCTCTCCAAACTCTTTCTTGATTCTTCTTCCTTTTATTGACTCTCATGCCTTCTTGAATCTCTCCTGATTCATTCTTCATAGTCATGAGATTGATTAGCGATAGAGGATCCTATATAATGCTATGCATTTACTTGGAGACTTCATTACTACTCTTAGTTATTTTTAATTCCTTGTAGCTTACTTCCAGCTTCTACATTTGGAATTACACCTAATTTATGAACTTGGTTGGATCTCTTAAACAATTGTAATTTCTCACTTCACCTCCTCCTTTGCTCTTGGATTTTGGTTTGGACTTCATCTCACACATACCTTGGTCTTCCTCCTACATTACTTCCTAACTTGGATTCCTGGTTAGTAGAACAGTTGCACATCTTATTTGAGCTTGATCTAAGGGAACTTTACTATGCAAAGTGAAACTCAATTGTATTGTGTAGTATATATGCTAGGGTTTTATTTGTTTTGATGATTTAGTTATTTTGTGCATTGTTTAGAATAGTTTCTAAATTTTATGCATTCATATGTGGTTACAAGATATCTTCATTTATTTAAATATTTACCATTCCATGTTATGCTTTCATTGGAAACATTTATATTACATAGTAGGACACTTCATGCATAAACAAACTAACCAACTTGTTTAAACAATCTCACTCTCTTTCTAAACTAGAACATTGCATTGTTAAGAAATAATAGTGTTGAATTCGAAAGATATCTCAAATATAAATTAGGCATGTTCTTGAACCATTTATTGAAAAAATATTAATTGTGTAAAAAATCTTTCATTTGGCTTGAAAGTGCCTTAGCATCTAGATTTATATTTCATTTGTTAACACTCTTTATTCAGTATTTTTGTTTCCACAATTTATATGCAATCAATAGTCTAGTCTTAACTACTTGCCTTACTATGGTTAGATCCACTACAGGTACTTGCATACTTGGTATGCTTGTTCATGCTATCCCTAACCTAGTTTACAAGTCTATCTATAGCTTGGTCCAAGCTGAAAAACTAGATAGCCACTATAGATATCTTGTAACCCATATAACCCCTAAGCCTTCTATCCTCGTAGTGGTTTGATTTAGTACCCTACTAAGCACTGGTGTTTTATTTCATATTCTTGGAGCTACAAGGTCATTCCAAACAAATCCAAGTCTAAATCAAAGTCAAAATCAAAATCAAAATCCTAGTTAAAATCAAAATCCATGTCAAATTCAAAATTAAAACCAAAACCAATCAACTTCGTTACTCAAATACATAGCATCTTTCCTAGAATGACAAAAAATTAAGGATAAAATCCTAGGATTTCAAGATGAAATTTACTCCCAAAACAAGAAATATAAGTCTAAAAAATTATTTCCATGTCTATTTGACATAAACATGATGAAGATGCATTTTATTATTCATTTTGAACCTCCAAAATTTGGAAATTATAAAGGTAAAGGAAACCCTAGGGAACACATTAAATATTTATACATGGTTTGTCAAGAGGTCATTTATAGTGACAAATATATACTTACACTCTTTCCATGTAGCCTAGGAGATCAAGAATTAGAATGGTTCTTACATATACTTAATGGGTCAATCACTACTTTTGTATAATTTTCTAAGAGGCTTGTGTGACAATTTTATTATAATGTTAAACATGAGTTGACTATGTTGAACTTATTCAACACCCAAAAATGCAATGGGGAGAGCTTATCTTCTTTCTTACAAAGGCGATGTGCATTATATGTCATTTTCCATGTTCACTCGCTAAAAAATAATTCACTACAATTTTTATAGATAATCTCAATCCAAAAATGACCTTTCTACTTTAACTCCATTGTGACACTTTATTTGATAAAATAATTGAAAAAAGAGTTCAAATTGCAATGACACTTATTACCAAGGGCCTCATCAATATTTTTACTAAATATAACCAAAATAAAGTTCAAAATGATAAACCCAAGTTTTTTGCCAAGAATAAGAATGTGTAAGTGATGGTGTAATCGATGTTAAATGAGTCTAAAATATCCAACCTATCAACAACATTAATGTACCTAGTAGCCAATCTAGACATGACTTTAGGAAAATAACCTATACCCCCTTGGGGGAACCATTTGAATTAGTATTTTACAAGTTGGTAATGACTAATATGATCACATTTCCAAACACAAAACCCTTTGATGAACATACTTAAAAACCCAAATGGTATAAATAAAATGAATGTTGTGAATACCATAAGATAAAAGGGAATTCCCCAAATAGATGTATGAGGCTTAAAAACTATGTCAAAGACTTAATTGATCATGGTGACGTAGATGTAAAGAGTCATGCATCCACATATAATAATAAAAAGCTAGGGATATACCAATATACCTTCCTAAAACATGAGCAAAGTCATACTAAACAAATCCAAGGTCAAAACCAGGCTAATAATATCAACCAAACCAGTCACCTATTTGATTCTATTTTCAATTATATCCAACTTATATATAATCATGTTTCCAACATTAATATCAAATCCCAATATTACATCGTCACCATGAGGCACACAAAAATTACTATTCTAAGTATCCCTTTTCCCACTTTTGAAGATAAGTATAATATCATTGAACAAATTAAGAAAAAATTGGCCAATTTCCATTATGGACCTTCTTAAGACATTCACTACCTACATGGAAATTTTTTACAAAGCCTTTCAAGATTCAAAAGTCAAAAAATACATTAATCCATCAAACATCCAAGCACTTGTAGGAAATTTATCCTCCAATAATCAAGTGATTTTTGAACATATAGATATTCCCCCATTGGTACATCCCATAACTTGCCATTGTACAGTGAAGTCATTATATAAAATCATAAACTAAAGAGGGTGTTTATAGATAATGGGTTTGGTTTAAATATTCATATATTAAGTTTGATAAAGCATTTGTGACATTCAATAATGGTACTATAGCCCAACATTATCACTATAAAAGCCTATGATAATGTAGAATGCTAATCAATTGGAACTATATATCTTTCATGTTGTTGAAGAAAACCCTAATCCATGTCCTAGAACAAGTTATACCATACACCTTGCTCCTTGTTTGTCCATGGATCCATGCCATGAATGGCATTCCATCTACCCTCCACCAGTGTATCAAGTTTTCCCCCTTTGGTATGGAAGTTACTATTCCCAGTGATCCTTAACCTTTTCAATATTAAAAAATATTGGAAGGGTGATACAAAAATGCCAATTAGTTTCCATTTACCAAAGATACCTATGAAACTAGTGAGGAGACACCAAAGTTATCAATATATATCCATCCAATGATTTACTGTAGACATCTACAAACCAAAAATTTGCATCTAAAGTCAAACCATATATAACTCCATCATCCAAATTTACCATTGTTGATAAAGTTATGGGAGAGTATGAAATCCATGATGCCCATTATATAAGCAAATTACATATGACTCCCAATAATCATGGCATCCCCATCATAGGAAGCAAACGTAAATAGTCTAACATTTTGGGAAAACATCATTCATTAAAGGCATTCCTTTCCAAAAAATAGATCAAAGACTGTAATCCTTCTTAGCCATATAGTTATGAATTTCCCACAAGTTTCCAAGATAACCAATATCCCTACCCAAATCTATTATGTACAATATCATGAATTATAAGGGAAAAGGCCTTAGTCTTCATGAAAAAGATCTTGTATAACTTATAATGTCTAAAACAAATAAATATTATCGAGGTATTAGATTTAAACCACCTAGCATGAACTCATATGATTACAATAGTGATTATTATGTAATGTCTAAGGAGTCCTCTTTCGATACTGAAACACATTCTTTTTATAACTACTATAAATATCTTTCAACCACAAACCTTTTCCATTAATAAATCATTTTGACCCTTGATCTTACATATCCACAAATTATAACTTGGGACCATAAAAATCCACCCTCACTTGCAATTTTCAAAATGATGAAACTATATTAGAATTCATGAGAGTTAGAGCTCACATCCCAACAAGGGATCATAAGAAATGTTTTCCAATTCACTTAAACAATTCAACATACTTTGGGGATCATATATGTTGGGTAGAATATTTTGTCACCAGCTAACTGATGAGCAAAATAAGTTGTTTCAACCACAACATAAGGAGATTGGTCAACCAAGTGTGCAGGTTTACCACATCAAAAAGGGACAAATCTCTCCTCTCATCAAGGGGAGGTTCCCTATAACTATGAGGGGCTAGATACTATATATATATATATATATATATATATATATATATATATATATATATATAGTATCTAGTGCCTCATAGTTATAGGGAACCTCCCCTTGATGAGAGGAGAGATTTGTCCCCTTTTGATGTGGTAAACCTACACACTTGGCTGCCTAATCTATATATATATATATATATACAAAAAATAACACTCAAGGGTAGGACAACACCATCCATCTCTCTTCTTTCAGAGATGATGTTCACAAACAAAGGAGAAATCTAGGTGAAAACACTGAAGGCACTTCTCTTCTTTAAGAAGTGGTCTTGCAACAAACAACAAGAGTTATTTTTTATAAGTAATAAATAACTGATAATAGGGGGCATAGTGACCAACAAAAAAAGGTGTAGCACAAAGTCTCCACCTCAAATGCCCAAGAGTGAAATACGAAGGATAATGGGGGTACAAAGTCATCCCAAGATCCTTTACACAGAAATAAACTAAAAAACACACACTAAAGACAATTGTGGTAGCACAAAATCTTTCCACAATTGGCTTCAGGACACCTTCCTGATTACTTCTACTAGTTATGCTTATTTCATTAAATGGACAAGAACACATTCAAGAAACAGACATAAGAACAATCTCCTAAATGACACAAGCTATTACAACACAAAGTCTAAAAGTAACCTACTTTCTCATTCAAACAAAGAAATATGATTAACAATCTGAGCTCAAAGTCTCAGTGATTGCCTCTCAACTTTGGCAGAGTTTTACTTCTATAACCAAAAGATATCCCTAGTGAAAAGAAGAGATTTACAATATATAGTAGCCCAAAAAGACTTGGCACTTTGTTTCATAGAATGACCCATGCGGCATTCAATGCCTTGAATGCATTTTTATTTTAGTCAAAGAGGCCATGCTAGAACAGGGTGTCTACCTTAACTGTGGCATGCTAATTCATCTCAAAATATCTTCTCCTCTACATGGGTCATCTGATCTTTCTCCTAATAGGTATGCAATTGTCCCCTCACTTTCCTATCAAAGAAGAAAAATAGGCCACACCTTTTAATGCTTATGAGCTCAGATGTCCACTTGGTGGACTACTCCACCTACTAGAAATTACTCCTATGCAGATATTTTTGGTCTTTCCCTCTTTCCTATTGTAATTTGAGCTCTTAGGCTATCTTTTCCCTTTTTGCTGGCTCTTTCATCTACCTCTTCAGTGGTTCTTCCTTTTGGCCTTAATGCCTTTGAATGCATTCAGGTCCGTGCTCAAGCCTTTTAAGATCAATAGTTATTTCATTGCCATATAGTTGATGTTTGCACACCCATCACCATTTAAAAGCCAATGGCTAGTTTATTACCCAAATTTTGAAAGCTTCGAGGACATCACCGAATGTCTAGATTCCAATGGCTAGTTCATGGTGCCCAACTTCGACATCCACGAGCCCACCACCCCTTGGTCAATTCCTTTCACTTTATTTCCTTCAAATTTCCTTTGACTGACCTTAGTCTTTGAATCCTTTTGAAGGGAAGGTACCCTTTCAGGACTTGGGGGAGGTCCTTTTCCTAGTCACTGAGAGCCCCCTGCAAGGGTACCTACCCTTTGGGGTCCTTCGAGCAGCCTTATTCCTCAAATCCTTTAGACAAATTTTCCAAAGGAATTCCTTTGGATAATTTGTCTAAAGGATTTGAGGAATAAGGCTGCTCGAAGGACCCCAAAGGGTAGGTACCCTTGCAAGGGGCTCTCGGTGACTAGGAAAAGGACCTCCCCTAAGTCTTGAAAGGACACCTTCCCTTTGGAAGGATTCAAAGACTAAGGTTGGTAAAAAGAAATTAAGGATTTCTTTCCTTTGCCTTAGTTGCTTCCCACTTATTCCCTCAGGCTTTTTTCTTTCAGATGAATTCCTTCAGATAAAAGTCTGAAGGAATTCATCTTGTCTTTTGCCTTAAACAAATCCAAAGGAATTCTAACTTTTTTGCCTTTTTCACTCTTTTGAAGAAAACCTTACCATTTCGGCCTTTTGTAACGGTCCATTTCGCTCATCACCTACCCTCTACAAGGGTTGTTTGATCTCCAAAATTACCTTTTAAAAAAGTCACAAAGGTCCTTTTGGCACCTAAGTGCCCTCTGCAAGGGCACTTGTCCTTTAGGTTTTTGGAAGACTCCTTTGAACTTTCCTTTGGGCATTTGATCATTCCTTTAGACAAAATTTTTGAAGGAATTCCTTCAGATAATTTGTTCGAAGGATTTCACTTGTAAAATTCCACCGTGGAAAATCCCTTTGAAAGATATCTTTTTTGTTCCATTTTCCCTCTGCAAGGGCACTTGTCCTTCAGGCTTTGGGACACCTTCCTTTGAACCTTTTAATTGAACTGACCTTGAAATTGCCTAAGTGTTGGGAACTTGTTTCTTTCTTGTAGAGTCCATAGTTGCAAGCCTGCAGAGTTCGTAGAAATTAGCCTATAGAGTCCATAGAAACAAGCCTACAGAGTCTGTAGAAATAAGCCTATAGAGTCCATAGAAATTATCCTATGGAGTCCATAGAAATAAGCCTACAGAGTCCATAGAAATAAGCTTGTGGATTCTATATAAATAAGCCTACAAAGTTTGTAGAAATCAACATGTGGAGTCCATAGAAACAAGCCTACAGAGTCCGTAGAAATCTGCTTGCAGAGTTTGTTAGCTAAAAAAGCTTGAATAATGGAGAATTTGAATACTAAAAATAATTTTTTGAGAAGGGAAAAGAGAATTTTGGCATGTAGGACCAAAATAGTTCATATGTTGTCTCAAAAATGAGTGACAGATTTTGAGAACAACAGTTGGCTCCAGTTGGGGAACTTCCTTCAGTTTAAAATTTTGAAACAACTGAGGGGAGTAGAAACCAAAATCTCCAGTGCCTTCAAGTATGCCATTGGGCTATGGAGTCATGCTACCCAAAAAATAAATGTTGCAAAAACAAAAATGAAAAGCACAAAATAGAACTAAAGACTATACAAATTTACATATGTACAAATGATCTTATCTGATACTTCAAGAATTGAAGTGTTTTAGATGCTGCCCATTATGAGGCAATGAAAATGGTGTTTCATCCTGATAAACCAACAAGAAACCATTTTCTCCCCAGAATTAGTGATGGGAGAATGGGACTCTCCACCAGGAATCACATTTTTGTGCATTCTTTTTGGTTCTCTCTTCTTGCCCCAGGGCAAGACATGGTCTCCAATCTAAAAACCATAAATCCTTGCTCTCTTGGTGAAGATTTTCTTTACTTAACTTTGGCATGCAGTAGTATGGTCTACTATCATAGCTTGTGGTTCTTCTGGTCTAGTGAGGCACATGATTTGATTGTCAGCATAAAACTCCTACCAATGGTTGGCATTATTAGGTACACTTGGTCAAAAGACCAATTTGATGGTGTAATTGTGCTCTTCAAAGTCTTTGTGAGGAACCATGAGGGTTGCAGAGACAACCAATGAATCTACATGACTATGAAGCTCTCTAGGCACTACAGATATACTAAAAGCATCAAAACTTTCAAGGCAGTCCCATACCAAATTTCAATAATGGCACAATCTTTTATTCTTGGTTTGACATAGGTTCCTCACCTGAAAGACCATCAGTTCAACATCTCCTTTGGCATGAAAGAGTTTGACACTTTTGTCTTGAGCAGCATTCAACCTGAGTAACAGAGATTCATACTTGACAGTGTTGTTGGTGTTGCTAAACTGCAACTTGTATGACGAAGGAAAAATATCTCCTTGAGGAGATATCAACACAATCTCATATCTAGCACCGGTAGGAGAATTGCTACCATTGAATTCCAAGATCCAAACATCATCATAAACCTGCTCCTTTCTCAAATTTTCCTTCATTTGGAGGGGAGGGTTCTTCTGCACCTATGTTGTGCTTAATTAATTCTTCTAATGTCTTGTCTGAATCAATTCTTGGATCGCCACCTATAGGACTTTCATCTACTGAACCATAAACATCCTCTATAGACAAGAAAAGTTACCCATTCTCAAAGACTCAAACAAAATTTGAGCTTCAAGTGCTGTTGTCTGAGTGACAACATATTTTGCCTCCTTCTCAAGAAGCAGCCTCTGCATGATGCCTTTAATAGGTATTATCACCTTGGATAGGTCCATGCTTAACTCGCCACCAACATCCTTGTAGAAATTTCACCCAAGAAGAATGTCATATGAGGCTGGGACGTCAGCCACTAGGACTTTCATCTTGATTCTCTTGTCTGGGAATACTACAAATGCAAATTGGGTGTCCTTGATTTTGTCCCAGTAGTGGCACTTATTTTTTCTCCATGGAGAAACATCTCCCAAATGTCTTGGTTAGTGTAAGACCAAGGAATTTAGCCACTTTGGCAGGCATGACATTATCAGATGCAATTGTTCAACTGGTGTCCATTTATCAATAGGGAAACATAAAATGGTTCAGTCCTTTAGAGAGCAGTAGGAGGATTAATCACAATGTTATTCCAAGTGGATGTGTTCTTAGGGGGACTAGGAGTTGATTTTGTAACTACTTATCCTTTAGGGATGGCTTTATTCTTCACACATTCCACTAATCTTTCCAACTGTTCAGGGTTGGATTATAGAAATTCAAATTCAGACATTTAAATTTTAGTTTTCTTGACATGGTCGACTATGTCAAATGTTTGAAATGAATTATAAATAGGGAAAGGTAGTTCATCCTTTTGGTTTTTAGGGGGGGAAGGACTGATCTGCAAAGTTAAAGTTAAAGGTGTAGAAATGTTTGGGGTACTTACTTTTTTAGCAATCACCAGGTCCTTTGGCTGGAAAGGTAGAGAATTTCCTCATTTAGAAATTGAAATTGTAGGCTAAGCTCATTCCTCTATTTTTTATTTATTAGCTTTCTAGTCTAACTGATTCTTGGACTGGGTGAACACAACGTATGATCCCTCAACTACTTTACCTTCACTTTTTGGTTCATCTTGATAATTTAGGAAACCAATGTTGGAGTCACCAGATAATTCTTCTTGGTTTTATATGAAGAGATCAGCATCATCTTCTAGGTTCAACTCAAGCTCGAAGGAGGAATATGATTCTACTTCAAGATATCCAACTGCTAAATTAGTTGGAGGTGCTTCAATGGCCAATTTCCCTTGAGGGAGAGGAAGGTGATTTGGCCGCCCTTGATTCTTGGTAACATTGCCTTGGTATGATTGATTGGGGAATGTCCTCCTTGGTATATCTCTTACGAAAGGGTAGATGACATCCCTTACACCATTTGCTTTCTAAGAGCTAGCAACTCATTTTCCAACTTCTACACCATTGGATCAGTGGTGCCCATAGATGAGTATTCAGAAGATAAAGAAGATTTACCTCTATTAGGATCTCTCCTTATCTTTCCTTCCAAGATAAGGTCATCTTCCACCTCAGTGGCCAAATCTTGATCAGTAGTAAGGTATATGTGGCTAGCACGTCTCAGTAAAAAAATCACTTCAGGCAATTGTGAGTTCATGAAAAAACATTTAAGGTTCTTAGGTGTTGGCTGAGCAATTATAGGAATCCTGTTCCTTAGCTTGTCATATTTGGCAATGAAGTCCTTCATAGGTTCATGAGGTTCTTTCTTCATCTGTGTGAGTTGGGCCAACAGGGCATGCACATCTTCTTCAGGCTTGAACCTTGCTTTGAACTTAACTTTGAGAGTGTTCCAGTCAGTCACAGTCTGGGCTTGTAGATGATAGAACCAGTTTGCAATAGCACCTTCAAATGTTTCTACAAACAACCTGACTTCTATGTCCTCATACTCCACACCTATCACACCATAGGCTATGCTGAAAGCTACAATGTGTTCATCAGGATGAACTCTCCCATCACCAAAGAATTTGGGGAAATTCTTCCTTGAACTGCATGGTAGCTCATGTAGAGGTGGAGTTAAATTGAGTGGGCCAAAAGAGTTACCCCAAGGGCCTTAAACCACCATGATTTGATTATGGAAAGTGGGGACAACAAATCTAGGTGGAGTATGTATAGGCAAAGCTCTACTAATAGTAGAAAAAGAAGCTTTGCCTTGTATTGGTGACCTGGTATTGGTAGGAGGGAGACTTCTATTTTTTTGAACTTGAAGTTGTGGAGGAAACAAATCAAAATTGTCCTATTATACAAACTCAAAAATAGGGTCAACAACACCTTGGGCTCTCTGGCTTCTTGCATAACATGGAGTTTCTAGATTATAGAATAAAAATGGAAAAGAACTAGCCCTACTTCAGCTTGAAGCTTGAGGCTTCAAATTGCATGTTCTTCTCCAATGGAGTCACCAAAAATTGTTGGCATGGAGATGGCAGAGAATTGACTTTTGAAATGAAACGCTCAATCTCCAACATCTATGGTTTTGCAGCTCAGAGTATATAATGGAAATGGATAAGGCTATAATGATAATAGATAAGACACAGGTGATGCTTCAATCTGAAACTTGAGGCTTCAAATTGCACAAAGTTGTTGTGTCCCTAGTGGAGTCACCAAAAACTATTGGGTGAATATTTTGTCACCAGCTAACTGATGAGAAAAATAGGTTGTTTCAACCATAACATAAGGAGATTGGTCAGCCAAGTGTGCAAGTTTACCACATCAAAAGGGGACAAATATCTCATCTCATCAAGGGGAGGTTCCCTATAACTATGAGGGGATAGATACTACACACACACACACACACATATGTAGAAAATAACACTCAGGGGTAGGACAACACCATCCATCTCTCTTTTTTCAGAGATGATGTTCACAAACAAAGGAGAAATCTAGGTGAAAACACTGAAGGCACTTCTCTTCTTTCAAAAGTGGTCTTGCAGCAAACAATAGGAGTTCTTTCTGATAGGTAACAAGTAATTGGTAATAGGGGGTGTAGTAACCAACAAAAAAAGGTGTAACACAAAGTCTCCACCTCAACTGCCCAAGAGTGAAATAAAAAGGATAATGGGGGCACAAAGTCATCCCAAGATCCTTTATATAGAAATAAATTAAAAACACACACACTAAAGATAATTGTGGCAGCACAAAGTCTTCACATAATTGGCTTTAGGGCACCTTCCTGAGTACTTCTACTAATTCTACTTATTTCGTTAAATGGACAATAACGCATTCAAGAAATAGACATAAGAACAATATCCTAAATGACACAAGCTATTACAGCACAAAGTCTAAAAGTAACCTAATTTCTCATTCAAACAAAGAAATATGATTAAGAATCTAAGCTCAAAGTCTCAGTGATCACCTCTTAATTTTGGCAGAGTTTTGCTTCTATAACCAAAAGATCTCCCTAGTGAAAATAGGACATTTACAATATATAGCAGCCCAGAAAGACTTGGTGCTTTGTTTCATAGAACGGCCAATGCTGTATTTAATGTCTTGAATGCATCTTTAATTTAGTAAAAGAGGCCATGCTAGAACAAGGCATCTGCCTTAACTGGGCATGTCAATTCATCTCAAAATATCTTCTCCTCTGTATGGGTCATCTGATCTTTCTCCCAATAGGTATGTAGTTATCCCCTCACTTTCCTGTCAAGGAAGAAAAATAGGTTGCACCTTTTAATGCTTATGAGCTCAGATGTCCACTTGGTGGACTGTTCCACCTACTGGAAATAACTCCTATGCAGATATTTTTGGTCTTTCCCTCTTTCTTGCTATAATTTGAGCTCTCAGTCTATCTTTTCCATTTCTATTGGCTCTTTCAGCTCCCTCTTTAGCTGTTCTTCCTTTTGGCCTAAAGGCCTTTGAATGCATTTGGGTCCATGCTCAAGCCTTTAAATATCAATAGTTATTTCATTACCATAAAGTTGACATTCATGTGCCCATCACCATTTAAAAGCCAATGGCTAGTTTATTGCCCTAAATTTGATGGCTTCAGGGACGTCACCAGACATCTGGATTCCAACAGTTAGTTCATGGTGCCCAAATTTGACATTCATAGGCCCGTCACCCCTTGGTCAATTCCTTCAGCTTTATTTTCTTCATATTTCCTTTAATCGAGCTTAGTCTTTGAATCTTTCCAAAGGGAATGTGTCCTTTCAGGACTTGGGGGAGGTCCTTTTTCTGGTCATCGATAGCCCCCCACAAGGGTACCTACCCTTTGGGGTCCTTCGAGCGGCCTTCTTCCTCAAATCCTTCAGAAAAATGTCTAAAGGAATTCCTTCAAACAATTTATCTAAAGGATTTATTTCCTTTGCCTTAGTCGCTTCCCACTTATTCCCTCAAGCTTTTTTCTTTTAGACAAATTCCTTTAGGTAAAAGTTTGAAGGAATTCATCTTGTCTTTTGCCTTGAACAAATCTGAAGGAATTACAACTTTTCTACCTTGTTCAATTTTCTAAAGAAAACCTTACCTTTTTGGCCTTTTGCAATGGTCCATTTTGCTCATCACCTACGCTCTGCAAGGGTTGTTTAATCTCAAAAATTTGCCTTTCAAAAAAGTCACAAAGGTCCTTTTGGAACCTAAGTTCCCTCTGCAAGGGCACTTATCCTTCAAGATTTTTGAAGACTCCTTTGAACTTCTCGTTGGGCCTTTGATCTTTTTTGTTCCATTTGCCCTCTGTAAGGGCACTTTTCCTTCGAGATTTGGGACACCTTCCTTTGAACCTTTCAATTGAACCAACCTTGAAATTGCCTAAGTGTTGGGAACTTGTTTCTTTCCTGCAGAGTCTATAGTTGCAAGCCTGTAGAGTTCGTAGAAATCAGCCTATAGAGTCTATAGAAATAAGCATGTGAAGTCTATAGAAATAAGCCTACAGAGTCCATAGAAATTAGCCTATAGAGTCTATATAAATAAGCCTATAGATTCAATATAAATAATCCTGTAGAGTCCATAGAAATAAGCCTGCAAAGTCTGTAGAAATTAGCCTACGGAGTCCATAGAAAAAAGCTTGCGGAGTCCATAAAAATCTGCCTGCAGAGTCCATTAGGTAAAAAAGCTTGAATAATGGAGAATTTGAATACTCAAACAAAATTTGAGAAGGAAAAAGATAATTTTGGTGTGCAGGACCAAAATAGCTCATATGTTGTCCCAAAAATGAGTGAGAAATTTTGGGAACAACAATATAGATTTTGATCATCCATACATCAATAATATCCTTGTAGTTATGTCCTTCACAAAAATATCAGATGATGAAACTAAAAATCAATAAGACATTGATGTGTAACTTAATATTCCTCCCCTTACTACAAATTTTCAAGAAGAGTCCACATTGTTGATTGAAAAGACCATTAATGTAAATATTAGAACCAATTAAGGGCCTAAAATGGTGAATCTTGTTGCTTGTCTTGATCATGAAGAACATGCAATCTTAACTCTCCTTTGAAAAAAAATAATATTTATTTGCTTGGTACTACACAGATATGCATGGGTTGAACTTGTCATGTGTAGTCCACTAACTTATTTTCACAAGGATGCCAAACTTATTAAACAAAAATTAATAAAAATGCATCCCAAAGTGGCACTACTTGTAAAGGATAAGTTTCAAAAGATTTTGGAAGTTAGCTTCATTAGACCCATAGATTATTCAGAGTGGATCTCTAACATAGTGACATTCAATAAGAATCCAACATGGATCAAAGTTTGTACATATTTTCAAGACATTAATAAAACTTGTATGAAATATGAATTTCCACATATAAATATTGAAATGAATGTAGACTCTAAAACAAGTCATGAAATATTGTCATTAATGGATTTATTTTTGAGATATAACCAAATCCAAATTAAACCAAAGAACCAACACAAAACAACATTCATCACATGTTGGGGCACATTTTGTTACCAAATCATGCCATTTGGTCTCAAAAATGTTGGAGACACACATCAATGTGCTATGAGAGTCATTTTTCATTATAGGCTTCACGATATTATTAATAATTATGTAGATGACATATTGGCCAAATCTAGAACAAGAACATATCATCCCATAGACTATGAAGGATCTTTGAGTGATTAAGGGAATACATGGTTCACCTAAAGTCAAAATAAATATGTGTTTGAGGTTATTTTAGGTAAGATTTTGGGTTTTATTGTATCACAAAGAGGTATAGAATTAGACCCAACAAAAGTCAAAATATAAAAAGAATGACTCCACCTACTAATCTCAAATAACTTCAAAGTTTGTAAGGAAAACATTAGGCCATTCACATATTCATATCTTAACTTGCAGACATATGCCACCCATTCACCTATCTACTTAAAAAGAATGTTGCTTTTAACTGGAATAAAAGGTGCAAAGAAATTTTTATGAATATCAAACAATATCTATCAAATCCACCAGTCTTAATGACACCTACCCTGAACAAACCCTTATTGTTATACATACTATCTACACAACATGCCTTGGGGGAATTATTGACATAACATGATGATCATGATAAAAAAGAGAACTATATTATTTAATCAGAACCTTGGTATCTTATGAATTAAAACGCTTTGTCATTGAAAAGGCATGTCTAACAATCATTTTTTCTTTCCAAAAACTTTTCTAGTACATGATTAATAATCAAACTAAAATCATTGCAAAAATTGATCCACTTAAATACCTCCTTTCAAAATCAGCTCTAACAAGGAGGATGGCTAAGTGGACTATGTTATTAAATGAGTTTTATATTAATTATGTTAATAAAAATGCCATCAAAGGGAAAATTCTTTCAAACACATTAATAGAGGAACCATTAATGAATATACAATCTTTAACCATATATTTTCTTGACTAAGATTCTTTTTTCTTATTTGAATCAATAAAGTGGTAAATATATTTTGATGGATCCTTCACCAACCATGGGGGCATACATTTTTATCAACACTCCAAAAGGTGGTCTTATCCCAAAATCATTTCAAATATGATTTCCTTTCACTAATAACATAGTAAAGTATGAGGCCCTTGTTTTGGTTTAAAACTAGATATTTAGTGAGGAAACTAATATCTTTTACTTTATGGGGATTTAAAGTTTATTTTCAATCAAGTCAATGATAATCACCAATAAAAATATGATAAGATAATTCCTTATAAAATAAAGATGGATAGTTTGAAGCAATACTTCATGTACATATAATTTGAGTAGGTTCCTTGCGTAAATAATTAGACAAACTAACACTTTGGAGGCCATTGGTTCCCTTCTTGATATGCATACATAATCTAGTCATAGTCAATTCTTTGTTAAGTAGTTGATGTCTCCAACCTATGATGTTCCTAAATCTAAAATGGCCTATGAGATTATTGGTCTTGATTCCCCTTGGTAGCAATATATTTATCCATACCTTCATGACAACATTATCCCTCCAAACATGTCCCACAACTATAATAAATAAATCATCCATGTGATTCCTGATTCATAATCCTTGACAATACCTTATATTATTGAGGTGATGATGGAACTTTTTTGTAGTGTCTAAACTCTAATGAGCCAACTTTAGTTATTAAAGAAGTTCATGATGGTATATGTTGTGCATACTTAAGTGGAATATTCCTTCAAAGAATCTTCATAGAATAGGATATTATTGGCTTACAATGGAAATTGATTCATGTCAATATGTCAAAAAGTAAGTCCTGTGTCAAAAACACGATGAACTTATCCATAGTCCATCTCAATCAATGCAACCCATTTCCATGCCATGGACCTTTTTCACATGGGGGTTAGACCTTATTGGTAAAATTGATCCTAATTATTTTAATGAATAAAATCACATAAATAACGTCATTGAATGCTTTACCAAATACTTGGAGGTCATTCCCCTTACCTATGTGTATACACCTAAATTCACTCACTTCATTTATTGTCACTAATATTATTATTAGTCGACACTAACATCGCTACTTTCATCTAATTATTATTAATCTTGTTTAATTTTATCCTTAATACTACTCTTAGTATTTAATTTAACACCCCTTTTCATTATTTTTCATCTATTAACCTTATTTCTACCCCAAAAATCAATTATCCACTTAATCCCCATTATTTACTACCTAATCCCACTTACTCATTATATGGGAATATAAAATTCCCATGACCCACCTACCCACCAACTCTTAGGATTTAAAACAAGCCTACACCCTAGATTATTTAGAATCCCTTAATCACATGAACACCCATTTATAGATAGGTCTTTGGGGAAACTCGACACCGTGAGCCCACTAACCCATTTTTTAGTAAACCCATAAAAAGGGTGAAGAGATACTAATTAACCAATATACGAAGAGTGACAACCTACATCCCATATTTGAATACATCAATATAAAGGTGAAAAAAAACCCAAAACAAAGAATTTAGGCACAACCAAATCTGATCATTATTCTATATTATACACCTGCATCACATTTAGACACTAGCATTGATGGTAGTGTCTAAATTTGATGGTAGTGTCCATGGACATAGAAGTACAATTTATAGAATATGACAACTAAGATAGAATACTAATCCTACATAGCTTACACATGTTTCTAGTCTAGATCTTCCTACATAGTAAAATAGTTAAGTACCATTGTTTCTTATTTATTGAAATATCTTTTAATAATTGTACATTACTATTTTTAGCAATATTAGTTATACAAATTTAGAATAATGTTTATATGAGTTTTCTATTAATTGGCCTACTATAGATTAGTTTACCACCCTTGTGTTAAAACTATTTATATATTATTAACCCTGGATCCCCCAATCTAAAATTCATGGCTCAACAAAGTTAGTTGATATCACTAAATACAAATAACTCATTAGGAGTTTGATTTATAAGACCACAACTAGACTGGATATATCCTTTGTTGTTAGTGTTATTTCAAGATTCATGAAACAACCCATATATAGTCACTATATAGTAGCAAAAAGAGTTCTTAGATATATCAAATGAACACAAAATTTTGCACTCAAATACTCTAGGGCAAGAGATTTCAAACTAGTTGGATATTTAGATTCTAACTATGCTAGCGATCATGAAGATGGGAAATCCACTATGGATTTTTTGATGAATATAAGAATAAAAGTTGTGACTTATAAATCAAAGAATAAATCAATGTCAAATATTTTTTGGTAGAACCAGAGTATATGGTTGTTTCATAGGCAACTTGAGAGATTTTGTGGATAAGAAGGGTTATTTTAGATTTACAAGAATAACAAGTTTCATCAATGCCTCTAATGGTTGAAAACACTTATACAATTCAAATGGAAAAGAATCCAATATTTCATGATCAAACCAAGCCCATGAATACCAAATTTCACTTGATTTTTCACTATGTTAAAGACAACAATCTCAAGTTGTAATATTACCCTATAATAGAGCAACCAATAAACATGTTGACAAAATCACTTGGATGATAAAATTTTGAAAATTGTAGAGGAATGTTTGGTCTCACCATAGCCCCTATAGATTAAAGGGGGAGGGATGTAACAGTATTATACATAATCCTAGGTGTTATAGTATAATTTTATCTTATTCTAATAACTTTATTTTTCATTCTTGTAAGAATAGGAAGGTTCACTTGGGAATGTGAAGTGAACAACCATTTCATTGTATTTTTATATTGTTTTTCTTCTTCTTTTCAATATGGATCATGAAGATAATTTTGTCTTTTACCAAACATTGTAAATTGGCAATCCTTCAACCCATCAATATAGGAAAGGAGATATAAGAAAACCTTGGCTAATGGATTAAAAGAGCCAACAATTCTTTGGCTAATGGCCATTGATAGTGAGACAAGGAGAGATGTATTGAAAGATATTCCTAACAGAGTAAATGAACTTGGGACCAAAACCCAAAGCTTGTAGCATAACAAGTATAAAAAGACATTCAATATTTTAATAAGTATTTTCAAGTCAATTTTTAAAAATAAGGCATTATTTTTAGAGGTATGACCCCATTCCATCACTTCCCATACCAATATCATGTTTTTTAATATATATCTTCCTTGGATGAAAATAGTTTTCTCAAACCTTATCTCAAATGAAAAGAAGTATCTAATTCTTAGTGTCAAGGTCTTGGCAATAATTATATAAGACACATTGAGCAAGGTTATGGGCCTTTAGTTGGTGATTAAATTGAGGTCCCCTACCTTGGGAATAAATTATATATGGCTTTTATTGATAAGATTTCCAATAGAACCTTTGGACATGGATTCCAAATGAACTGTGTGTAGATTAGGTCTAAAAACGTCCCATGAGTTTTGGTAGAACTCATAAGGAAAGTCATCAATATGTAAATATTTGTCCTAAGTGATGATTTATGCTATATTGTGAAGTTATTGAATGGATAGAGTCTTTTCATGTCATTATTTGACTTGGTGTGAGCTTAGAGGGGATAAAATCAAGGCATTTCTTCAAAATAACATCCATATCTTCATTAGTAGAGTATACCATTTAATGCAAAATCTAATGGGTTGGTGGTCTAATAGAAGAACATTTGAGACCATGTCAAACAACCTATCCAAAATTATGGGTAAAGGAAAAATTATTTTTCTTAGAAAGGATGCCTTTATGTAGTCTTTTGAGAACCTTTTTGTTACCTTGGTGAAAGTTGGACTAAGTGAACCAGTGGGTGGGGGGAGAGGATCTATGGTGATGATTAAGGTCAAACAACCCTAGTTTGTTACACATGTTAAACCATGCCTCTCATTATTATTTTTTTTCCACCTCATGGATACTAGGGTTCCATCCATATCTTCCATAGATTCAACCATGTTAAAGTCTTAAAAAATTAACCAATGGATGATGAGGAGTTACTCTGTTAACCATCACTAAATATTTTCTTATTCAATTAAATTGTTAGAGGTGTAGATATTGATGAGTCCAAGGGCTTACTTATCAAAATTAAATGTCATCAAAATAACATGGTTAAGAAGGTCCACTCCCTAAATCATCACAAATGGGCCAAAAATGGGTACTATCATAGTGTTGAATTTACCACATCCCATGGAATGGTCAAACATGTGACATGTACTAGTGTCAAGATAGATGGTTTTAGTTTTCATATGGAGAGAAAAAATATTAATCTTCACCTCTTATAGATAAAGAATATGCAAGTCTAAAAACTTCAGACAATTGGCCTAAACCATGTACTTGTGTGTTATGTTAGTTTAACCTCATATATTCCATGAGTATACATTTATTGAAAACCATCAAGATTAATGGTTTTACCATCTAGGCCTTTAAGCACTACAAAGAGGTTTTTCATAAACTTATGTTATTGACCTTTGGAAATAAATTATGCAAGTACAATAGGTTGCCATTCATTTTATAATAGATCTTCCTCATTTTTCTATGGGAAGATTTCTACGAACATTGTGTTGCATGGTGATGAGGGGAAGGGGGATTTAATGGGATTTAAAGACATGATAGGGGAATTCATAAGAAGATACTATTGTGATTAAAAATATGATAAACTAGGAGTTAAAGACTATTGTGTTTTAAAAATCACATTTGTGGCCTTAGGAGTACCTACCATGATTAGGACAAGGTTTTCTTGAAGAACCTAAATAACTAAGGGCTGTACCATTGGTTATGGGTTAGCCATAATGAAAATCATAGATGTCTTAGAGTTGGTAATGAGTGTTTGTTTTTATGGGTATTCTAATAATTTTGATGACCCATGACTTTCCAATCATCCTTTGCTTTGGCAGGTAGTTGAGTGGGTTAAGTGGTGTATTTTACCAAAGGATTCACAATGACCATGAGTGGATAATCCTTGATCTTGTGGTTAGAAGCTTAGCAGTATAAGAAAATATTAGGAAATTTGATCTACATCACCAGTTGGAAAAAGTGATGCACTTCAATTTGAATATCAATGGTTTCAAAAAGGTATTTCATGAGGTAAATCTCAACACAAACACATTGTTATGGTCTAACCATGTAAAGTTTGTCAATTTTGAAATAGGTAAATTGACCTAGGGGCTTCACTAGTTACCCCCAAAAAGGGATAAAATGGTATAGGTAAGCCTAATAACTCTACCCAAACTAGGACCTTGACCTTGACCTTGCTAGAGATGACAAAATCAAGGGTCTAAGGATAAAACACAAGAAAATAAATTTTAACATAACATGGGCCATGTTTGTGTATGGAAACATAGTAACTAAGATTTTTCAAACTTAAAAGGAAAAACATGTATTCAAGGTCTACACCCAAATAAATGGATATCATAACATGGCCATTAAGCTCATAGCTAGATATTAAACATGGATTCAATAGAGATAGTTCCAAAAAGTAACCAATAAATGTACGTGATGCAATCCATTGACATGCTTTATAAAATTTAGGGTAATAGAATAAAACATCATAAATATTATCTCAATAAAAGGGTAAATTAGTTTGTGGAAGACCTTGGATACAAAATTGTGTGCTTTATTGGTGCCAGTATTGGTTCCACCAGAGTGAGATGCATTTAAAAATACAAGATCCTTTGAAGATCCCATTAAATTAAAAAAACAACTTCCCAAAGGGTGGAATTCGAAGCTAGAGGCTATTTAATACTAATCAAGGCAAATGACAAATCCTATAGAAATTAATAGAAATATAAGGGTATGGCAGAAGGAAAATGCCTAAAACATGATCGACATGACTAATACTCTAGATATAAAAAAATTAATTTAAATTAATTAATATAGAAATTTATCCTCATTATTGCACATGTTAATTTAACATGTATCAAAGGTTAAATTCTTAGTGATGCAAGTCCAATGATAACATCATCATTGATTATAACATTGTTATGTGAATAATGTTTAGTTAGAAATCCTATTGATTTGCATCACATAAATGAGAGAGACTAGTATTTGTGCACCATAAATTTATAGGTACATAGTGTAGAAACTATTTTATGATTATATAGAACCTCAATCTTGTACACTTCGAAAACTTGGACCTTGGTTGTTCCTCTTAGTTCTAGACCTTTTCCTTTTATAAGTCTTGCATCTAATCTATCTTGTGCCCCTTATTTTATCTCTTAGTTTGACCAGTCTAATATTGATGACATGAACCTTATATCTTGTTGGTAATGATTAATATGTTTTATATCTTTTAACTCTACAATTTTGAGCTTGTACCAATTTTCCTGCTCCCTAGACACCAATGTCTAGGATAGACACTAGTGTCCTGCCCTGACACAAGTGTCCAGTGCCCTACAATTCATTTAATTTACTAATAAAATGTATCCTAATGGTAGACCTAAGTGATTTAATACAAGTTATTCTATAAATGAATTAATCTATAAATACAATATCAACCCTCATTCATTTCTCACCTAAAAACTTCTTACCTACTTACCATACAACTTACAAAAGGCATTCAATCAAGTACTCGAGTGAGAAAATCTTTCCTATTTTATCCTATTTCTATATCAGTCATAGGGATAACACATATACACTTTTGAAATATTAAATGAGAATCACAAGAGCTCAAGTTATAAGTTAGCTCACTGTTGTACTTACTTTCCACATATTGCATGATTCACACACAAGCCAGCAAGTAGGGGAGAAGTAAATCAGTATAAGGCCCTTAATTAGAGTATTAGCTATGTAGACAACACCCAATAACAATAGGATCTTTGGGTTCATCTCTACACCATTTCCCCCCAAAATCATTATGAAGATGGAAAACTAGGGTTTTGCCATTTCACAAGGAGAAACAATCCATGACCTAGATTTGAATGCACTAAAACAAAGGTGAAGCTAAACCTAGAAACATCCAAGTGGTCACATCCTTTTTCAATGAGTATTTTGTATAGGACTCTTGCATCAAATCCAGATAGTAACATTGACATAACCATCACAGGCTAATGCTAGTGTTTGTATCTCTAGAAGGGGAATTTATAGAATCAAAAGACTATTCCAGAATCACCTTCTAACCTAATTTCTACCTATTTTAGATCTAGAACTATTATAGCATCAGAACTAGGTAAGTACTTTATTTTTTGTCATTTTTATATTTATCATAGTTGTACTTTCCATATTTAGACTATCTCAATTTTATGAATTTAACATATGTCTATATATGAGTTTAGCATCTAATTGGTCTGCTATAGATCTAATTATCACCCTTGTGTATTTCCTTTTTATATACCCTTTTAATTAATATATAGGGCTAATACCAAGTCCATAGACACCATTTTATATTTAAACACATATAACCATATAAGTACCTTGTGGGTACACACAACCTACTCAATTATTAACATATTAACCTGTTATACCACAATTTTAATTTAGAGTGCTTAATTAGAGGAAACATAATTTTGAATTGATTTATTAAAAGAGAAGAGTCCATTAGTTGAGAACAGTTGATGAATAATTGGACATCTTATATAATATGTTATGAATGAATAATACAAATTATTATTGAATACAATTCATATTATAATACAAGTGTTGCATTGATCTAGACAACACTTCAGGCAATGATCTAGGTGACACTTTACATGACAATTCAAATGATAGTCCTACCCCAATTGGTGGTAGAACTTCCAAGAGCCATACATTTTGTACCACAGCTCTGTTTGAATCCCCATTTGAACCATTGGAAAGATAAGAATGAGGGGAGTGCCATGATATGGCATGAGATCCACTAAATGGGGTTTGACCCTAGAAAACCAAATGAAAGTGCCCCAAATTTCAATTTTAGTTGTACAGTCTAAAAATAGTAATTTCTTAAATTTTATATTATTTTAATTCATGGAAGTTAAACCATTTCATCTCCCTTGATATTTGTGACCTTCCACATCCTCCTCCTACCTTCAAAAATAGGAATAAATAGATATGTATCCTGAAAAGGAAAACAAACATCTATTCCTAGAGATAGGCATATGTTGTATCTAAAATTTTGAGCAATAAAACATCTCTTCTTAGAGATAGAATAATTAGTTGTGTGTTCTTGAAATATTATTCAACCAAGACTTTTGATTTTTAGATCAGTGGTATCAGAGTGGTTTGTCTTAATAATGTATGATCTCAAGGATGAGGTTAGACTATAGGAAGCTTGGGTGGAAAATACAAGATCTAGCAGAATATCCACCTGTTCACTCCAAATGACCTCAAATGGCAGACAACATCGAGACATATGATCCTTTCAAGAAAATTGTGAATGAATCCCTCCAATATTAGAAAGTATAGATGCTACAACAATTTTACCAAATTCTCCAACAAATCTTGATGGTAAATTCTAGATCCTCATATGCAACCCCACATCTTTTTAGTACCTTAACACCCTTCAAGGTTTAGGTTAATTTTGATATCCCTACATTTAAAGGCAAAATCAATGCTGATGCAATAGAAAATTAATTGGATCAATTGTCATCCTAATTTTTGTATATAAATTCATCGATAAAGAGATCACTTTTGTTCTTTTAAAACCATCATTGCTTGTCAAAAATTGGTGACAAGTGTACAAGAAGAGATTCAGTATGGATGATATTGTCCTTGAGGTGGAACCTACCTAGGATGATTTCATAAAAGATGTAAAGGAATAATACTACCCGATTGGAGCATATGATTATCTATATATAGATTAGTAACAAATTTGCCAAGGTAAAGAACAGTCTATTCAAGATTACATTGACATTTTTCATTCTCTATCTGTGAGATTGGGCATCCAAGAAAGTGAGAAACATAAGGTTATCAAATATCATGGTGGAATAAAATGATATATATGAGGGGAAATGAAAATCTTCAATTTGGAGACCCTTTGTGAGGCATACAAGTTTGTGGTAAATATTGAAAAGAAGCATGGAAGAATGAATATGAAGAGTCAACCTTAAAAATGGAAGAGTGATAAAGAAGGTAAAAAAAAAGGCTAAAATTGGAAATAAAAGGAAGGGAAGACTGGGAAATGATGTGATTACCACAAAACTAGAACTCACTTCAAATAAGAATGTCAAGCCATCATGTCCCTACTTTTCAAGTCACAATCCTCAACATCTACTACTCTACCTAATACACACCTTGCAGTTAAAGATGATAAAAAGAAAAGATTTTAGATGTTAAGCCTGATGCCATCATTACTTCATCATAGACCCATGGGGAAAGGCTACATGATAAGGAAAGGTTGTTTTACTCTAATTTATGGGTAAAAGGTAAGCCTCTACATTTCATTCTTGACATTGGGAGTCAAAATAATTTAATCTCTGCTAATGTTGTGAAAAGTCTAAATCTATCCATGAAGCCTCACCCAAAACCATACAGTGTTAGATGGTTGAGTCCATGAAGCCTCTATGTCACCCATCAGTGTCTTCTTTCATATATAATAAAACCTTTCTAAGATGAGGTCTTATGTGATTTGGTCAATTTGGATGTTTGTGATGTACTCCTTGGTCATCCATTCATGTATAATCGATATGGCATCTATGAATCAAGAACCTAAAGGATCAACCTCACTCTTGGAATGTGGTGTTATAGGGTATCTAAGGTACCACCTTCCACATTTATCTCCTTGATTATTGCCAAGAAATTAGTTCTTATGGTGGTCAAGCCATATAAATTTAAAAGGGCCAATGTTGTAGCCTTAACTACATAATCAACACAACAATAGAAGCAAATGGATACCAAGTTGAGGAAGTTCATGACCTTCCATCCAAAAATTGATGGTCAGATAAAAATGGCTAATAATCAAGCCCTACATAGCCCCATAAATCATAGTACATTCCAAGTATGCATTGGGTTCTAACCCATGACACCAAATGATGTAACCAGTCTATATCATCCACCTCTATCAAACACTTTAGTCATAGCAAAACAACTAGACATTGGTGAGCTTGATCTATAGATTTTTTCTCCAGTGGATGAGAATCAAATCAAGACACAACTACCACACTTGATAAATACTCTTGATGCAATTGGGACCATTTCTTCTCAAGGATAGAGTAATAATCTGGACAACACTTCAGGTAATGATCTGGAAGACACTTTAAGTGACAGTCCTACCCCAATTAGTGGTAAAACTTTTGGGAGCCATTGATTTTGTACCATAGCTCTGTTTGACTCCTTATTTAAACCATTGGAAAGTTAATAATGAGGGGAATGCCATGAGATGACACAAGCTCCACTTAGTGGGTTTTAACCCCCAAAACCAAATGGAAGTACCCCAAATTTTAATTTTAGTAGTACAGTCTAAAAATAGTAATTTTTTGAATTCTATATTATTATAATTTATGGAAGTCAAATTATTTAATCTCCCTCAAGATTGGTGACCTTCCACATCCTCCTCCTACCTTCAAAAATAGGTATAAATAGATATGCATCATGAAAAGGAAAACATACATCTCTTCCCAGAGATAGGCATATGTTGTATCTATAATTTTGAGCAATAAAACATCTCTTCTCAAAGATAACATTATTAGTTGTGTGTTCTTGAAATATTCTTCAAACAATAATTTTGAGTTTTGGATCAGTGGTATCAGAGTGGTTTGTCTTAAGAGTGTATGATCCTAAAGATGAGGTTAGAATACAGAAAGCTTAGGTGGAAAATATAAGATCCAATAGACTATCCACCTATTCACTTCAAACAACCTCAAATGGTGGACAACACTAAGGCATCTAATCCTTTCAAGGAAATGGTGAATGAATCCCTCCAGTAGAAGCAAGCAGAGATGCTACAATAATTCACCCAAATTCTCCAACAAATCTTGATAGGAAAATTTAGATCTTCATCTACAACCCCACATATTTTTAGTGCCCCAACACCCTTCAAGGTTTAGGTGAATTTTGATATCCCTACATTTTAAGGTAAAATCAATGTTGATGTAGTATAAAATTGGTTGGATCAATTGTCATCCTATTTTTTTGTAAATAAATTTACTAATAAAGAGAAGATCACTTTTGCTCTTTTAAAAGAATCATTTTCTATCAAAAATTGGTGGGAAGTGTACAAGAAGAGATTCAATACAGATGATATTGGCCTTGAGGTAGAACCTACTTGGGATGATTTCATAGAAGCTGTAAAGGAAGAATACAACCCCATTGGAACATATGATGATCTATACATAGAGTGGCAACAACTTCACCAAAGTAAGGAACAATCTATTCAAGATTACACTAATATTTTTTATTCTCTATCTGAAAGATTGGGCATCTAGGAAAGTGAGAAACACAAGGTTCTCAAATATCATGGTGGACTACAATGGTAAATACAGGGGAAATAGAACTCTTGAATTTGGAGACCCTCGATGAGGCATACAAGTTCATGGTGAAGATTGAATAGAAGCATGGAAGAATGGATATGAAGTATCAACCTTTAAAATGGAAAAGTGACAAAGAAGGTCAAACACGAGGCCAAAATTGGAAGCAAAATAAATGGAAGACTAAGAAATGGTGTGATTATCACAAATCTAGAACTCATTCCAAATAAGAATGTCGAGCCATCAAGTCCCTTCTTTTTGAGTCACAATCTTCAACATCTACTACTCTACCTAATATACACCCTACAATCAAAAAGGATGAAGAAGAAATTGTAGATGTTGATCCTAATGCCATCATTACTGCATCACACACCCATGTGGAAAGGCCAGATGATAAGAAAATGGTGTTTCACTCTAAGTTATGGGTGAAAGGTAAGCCTATACATTTCATTCTTGATAGTGGGAGTCAAAAGAATTTAATCTCTACTAATGTTGTGAAAAGCTTAAATATATCAATGAAGCCTCACTAAAATCCATATAGTATTGGATGGTTGAGTCTAGGGAGAAACCTTCATGTCACCCATCAGTGTCTTCTTTCATATACAATAAAAAAATTTCAAGATGAGGTCTTGTGTGATGTGGTAATTCTAGATGTTTGTGATGTACTCCTTGGTCAGCCATTTATGTATGATCGGCATGTCATCTATGAATAAAAAATCTAAAGGATCACCCTCACTCTTAGAATGTGATGCTATAAGGTACTCAAGGTACCATATTTCACATTTGTATCCTTGATTAGTGAAAATAAATTCATTCTCATGGTGGTCAAGCCACAAAGATATAAAAGGGATGATGTTACAACCCTGACTACACAAACAACACAATAATAGAAGAGAATGGATACCAAGCTGAGGAAGTTCATGGCCTTCCATCTATAGATTGATGGTCAGATAGAAATGGTGAACAATTAGGCCCTACATAGCTCCATAAAGCATAGTCCATTCCAATTATGCATCAGTTTCCAACCCATGACACCAAATGATGTATCCATTTCATATATTCCACCTCTATTGAACACTTCAATCATAGAAAAACAATTGGGCATTGGTAAGCTTGATCTGTAGAGTTTTGCTTTAGTGCATGAGAATTAGATCAATACCAAATACCATACTTGATAAATAATCTTGATGCAATGGGGACCATTACTTCTCAGGGAAGGAAGAATGATCTAGAAAAAATTTGGGCAATGATTTGGGTGACACTTATGGTGATATCGGTTGATGGTCCTACCCCAATTGGTGGCAGAACTTTCAGGAGCCATAACTTTTCCACCATAGCTCTGTTTGAATCCTCGTTTAAACTATTCAAAAGCTAAGAAGGAGGGTAATGTCATGAGATGTCATAAAACTTTGATCGATGGGGTTTAACCCCTAAAAACCAAATGGAAGTGCCCCAAATTTCAATTTTAGTAGTGTAGTCTAAAAATAGTAAGTTTCTAAAATTAGTAATTTTCTTGAGTTCTATATTATTGTAATTCATGGAATTCAAACCATTTCATCTCCCTCAATATTGGTGACCTTCAAAATCCTCATCCTACCTTCAAAAATAGGTATAAATATATATGTATCACAAAAAGTAAAATAGACATCTCTTCCCAGAGATAGGCATATGTTGTATCTATAATTTTTAGCAATAAAACCTCTCTTCTTAGAGATATCATTATTAGTTGTGTTCTTGAAATATTATTCAACCAAGACTTTCAAGTTTTGGATCAATGGTATCATAGAGGTTTGTATTAAGAGTGTATGATCTCAAGGATGAGGTTAGACTACAGGAAGCTTGGGTGGAAAATACAAGATCCAACATACTATCCACTTGTTCACTCTAAATGACCTCAAATGGTGAAGAACATTGAGACATACGATCCTTTCAAGGAAATGGTGAATGAA
Source organism: Torreya grandis (assembly GCA_037957365.1). NCBI lineage: Eukaryota > Viridiplantae > Streptophyta > Pinopsida > Cupressales > Taxaceae > Torreya > Torreya grandis. The sequence continues at coordinate 369,895 of JARHVA010008637.1, forward strand.
GCCTTTCAACATTAGTAAGTAAAAATGCTATAAAAATTCACCCAAATTCTCTAACAAATCTTGATGGGAAATTCTAGATCTTCATCTGAAACCCCACATCTTTTCAGTGCCCCAACACCCTTCAAGGTTCATGTGAATTTTGATATCCCTACATATGAAAGCAAAATCAATGTTGATGCAGTAGAAAATTGGTTGGATCAATTATCATCCTATTTTTCTATAAATAAATTTACTGATAAAGAGAAGATCACTTTTTCTCTTTTAAAAGAATCATTATCTGTCAAAAACTGGTGGGAAGTGTACAAGAAGAGATTCAATATAGATGATATTGGCCTTGAGGTAAAACCTGCTTGGCATGATTTCATAGAAACTGTAGAGGAAGAATACAACCCCATTGGAACATATGATGATATATACATAGAGTGGAAACAACTTCACCAAGGTAATAAATAGTCTGTTCAAGATTACACTAGCATTTTTCATTCTTTATCTATGAGATTGGGCATCCAAGAAAGTGAGAAACATAATGTTCTCAAATATCATGGTGGACTAAAATGGTATATATAGGGGAAATAAAAATCTTGAATTTGGAGACCCTTAATAAAGCATACAAATTCACATTGAAGATTGAACAGAAGCATGGAATAATGGATACGAAGAGTCAACCTTCAAAATGGAAAAGTGACAAAGAAGGTCGAACATGAGTCTAAAATTGGAAGCAAAATGAAGGGAAGAGTAGGAAATGGTGTGATTGCCACAAATCTAGAACTCATTCCAAATAAGAATGTTAAGCCATCAAGTCCTTGCTTTTTGAGTCATAATCTTCAACATCTACTACTCTGCCTAATACATGTAGAGAAGATTACAAAATAAGTTAGTCAAGCATTAATCCATAAATAATAAAACATACATAAAGAAATAACTAACCAAGCCTATTTATTCCTATAGGAATTACAAAGGATAACAAGAAACAAATGAAAGAAAGTGACATCATATTACCTTACCAAATGGATTCACCATACCCATGTGTCTCAAAATCATGTTATCTCTTGATCAAACATCCTTGTCTTTGTCAACAATGGTAGAAAACTCATCCAATGCTTCAAGGACACTCCATAAAACCTAGGCTCATGATTCTAAATCACTAAACTAGCCTATAAATGAATCTTTCAAATAAAATCAATGATCAAATGTAAAGCCTTGTGGAAACAATTTAACATTATAACTTTACAACATTCAAGCTTTAAATTCATGTCCATGGCCTCTCTATTTATAGATTTTTGAGATTGGTCAGGATCAACCATTACCATCCATCTCAATATTGAGATGTGTGGCCATGGATAATCCTAATAGTTGGAATTAAATCCATAATTATCTTCATCATGACCTTGGAAGAAGGGGTGTTGAAGAGGCATGGGAGGAATTAAATAGGCATGGGTGACCCATAATCTTTTTATTTGTGGCATTTATGGCTTAGGGATGTCTTTCCAAGAAATGATGTCACCTAATGATGTAGTTAATAGGAATCAATTTTAAAAAAGAAATATTCAATGAATCTCTTGGAAAATACACTTAAGATCTTGATTTAGATTAATTATCCTTAAAATAGGTTAATCAACATTTGTGCAATTATTTGAAAATTGTCCCTCAATTAATCACAATGGTTAGAAAGTCATATTACTAAGTTATAATTTGACTCGAGAAGAATTAGAAGGTGAAGTTAGATACGTTAGAACCATATTTCCATTTCACATATTTCCAACACAAAATAACAAAGGTACATGGTGTGTACCAATAAATTTAGGAAGAAAGAGTGATCCAAAGCATAAAAGGTGAAATCATCATTTTGACTCGAAATGAATTGATCAAATTTAGTTGGTCCATAAATTGCATTTCCCTATTTAGGGATACTTTGATCTAAATTGGCACTTTTAAATGACAAGTTTGAACCATTTAGCACATTTTATGGATTTTAACCTAAAATGTGCATTTGAGTGCAATTTGAGTAAGATTGACAATTTCAACACAAATGGTGTTAGGAATAGGATGTCTACATTTTGCCCCTATTTGAGAAGGTGTAGTAAGACATTTAGGTGAAACAATGTATTTTTAAAGAAAAGAGTTGTCAAGAAGAAATTGGAATAGACCCATGATGCCCCCTCGAGAGGACATACTAGGATGAAAGGGAAGGATGGACTCTCGAAAAGAGAGAGAAAGTGAGAGGTTAACCCATGTAATAGATCACATCCAGATGAGTTAATGCTTGCACACATTATTACCATCAATGATAAAAATATAATTAGAGGTAAATAGGCCCTAGAGACAAGGGGAATGGAAAATATGCAATCCATAAATGTAAGGGACACACTGTAAACGTAGCCAATTTGAGAGTATAAGCTACGTGCTTATGACATTAATCAATTACACACTAAAATATTTCCATCATGGGAATTAGTGTGGAGAGCTTTCAATTAGAGGAAAAGAGAGAACATTCTACTTCAAGAAGGGAAGAACCACTAGAATGGGGTCTCTAAAGGGAATATAATAAGAAGTACTCCACTAGAGCAGATTTGATCATGATAAAATAGTTTTGCCCCAATAGGACAAATCTTGATCATTGATAAAGAATAAATAATGATTTTTATTCTATAGAGATGATTTGATTTGAATGTGGTTCAGATGTTGGGCCCTAGCATAGAAAATTGGCAAGTAAAATAACTCAAAGATATAACTAAAAAGATAGATTAAAGTGAATGGGTGTAAACGTACATGCGATGGCGTAATAGCTTAGAAAGCCATATAAAACCAAGCATATGAGAATGCACAAAGTGATGAGAGAGATGTAAAGAATAATGGAGTAGCTAAGCTGACCTTAATAGAAATTGAGTGCTACCTACATAGTTTCATGGACTCATGTTCCAACATGAAATTTAGGCCAATGTAGTTCACCCAAGTTTGGGAGAGAATGGAATGAGGAATGATGAAGAATTGATTAGACTTATAATGTACACAAAGAGATGCACATCTAAGCATAGACAAATAAGCTTGAAATGCATGATACTTAGAAGCCTAATTCCATATCATGAGCCTAGGTTTTGCAAAGTGTTCTTGTGAATCATTCATTAGAGCTTATGTTGACATTAAGACTTTGAGACTTGAGCGAAAAGTGCTTGCTATAGAAAAATAAATTAGGCATCATAATTATGAATAACTTAGAATGACATAAGATTCTAATTGCACTAAGCTAGTTCAAATTTGAATACCTATAACTAAGGATAACGGTAAATTAATGACCAAAACCAAAGTTACAATGATTTACATTTAAACAAAAAAGCAAAGACAAATAAAAAGACAAACATAAATGAACCTAACTTGAAATCAAGCTGTGATCTTAAGTAGGAACAAAATGTTTTTTTAAAAATAAAAGGCAAGAATGTTTTAATGACATGAGACCAAGATATGAATAATCAAGATCCATGTGGATCATTAAGGCATTCTTGAACACAGAAGAGAAAAGCAAAATCAAATAGAAAAATAATCAAGGAAACACAAGATCAAGAATGGAGATAAGAAGTAATAAAAAGAGAAAAGGAGAAGAAATAAAAGGAGAGGTTTGAAATCACAACAAAAAACCAAGAAAACATAACAAAACACAAAGAAAACTCAAATAAACACACATAAATAAAATCCAAGTTAGTGTGGTTTAAAGACAAATGTGCATGCATGTGCAGTAGAGGCATTACTTTACACCACATCATAACAAAGAATAATGACAATTGTTACCTAATTAAAGAGTAACAATGAAAAAATAAATGGGGGAAGAGAAGAAAAGGAAGGGGTTGGCTGAGTTGACTCCAGATGTATAAGACAAGGGGATGCTACCTACATAGTTCCATGGATGCATGTTCCAACATGAACTTCAGGTCAAATGTAGTTCTCCCAAGAAATGGGATAGAATAAAAATGATGATTAGACCAACATGATTAATGTTATATAAGAAGTAGAAGATAAGATAAATAAATGAGAATTTTATAGCAAATAAGAAACTGATAAGATGAGAAAGAATGATCTTGAAAAATGGCAAGTGCATAGGATAAGATGAAATGAATTGGTGTTTTTGTGCTTGAAAAATAGAAAGAGCATGGGATAAGATGAAATGAACTAGTGTTTCCATGCTTTCAAAATGACAAGAGCATGGGACAAGATGAAATGAACTAGTATTTATGTGCTTGCAAAATAGCAAGAGCGTAGCATGGTGGAATGAGAATGTACAAAAGCATGAGATAATGTTTTTGTTATTTTATGGATCATGTTTTGATGTTTTTGGTATTTTCAAAGTATTTCTAATGTTTTTGATGTTTTTGGGTAAAATATACACAAGGTGGGACCATCTAGTCAAGGAGATGCATGTCCTGAGAGTAGAGGTCCCAATAAGATAACTAAGCCAACTACAATGTCCCATGCTCATAAATCAATGAGAGTAAGGTTATTGATAAAATAAGAAAGAGAAACAAATACTAGAACTAAGAAGATGCATATGTTCACTTGTCTAAAGCTACACAAGACTATCCTAACTAAACTGCTTTGTAAAACTGTTGTTGAAGATGTTCATAATGTTCATGAGACATAATCAAGATCATAATTGGTCAAGGGTTAAAAAGTGTTCAAGCTTATAACATGTCTTAGACATAAAAAAAATATTCTTCTTAAAGAGAGCAATCTAGAATGGGATGAATAATGTGTTTAGAGTACCAAGGGTTCAAAGCCTTTACTATCAGGAATCATGAAAAATGGACCAGGGTAGAATAAAATGTGTTCAAGATAAGACAAAAGGGTGGGATAAAATTATGACAACACAAGTTTCCCATAAGTCAGGGGTCTTGTAGACAATGGTTCAAATTTGTTCATGTGTAGAACCTCTTAAGGTGTATGATGTTCATGGGCTTTGAAATTTCTTCACCATTAGGTTTAGCTAATCGATATGCTCCTGATCCATAGTTTACTATGATAATATATGGTCCTAGCCAATTAGGCTAAATCTTGCCTTTATTTTTGGGTTCAACCTTATTATTCTTTTGGTTCTCTTTCAAAACTAAGTCACCAATCTCAAATTATTGAGGGATAATGTGCTTGTTGTAGCTTCTGTGTAATCTATTTTGATAGGCCTGTAAATTTTCTAGAGTAGCCAAATGCTTACCATCAATAAGCTCTAGTTCATGTAGTCATGAGGCTCTATAGTCTTCATTATCTTCAATGTGCTCTAGTGATATTTTTAATGATGGGATCTCAATCTTGACTAGGGTGATAGCTTCAGTGCCAAAAATAAGGGAGTATAGAGTAGCTCTAATGGGGGTGTGATGATTGGTTCTATAAGCCCAAAGGGAGGGAAAGAGTTGCAAGTGCCAATTACGACCAACATTATTGACAATCTTCTTTAAGATGGATAGAATGGTTTTATTCGATGCCTCAACTTGTCTATTTCCTTGTGGGTTATATGGAGTGGATTTCTTGTGCTTGATCTTGAATTTTGCATAAAGAGATTTCACATCTTGGTTCACAAAGGACATTCCATTATTAGATATAATACAGGTTGGGATGCCATATCGACAGATGATATGGTAATAAATGAATTTGCTTATTTGTTTCCTAGTAACATAGGTGAGAAGAATGGACTCAATCCATTTGGTAAAGTATTTGATTGTAGTCAAAATGTGCTTATGGTCATCTGAAGATGTTGGGTTAATTTTTTCAATGAGATCGAGACCCCATGTTGAAAATGACCATGGTGTTGTAATCGAATATAGTGGTAAGGAAGGCACATGTATCAAGTTACTATGATACTGATAAGGAACACACTTCTTTACATAATTATAAGCATCTGTCTCCATTTTGGGCCAATAATAGCCTATTTTGAAAAGTTTCTTTGCTAGGACTACACCATTGGTATGGGCTCCACACATTCCTTCATGAACCTCTTTTAGTGCCAGCTTAAATTATCCTAAATATAAATAATGAAGAATCATTCCATCATAGCATTTATAATAAAGCATGTTTCCAAGGAGGATATAATGTGTTAAGCAATGAAGGAATAGTTTTTTTGGTTATTGGAAAGGTTGGTGGGAAATACATGACTATGTAAATTGTTATAAAAATCTTGGTACCATGGTAGCTTAGGTGAGGGATTAGGATCAACAATGATGTATATCCTCTCTAAATTTGATAGAATATGTGTTAGCTAAAGAATATTTCAATCAAGAACTTATACTCTTTAGCACTGTCATGCATTCGAATCATGGAAATAATTTTTGCCATAGCATTAGTAGATATGTTCTTGACTCATGAAACTTTCTCAAACTATAGAGATTTAAAATGTGTTTTGAGGTTATCGACAATTTGCTTGTAAGGATTAAGCTTATCATCTTTTGTTTGATATAGGTCAGTTATTTGATTTATGATTAGCTAAAAATATCCATAGAGCTTTAAGCTTTGAATATCCCATTGTATGGTAAGATAGAAACCTACAACCAATGCCTCATATTTAGCCATATTGTTTGTATACTAAAATTATAAATGAAATGCTTTGGGGATCAAATGCCCCTATGGCATGATCAACAATATGACAGCTCTAGAACCTTAGGATGTGAAGGATCCATAAAAATAGAGAATCCACTATTTATGTTCTTATGATTCTTGTTCTATCATCATGATAGAATCATCTAGAAGGTCAAAGTTGAGAGGTTAACTAGATGTAAGAGGAGCTTCTACAAGTTAGTCAGCAAGAACTTGTCCTTTGATTGCCTTTTGATTCTGGTACTCAATATCAAACTCACTAAGGAGCATAATCAATTTATCCATGCATCCTTGAAGAGATACTTTAGATAAAAAGAAATTGAGAGGATCTACCTTGGCAATAACAATAGTTTTGTTAAATGTCACAATTATTGAGTGGTGAATACCATAGCTAAACATGCCTTCTCAATAGGCATATAATTATGTTCATAGGCTACCAATGTGTGGATTAAATAATAAATAGCATGTTCCTTACCATGATCATCATGATAAGCTAAAATTACCCCCAGTGCATGTTTCGTGGCTGATATATAAAGAAGCAGTGGCTTTCCTTATGTTGAAGGTCATAAGACTAGTATATTGGCCAAGTATGGTTTAAGCGTTGTAAATGCTATCTGAAAATATTCATCCCACTAAAATGTTACCCATTTCTTTAATAAATGGGTAAATGGGTGAAACTTATCTACAAATTGAGAAATAAACCTACATATAGACTAGATCTTGCCTTGTAGACCTCACAATTGTTTAATATTATTTGGTGGAGGCATTTCCATAATAACGTTGACCTTTGCAGGGTCAACTTTGATACCTCATTGTGATACAATGAACCCTAGTAATTTTCTTGATGTGACTCCAAAGACACATTTCTTGGTATTCAAGTGGATTTTATACACATGAAGCCTCTCAAATATTTTTCATAGAATGTTAGGGTGTCCAATTCTTGTTCTTGATTTTGCTAGTATATCATCAACATAGTCCTTGATAATGTTATGCATCATATCATGGAAATTGATATTCATTTCATGCTGATATATGGCTCCAACATTCTTTAAACAAAATGGTATTACTTGGTAAAAAAATGTCCCCCATGGAGTGGTGAATGAGGTCTTATGATCTTCAGGGGCGATCTTGATCTGATTGTAACTAAAAAATCCATCCATTAGGGATAACATCTCGTACCCAATAGTTGAGTAGAAAATCATGTTGATGTTGGGCAAAGGAAAATCATCTTTGGGGCATGATTTATTGATATCAAAAAAATTAGTACAAACATGTATGCATGGGGCCTTTTAACTCACTGGTTAACAACTTTTCCAACTCAGCCTTAACCAAAAGGGTGATGTGTTGATGCATATTTCTCAACTTTTACTTGACTAGTTTAGCATTAGGGTGAACAACAAGATGATGCACAAATAAATATGGGTCCAAGCCTGGCATGTCAGAGTATGTCCATGTAAAAATGTCTATATAATCCTTAAGAATGGATATAATATGTTCACATTCTAGTTCAGTAAGGGAAGCTCCAAGATAAATAATTTTGGGGTCCTCATGGGTTCCCAAATTCACTTTTGTTATGTTCTCCATAAAGAGTGTGGATCTATCTTCTAGAATTGTAGGCAATGTATGGTCATGATCATCTTCCTCTGCTATATCTTCTTATTTTTCCTCCCAAAGATCTGGATAATATGAAGAATCAAAATTTGCCTTCTCAAGTAAAGGCCAATTGGCAAAAACATCTAGAAACTCAAGAATAAGATGCTTAGATATTTGATGTTATTTTGAAGAGATGCTTGTACTAGCTATGGAATTTGGGCTAGATGGGCTTTCTATGTCCTAAGGGGATGAGCAAACTTTCTCACCTGGGAGTGCCTGAAATAGGTTTTCACTCAAAGTCTTGTCTTTTTATTTACTTTTTCACTGATCAATAAGTGCCTCAAAGAGGTTTTCACCTGAAGATCTTGATGTTTATTCTTTATTATGATCAAAAAAATTTTCCTAATCTCTAAAGTAGGTAGAAGAATTTAATGAAAAATCAAAACCCTACTTATGATCATCAATGAGGAATGCATCTCATATGCCCATTTATTCTACAAATGATTCTTCATTTTGGAACTCATCGACGCATATGATTAATTTTTTTATCCCAAACTATGAGTTTGGGGTGGCAAAGGCATATGTCACAATGAGAGTTTGCTTTAGGATGAGAAGCACCAATGGTAAATATATTATGTCCTATTTCAAGAAGGGAAGAACCACTAGGATGGGTTTTTGCTTCAGTATGGGAAGCTCCAATGGTAAAGATATAATGTCCTACTTTAGGAAGGGAAGCACCACTAAGACAGTTTTTTGCTTCAAGATGGGAAGCTCCAATAAGCATTATGGTCAATATGGCATTTGAATCAAACAAATCAATAAGCTCATCAAAAAGGCTATAATGGGATGTTGTGTCACTACTAGGAGTCTTATTACTAATCATTTCAAAAGAGTCACTATCAAATGTCATGAGGTTATCCTCTGGTGGTTTAAATCTGAGACCATGATTCCAATTGACAACTCCAATTGATAAGGGTTCTAAACTTCCTTGCACATGTGGTCCAAGGCCTTTCCCTATATATTTCTGATGATTCATTATCCTATTATGGATAGGATACTTTGGATTCTAAAAAAAATCAATAAGGACTCCAAAATATAACCAATATCTCTCAGTAAAAGCCTCTCAATCTTTCTTTGGTACAATTGTAGGTACAAAAACCAATAAGAGGTTTTGGTTGCTTCTTCTTTGGTTGTCAAATATGATTAGGTATGTTAGGATTCTAGGACTTTTTAAGCTTAACAAATTTTTTATGGGATTTTGGTAATTTTACAATATGGAAGACGTCCTTCAGATGGTACACGAAAATGCCTGTCTTTAATAATAACCTTCTTGGCTAGAGTTATAGGAAATGGATCGATTGAAGTGGAGGCTAGATCACCAAGGTCTATATAATTAGATGTAGATGGATGAGAAATTATGGCTTTGTTCTTCTTTGCAATGAATTCAAAACTTGGGTAATAGTTATAATTATGAAACTCTACTTCAAGATATTTGTAGTATTGGTATGGTTGTTGATCAGTAGGAATAGTAACCTCAATCCCATTATGGGGAAACTTAAGGCATTAGTGAATAGTAGATGGAACTTCTTGTACTTCATAGATCCAAGGATAACCAAGAAGTATGTTATAAGGAATCTCAATATCCATAATATGGAATAATGTGTGATGAAAAATGGATCCAACCATGACTAGTAACCAAATCATACCTAATGACTCCCTCTTGATGTTATCATAAGCCTTGATTGTAATAGTTTCTAGCTAAATTTCTTTATCCATGTAGCCTAATTATTGTACCAATTTAAGACATATGATGTTCAGCCCTGAACCATTATCTATAGGAACACACTTGAACTTGTGATCCATAATAACTATCTTAATATATAGTGGGTTATTGTGGTTTGGGTTAAAGGTGGACATTTTTTTTTGATCAAATGTGATTTGTCAAAATGAAGACAAGTGTCTAACTAGGTTCTGGAACTGATAATGGTTTATATTATTAGGCATAATAGACTCTTGCAAAAGTTTGTTGAAGATGGCTCTATGGACATCAGATGTCTGCAAGAGGTCTAATATGAAAATTTATGCAGGGGTTTTATCTAATTGATCCATTAGACTATAAGGCTTTTGAACTATGGAATGAACTAGTTTAGTCTTTATTGGGATAGTATTCAGCTTTAGAACCACTGACACAATGTTCTCATTGGGTTTTATGAAAAAATTGGGTGAAGGGCCCTGGATGGTAACTCATAGGCATCTAGTTGCAACTACACAACCTAGAGGTGGCAAGGAGTTATTATATTTAGAATAGGAAGGGAAAGGGCCTTGGATGGTGTCTCATGGGTGATTAACTATATTTATATAATTTTGGGTCAGTGAGGAGCCTTTATAATTAGAAGAAAGGTGTTATTGTTCAGGATTAGTAACCTATGCAAATAGAGTAGCAATATGATGATGTGAACCTGACATGATATTACTAGGGGGAGAGGGTGCTAACCCTATACTGATGCATCTTGTGTTATGAGGAACATGAGATTATCCACATGGTTTTAAAGTAATAGTGGTAATGTGGTGTGAAAAAATGCATCCCACAGTATCATTATAGTCATAAGGTACATTGTTATAAGCCATATTATTAGTGTGGGAATTATGATATTTATTATGCTCATTATGATTCTGACCTTTTTGTTGGTTCTGATTTTACTGCTACCCTTGATTGTGACCATTTTGATTGTTTCTTGGTGGTGGTGGATCATGTTGAGGAAAGGGGTCTTTATAGATTCCTATATCTTGATTTGTGTCCTAATTAGGGGCCAAATTAATTTCTAGTTCACCACTTTCAATAAAGTCCTCAATAATATATTGCAATTAGATGCAACGATATGCACCATGACTAGCAACACGATGGAAGTTACACCATTCTCTTTGTTCCAATCTAGCTTTGGTTGATCTTGAGGAAATGGCCTTGATACTGGCCATATAATTAAATTAGATACAATGAGCTTTTGTAACACTATTTCAATTGATTATCCTAACTTGCTAAAGACTCTAAAATTCTTATGAAATGTCCTTCATGGAGGTTGTCTTTTCAAAGTAGGTAATGGATTTTGGGGAGTTATTTGTACATTTTAAGGAGGCATATCCTCTATCATTTGTACATGTCTTGTTATAATCACCCCATTTCCAACCATGTTCTTATTTTTTCTAAAGCCCTTAGGATTATTCTCCATAACTATTTGAGATAGTGATTTAATCTGATTAGATGCTTGACCTTGTGCAAAAATCTTAACAAGGCCCTTAGCAATAAGAGCCTTCTCAATCTGCACTCCTTTGTCAATAATTTTTTCAAAAGAGTTAGCATAAGCTACCCATAGATTATGTGTAACTTCATGATGCAAATTGTATGCAAAGATATCAACTAACTATTTATCTAGTAAATTATGTTGAAAATGGCCTACCAATGCTCTCCACCTTTGCAGATATGTAGTGAAACTTTCACCATCACATTGTTTGGATTTACATAAGTCAAAAATGGTCAATTAATGTTATATGTTATATGATAAATGGTTAATGATTTTTTTGATAAGTCATTCCAATCCACAACTGATCCCTTGGGTAGTTTAAGTAGCCAATCAAGAGCTTGTCCCTCTAAACTTCACAAAAATAGTCATAGTAAGTACTTGCTACTATAAGCAACCTCTTGACATAGGATGAAGAATACCTATATGTGCTCGTGTGGATCTCTTTTTGCTTTGTACTTGTCAAATTTGGTTGCCTCCAAATGAGGTGGAAAGGGGTTTTGGAGAATAGATAAATCAAATGGATATGGGCATATCTCATCAAATTTGTAATTTTTGACTCTAATATTCATCTCCAATATTTGAACAATTTCCTTCATAGAATTCCATTCTTGCATGTTTGGCACATTTGTGGATTGAATAAGATGTTGTTAGGGTGGAATGTACCCCTAGTTTTGTGTGGATATATAGGGAGTGTATACCTTTCGATCCATGATTTAGTTCTGATTTGATCCTTGAGTTGAGAACATAGGTCATTGGTTCTTGGATTGTAAAACATTCTCTGAACTTGGTTGTTTCATACTTTGTTGATTTTGGAAATTTATATGTTTATTTATCAATTTTTGGGTTGGTTGAAAATAACTAGCCAAATTTCCTTGAGGGATTTCCTCAATTCGAACTGAATGTTTGGGTTTCTGAGTTTGTAAAGTAACAAGAGGTTCTTGATGATTGAAGAATGCATTTTTCATGTCAAATGGAGTACCTTGTTAGATATCTTGTGAGTTTAACTATTCATTTAGATTACCTTGATTCATTATGGTAATGTTCTCATCCAATATTTATTATGTACTTGCAACCACATTTCTTTGTTCTTTCAAAGCATTATTGTGAATTGAAGTGGCAATTAGGGAGTCAGTTAAGTTTACGACAAGTGTATTTGCATATCATTGACTTATTATCTTGATCTTAGCTAGAAGATCCAGATTTATGGGTTTTGACTCTATATTTATTTCCTTTCCTTTGTTAGAGGAAGAAGGTATGTCTATTTATGCAAAAGCTTGCTCTTGTCGTCATTATTCTCCTTCTCTAACTAAGGTATGTAATTGTTCTGTAGGAAAGGTAGAAGGTAGTCTAGTACCTGATTTTATCAATCTAAGAAGGGATTCATCTTGATCTTCTTAGAGTTGATATTCATTGTAATCATCTTTGGATCCTACTGTTGTGGGGATATCATAAAAAATAATGGGGTTATCTTGACCATCTTAAAATTACTCATCTTCATAACTAAGGCCATAAGAGGCCCCACTATGAGTGAACCTTTGAGTTATGTCTAAAAGAGTTGTTCTATGTGCTTGACTAACTTTGGACCAATGCTTGCCAACAAAAAAATGTATGCTTTGGCTCTCTTTTAAACAAATAACCAAGGTACCAATGAGACTATAAGGGAGGGTGGTTTGAAACCATGCACAATTTAGAAGATTTGGTTCATGAGTTTACTCAACCTTTGGTAAAGTTGAAATAATATAGATCAAAAGAGAGTAAGGTAACTCAAAAACCCAAGGTGAAAACTAGTATGTCAAAGCCTAGATCTTTGTGATACGCTCGTAATGTAAAAGCTAGTTTCAACTTTGAAAAGTTGGCACTAAACTTTTAGAGGAAATCTCTTCAGATTATGAAGAAGACAAAATGAACTAAGCAACTCAAGATGTAAAAAAAGACATGAAACATTAAGTATAAAAATAGGACCAAATAGGTAGCACAACATCAAGACATGATTCTAGTAGTATAAAGTATGTTTTAGGACTCAAAGCATGAGTGATATGCAAGATGACTTTAGTCCACCAAGATGATAATGTGATTTTGAGTCTTAATAAATGACCTTCAATCCAAATGGAAAATTGAACCCAAGTTAAAACAAGATTAGTGCATAAATGGTGAACCCACTTTGACACACCAACCCTTAGAATTCATAAAGGTGCAATTTCAAATGTGGATTATAAATGAAAGATTTAAATAAACTGGGTAAAATATCTAGACTCAATTGGGAAACATGACTGTGCCAAAGTAGATGACATGACACAAAGCTTTTGATAACAATTTGAACAAGGGAAAGGTGAATTTTCCATTTGGACAGCATAATGCCTCCCTTGCTTGAGAAAATTGAGGACAATGTGTTTTAGTTAATTTCATTGAGTTAACAAGTAGTTTTAGACACAAATCAAGACCAAGTAAGATAATGACAAAAAATAAATGTCTTAAGTCTAAACTAACAAGGTATGGCAAAGTGGGGTCTACTAAACTAGCAAGGTTTCAATAATTTTAGGGGAATCAATTGCACAATGAATTTCACATCAAATGATGAAAAATACAAGCACATAAATTGGGTGACTATGGCATTGGCTAGTTGTAAAAATGTCTAGTCCTTTTTACAACCACTACATCTTGCTATTCACTCAATGTAGTTCAATGTCCAAATGTAGATACGTCCTATGTGCAACTCTAGAGGAGTCAAATGAATTCAATGCCAGGAGATGAAACCCTAAGTCAAATATTCCATAAAGAACTCGTGGGAGGTAATAATGTCCCCCTTACAAGCCAAATTTACATGAAAATAAAGAAAGCATAAAATAGAAAGACTTTAGGGTCATTTTCAAGATCACCCAAACTTTGGCAATTTTTTGAGGAGTATTTTAGATGAATTTATTTCTAAGCCTTGGAATAGGATATTTTCAATAGGAATGGCACTTTTGATTCCAAGAGTTCCCTAAAGGGGAAAAATGGAAGAGCATACATGCACCATTCCTCTTTTTTCCAAACAAAATCTAATTAAACAACTATTGCAAACAATAATTGACAAGTGTGTTCAATTTTAAGCCCAAATGAAAGATTTGGTGATGTTCATTTGACCCCTTAGTCTTATTTTCAAACTTTGAAAACATTCACCAAAAACATCTAAATTGTTTGTTAAACACTAAAACAAGGTTCCTAATTGATTTTTAAGCATGCAAGAGGTGATCTAAAACATGTTTGTATCAAATGTCAAGCTTGGTCCTATAGTAAAAATGTTAGCATGTCCTTTAGCTTTAGAGTCTTTTTGGTTTGAAACAATAAGCTTTGGAAAAAGAGCTCTTAGGTCTGTGTTTTAGGAAAAACACAATGATCAACATCAGTTATATACAACCAACAACCGTTACTTTATCTAATCTAACCGACATCAGTTATACCAATATGATCATCTCGATAGGTATATAACCAATGTTGATTTTGCTAACCAATGTTAGTTAAACTATGCAATTGATGTTGGTCTTACTGACGTTGGTTACTGTGTAAAATCATGGCAAACAAAAATAGTAAAATAAAGTTAGAAAATCAATTTGCACAAGTTTTAAGGGTCCAAATGAATATTTTAGAGTGTAAAAATGATTTTATTTAGGTGTGAGATGGATCTAAACCCATTGAGCATGCCAAGAGGTAGAAAGGATTACAAAGCAAGTTAGTCAAGCATTAGTCCATAAATAATAAAACATGCATAAAGAACTAAATAACCAAGCCTATAAAGGATAGCAAGAAACAAATGAAAAAAATCAACATCATATTACCTTCCCAAATAGATTCACCATACCCATGTGGCTCAAAATAATGTTCTCCCTTGATCAAGCATCCTTGTCTTTGTCAACAATGGTAGCAAACTCATCCAGTGCTTCAAGGACACTCCATAAAACTTAGGCTCATAATTCCAAATCACTAAACTAGACTATCAATGAAGCTTGCAAACAAAATCAATGATCAAATTCAAAGCCTTGTGGAAATAATTTAACACTATAACTTTGCAATATTCAAGCTTTAAATTCATGTCCATGGCCTCTCTATTTATAAATTTTTGAGATTGGTCAAGATCAACCATGACCATCCATCTCAAAATTGAGATGTGTGGTCATGGATAATCCTAATATTCATAATTAAATCCATAATTATCTTCACCATGAACTTGGAAGAAGGGGCATTGAAGAAGCATGGGAGGCATTAACTAGGCATGGGTGACCCATAATCTTGATATTTATGGCAATTATGGCCTAGGGATGTCTTCTTAAAAATGATGTCACTTGATGATGCAGTTAATAAGAATCAATTTTCAAAAATAAATATTCAACAACTCTCATGGAAAATCCACTTAAGCTCTAGATTTGGATTAATTAGCCTTAAACAAGGTTAATCAACATTTGTGCAATTATTTGAAAATTGGCACTCAATTAATCAAAATGGTCAGAAAGTCATATTACTAAGTTGTAATTTGACTTGAGAAGAAATAGAAGGTGATGTTAAATGTGTCAAAACTATATTTCCATTTAGGATGTTTCCAACACAAAATAGCAAAGGTATGCGGTGTGTACCAATAAATGTAGGAGGAAAGAGTGATCTAGAGTACAAAAGATGAAATCATCATTTTGACTCAAAATTAATTGATCAATGTTATCTAGTTAATAAATTTCATTTCCCTATTTAGGGATACTTTGACCTAAATTGGCACTTATAAATGACAAGTTCAAACTATTTAGTGCATTTTATGGATTTTGACCTAAAATGTGCATTTGAGTGCAATTCGAGTAAGACTGACAATTTCATCACAAATGGTGTTAGGAATTAGATGTCAATAATACACACCCTATAGTTGAAGAAGATGAAGAAGAAATTATAGATGCTAAGCTTGATGTTATCGTTACTTCATCACAGACCCATGATGAAAGGCCAGATGATAAGGAAAGGTTGTTTCACTCTAAGTTATGGGTGAAAGGTAAGCCTCTACATTTAATTCTTGATAGTGGGAGTCAAAAGAATTTAATCTCTACTAATATTGTGAAAAGTCTAAATCTATCCATGCAGCCTCTCCCAAATCCATACATTATTGGATGGTTGAGTCTAGGGAGAAACCTCTATGTCATCCATCAGTGTCTTCTTTCATATGTAATAAAACCTTTCCAAGATAAAGTATTTTGTGAAGTGGTCAATCTAGATGTTTTTGATGTACTCCTTGGTCAGTTATTCATGTATGATCGACATGGAATATATGAATTAATAACTTTAAGGATCGCCCTCACTCTTGGAATGTGATGCTATAGGGTACCCAAGGTACCACCTTCCACATCTGTCTCCTTGATTAGTGCTAATAAATTTGTTCTCATGGTGGTTAATCCACATAAATCTAAAAGGGATGATGCTACATCCCTAACTACACAATCAACACAAAACTAGAAGTGAATAGATACCAAGCTAAGGAAGTTCATGGCCTTCCATCCATAGATTGATGGTCAGACAAAAATGGTGAACAAGCAGGCCCTACATAGCTCCACAAAGCATAGTCTATTCCAAGTATGTGTTGGGTTCCAGCCCATGACACCAAATGATGTATCCATTTCATATCATCCTAACTTGCTAAAGACTCTAAAATTCTTATGAAATGTCCTTCATGGAGGTTGTCTTTTCAAAGTAGGTAATGGATTTTGGGGAGTTATTTGTACATTTTAAGGAGGCATATCCTCTATCATTTGTACATGTCTTGTTTCAATCACCCCATTTCCAACCATGTTCTTATTTTTTCTAAATCCCTTAGGATTATTCTCCATAACTATTTGAGATAGTGATTTAATCTGATTAGATGCTTGACCTTGTGCAAAAATCTTAACAAGGCCCTTAGCAATAAGAGCCTTCTCAATCTGCACTCCTTTGTCAATAATTTTTTCAAAAGAGTTAGCATAAGCTACCCATAGATTATGTGTAACTTCATGATGCAAATTGTATGCAAAGATATCAACTAACTATTTATCTAGTAAATTATGTTGAAAATGGCCTACCAATGCTCTCCACCTTTGCAGATATGTAGTGAAACTTTCACCATCACATTGTTTGGATTTACATAAGTCAAAAATGGTCAATTAATGTTATATGTTATATGATAAATGGTTAATGATTTTTTTGATAAGTCATTCCAATCCACAACTGATCCCTTGGGTAGTTTAAGTAGCCAATCAAGAGCTTGTCCCTCTAAACTTCACAAAAATAGTCATAGTAAGTACTTGCTACTATAAGCAACCTCTTGACATAGGATGAAGAATACCTATATGTGCTCGTGTGGATCTCTTTTTGCTTTGTACTTGTCAAATTTGGTTGCCTCCAAATGAGGTGGAAAGGGGTTTTGGAGAATAGATAAATCAAATGGATATGGGCATATCTCATCAAATTTGTAATTTTTGACTCTAATATTCATCTCCAATATTTGAACAATTTCCTTCATAGAATTCCATTCTTGCATGTTTGGCACATTTGTGGATTGAATAAGATGTTGTTAGGGTGGAATGTACCCCTAGTTTTGTGTGGATATATAGGGAGTGTATACCTTTCGATCCATGATTTAGTTCTGATTTGATCCTTGAGTTGAGAACATAGGTCATTGGTTCTTGGATTGTAAAACATTCTCTGAACTTGGTTGTTTCATACTTTGTTGATTTTGGAAATTTATATGTTTATTTATCAATTTTTGGGTTGGTTGAAAATAACTAGCCAAATTTCCTTGAGGGATTTCCTCAATTCGAACTGAATGTTTGGGTTTCTGAGTTTGTAAAGTAACAAGAGGTTCTTGATGATTGAAGAATGCATTTTTCATGTCAAATGGAGTACCTTGTTAGATATCTTGTGAGTTTAACTATTCATTTAGATTACCTTGATTCATTATGGTAATGTTCTCATCCAATATTTATTATGTACTTGCAACCACATTTCTTTGTTCTTTCAAAGCATTATTGTGAATTGAAGTGGCAATTAGGGAGTCAGTTAAGTTTACGACAAGTGTATTTGCATATCATTGACTTATTATCTTGATCTTAGCTAGAAGATCCAGATTTATGGGTTTTGACTCTATATTTATTTCCTTTCCTTTGTTAGAGGAAGAAGGTATGTCTATTTATGCAAAAGCTTGCTCTTTCCATCATTGTTCTCCTTCTCTAACTAAGGTATGTAATTGTTCTGTAGGAAAGGTAGAAGGTAGTCTAGTACCTGATTTTATCAATCTAAGAAGGGATTCATCTTGATCTTCTTAGAGTTGATATTCATTGTAATCATCTTTGGATCCTACTGTTGTGGGGATATCATAAAAAATAATGGGGTTATCTTGACCATCTTAAAATTACTCATCTTCATAACTAAGGCCATAAGAGGCCCCACTATGAGTGAACCTTTGAGTTATGTCTAAAAGAGTTGTTCTATGTGCTTGACTAACTTTGGACCAATGCTTGCCAACAAAAAAATGTATGCTTTGGCTCTCTTTTAAACAAATAACCAAGGTACCAATGAGACTATAAGGGAGGGTGGTTTGAAACCATGCACAATTTAGAAGATTTGGTTCATGAGTTTACTCAACCTTTGGTAAAGTTGAAATAATATAGATCAAAAGAGAGTAAGGTAACTCAAAAACCCAAGGTGAAAACTAGTATGTCAAAGCCTAGATCTTTGTGATACGCTCGTAATGTAAAAGCTAGTTTCAACTTTGAAAAGTTGGCACTAAACTTTTAGAGGAAATCTCTTCAGATTATGAAGAAGACAAAATGAACTAAGCAACTCAAGATGTAAAAAAAGACATGAAACATTAAGTATAAAAATAGGACCAAATAGGTAGCACAACATCAAGACATGATTCTAGTAGTATAAAGTATGTTTTAGGACTCAAAGCATGAGTGATATGCAAGATGACTTTAGTCCACCAAGATGATAATGTGATTTTGAGTCTTAATAAATGACCTTCAATCCAAATGGAAAATTGAACCCAAGTTAAAACAAGATTAGTGCATAAATGGTGAACCCACTTTGACACACCAACCCTTAGAATTCATAAAGGTGCAATTTCAAATGTGGATTATAAATGAAAGATTTAAATAAACTGGGTAAAATATCTAGACTCAATTGGGAAACATGACTGTGCCAAAGTAGATGACATGACACAAAGCTTTTGATAACAATTTGAACAAGGGAAAGGTGAATTTTCCATTTGGACAGCATAATGCCTCCCTTGCTTGAGAAAATTGAGGACAATGTGTTTTAGTTAATTTCATTGAGTTAACAAGTAGTTTTAGACACAAATCAAGACCAAGTAAGATAATGACAAAAAATAAATGTCTTAAGTCTAAACTAACAAGGTATGGCAAAGTGGGGTCTACTAAACTAGCAAGGTTTCAATAATTTTAGGGGAATCAATTGCACAATGAATTTCACATCAAATGATGAAAAATACAAGCACATAAATTGGGTGACTATGGCATTGGCTAGTTGTAAAAATGTCTAGTCCTTTTTACAACCACTACATCTTGCTATTCACTCAATGTAGTTCAATGTCCAAATGTAGATACGTCCTATGTGCAACTCCAGAGGAGTCAAATGAATTCAATGCCAGGAGATGAAACCCTAAGTCAAATATTCCATAAAGAACTCGTGGGAGGTAATAATGTCCCCCTTACAAGCCAAATTTACATGAAAATAAAGAAAGCATAAAATAGAAAGACTTTAGGGTCATTTTCAAGATCACCCAAACTTTGGCAATTTTTTGAGGAGTATTTTAGATGAATTTATTTCTAAGCCTTGGAATAGGATATTTTCAATAGGAATGGCACTTTTGATTCCAAGAGTTCCCTAAAGGGGAAAAATGGAAGAGCATACATGCACCATTCCTCTTTTTTCCAAACAAAATCTAATTAAACAACTATTGCAAACAATAATTGACAAGTGTGTTCAATTTTAAGCCCAAATGAAAGATTTGGTGATGTTCATTTGACCCCTTAGTCTTATTTTCAAACTTTGAAAACATTCACCAAAAACATCTAAATTGTTTGTTAAACACTAAAACAAGGTTCCTAATTGATTTTTAAGCATGCAAGAGGTGATCTAAAACATGTTTGTATCAAATGTCAAGCTTGGTCCTATAGTAAAAATGTTAGCATGTCCTTTAGCTTTAGAGTCTTTTTGGTTTGAAACAATAAGCTTTGGAAAAAGAGCTCTTAGGTCTGTGTTTTAGGAAATACACAATGATCAACATCAGTTATATACAACCAACAACCGTTACTTTAGCTAATCTAACCGACATCAGTTATACCAATATGATCATCTCGATAGGTATATAACCAATGTTGATTTTGCTAACCAATGTTAGTTAAACTATGCAATTGATGTTGGTCTTACTGACGTTGGTTACTGTGTAAAATCATGGCAAACAAAAATAGTAAAATAAAGTTAGAAAATCAATTTGCACAAGTTTTAAGGGTCCAAATGAATATTTTAGAGTGTAAAAATGATTTTATTTAGGTGTGAGATGGATCTAAACCCATTGAGCATGCCAAGAGGTAGAAAGGATTACAAAGCAAGTTAGTCAAGCATTAGTCCATAAATAATAAAACATGCATAAAGAACTAAATAACCAAGCCTATAAAGGATAGCAAGAAACAAATGAAAAAAATCAACATCATATTACCTTCCCAAATAGATTCACCATACCCATGTGGCTCAAAATAATGTTCTCCCTTGATCAAGCATCCTTGTCTTTGTCAACAATGGTAGCAAACTCATCCAGTGCTTCAAGGACACTCCATAAAACTTAGGCTCATAATTCCAAATCACTAAACTAGACTATCAATGAAGCTTGCAAACAAAATCAATGATCAAATTCAAAGCCTTGTGGAAATAATTTAACACTATAACTTTGCAATATTCAAGCTTTAAATTCATGTCCATGGCCTCTCTATTTATAAATTTTTGAGATTGGTCAAGATCAACCATGACCATCCATCTCAAAATTGAGATGTGTGGTCATGGATAATCCTAATATTCATAATTAAATCCATAATTATCTTCACCATGAACTTGGAAGAAGGGGCATTGAAGAAGCATGGGAGGCATTAACTAGGCATGGGTGACCCATAATCTTGATATTTATGGCAATTATGGCCTAGGGATGTCTTCTTAAAAATGATGTCACTTGATGATGCAGTTAATAAGAATCAATTTTCAAAAATAAATATTCAACAACTCTCATGGAAAATCCACTTAAGCTCTAGATTTGGATTAATTAGCCTTAAACAAGGTTAATCAACATTTGTGCAATTATTTGAAAATTGGCACTCAATTAATCAAAATGGTCAGAAAGTCATATTACTAAGTTGTAATTTGACTTGAGAAGAAATAGAAGGTGATGTTAAATGTGTCAAAACTATATTTCCATTTAGGATGTTTCCAACACAAAATAGCAAAGGTATGCGGTGTGTACCAATAAATGTAGGAGGAAAGAGTGATCTAGAGTACAAAAGATGAAATCATCATTTTGACTCAAAATTAATTGATCAATGTTATCTAGTTAATAAATTTCATTTCCCTATTTAGGGATACTTTGACCTAAATTGGCACTTATAAATGACAAGTTCAAACTATTTAGTGCATTTTATGGATTTTGACCTAAAATGTGCATTTGAGTGCAATTCGAGTAAGACTGACAATTTCATCACAAATGGTGTTAGGAATTAGATGTCAATAATACACACCCTATAGTTAAAGAAGATGAAGAAGAAATTATAGATGCTAATCTTGATGTTATCGTTACTTCATCACAGACCCATGATGAAAGGCCAGATGATAAGGAAAGGTTGTTTCACTCTAAGTTATGGGTGAAAGGTAAGCCTCTACATTTAATTCTTGATAGTGGGAGTCAAAAGAATTTAATCTCTACTAATATTGTGAAAAGTCTAAATCTATCCATGAAGCCTCTCCCAAATCCATACATTATTGGATGGTTGAGTCTAGGGAGAAACCTCTATGTCATCCATCAGTGTCTTCTTTCATATGTAATAAAACCTTTCCAAGATAAAGTATTTTGTGAAGTGGTCAATCTAGATGTTTTTGATGTACTCCTTGGTCAGTTATTCATGTATGATCGACATGGAATATATGAATTAATAACTTTAAGGATCGCCCTCACTCTTGGAATGTGATGCTATAGGGTACCCAAGGTACCACCTTCCACATCTGTCTCCTTGATTAGTGCTAATAAATTTGTTCTCATGGTGGTTAATCCACATAAATCTAAAAGGGATGATGCTACATCCCTAACTACACAATCAACACAAAACTAGAAGTGAATAGATACCAAGCTAAGGAAGTTCATGGCCTTCCATCCATAGATTGATGGTCAGACAAAAATGGTGAACAATCAGGCCCTACATAGCTCCACAAAGCATAGTCTATTCCAAGTATGTGTTGGGTTCCAGCCCATGACACCAAATGATGTATCCATTTCATATCATCCACCTATATTGAACACTTTAGTCATAGCAGAACAACTGGACATTGGTGAGCTTGATCTGCAAAGTTTTGGTCCTGTCGATGAGAATAAGATCAAGACACAACTGGCACACTTGATAAAGATCTTGATGCAATGGGTACCATTTATTCTCAAATATGGAGGAATGATATAGAAAAAAATTTAGGTAATGATCCAGGTGATAATTCAGGGGACGGTCCTACCCCAATTGGTGGTAAAACTTTTGGGAGCCATAACTTTTGCACCATAGCTCTGTTTGATTCCCCATTTGAACCATTGGAAAGATAAGAATGAGGGGAACATTGTGAGATGGAATAGAGATATGCTTGGTGTGTTTTGACCCTTGAAAAATAAATTAAAGTATGTCAAATTTTAATTTTAATAGTACAGTCTAAAAATAATAAGTTTTTAAATATAGTAATTTCTCAAATTTTGTACTATTTTAATTCATGGAAGTAGATCCATTTCATCTCCCTCGAGACTGGTGACCTTCCACATCCTTTTCCTACCTTAAAAAATAGTTATAAATAGATATGTAGCCTGAAAAGGAAAACATACATCTCTTCTTAGAGATAGGCATATGTTGTATCTATAATTTTGAGTAATAAAACATCTCTTCTCAGAGATAGCATTATTAATTGTGTGTTCTTGAAATATATTTCAACCAAGACTTTTGAGTTTTGTATTAGTGGTATCAGAGTGGTTTGCCTTAAGAGTGTATGATCCTAAAGAGGAGATCAAACTACAAGAAGCTTAGGTGGAAAATATAAGATCCAGTAGACTATCCACCTATTCATTCCAAATGACCTAAAATGGTAGACAATACTGAGACATTTGATCTTTTCAAGGAAATGGTGAATAAAGCCCTCCAATATTAGTAAGTGTAGATGCTACAATAATTCACTCAAATTCTCCAACAAATCTCGATGGGAAATTATGGATCCTCATCTATAACCTCACATATTTTTAGTGCCCCAACACCCTTCAAGGTTTAGATGAATTTTGATATCCCTACATTTGAAGGAAAATGAATGTTGATGTAGTATAAAATTGGTTGGATCAATTGTCATCCTATTTTTCTATAAATAAATTCATCGATAAAGAGAAGATCACTTTTCATCTTTTAAAAGCATCATTACCTGTCAAAAATTGGTGGGAAGTGTACAAGAAGAGATTCAATATAGATGATATTGGCCTTGAGGTGGAACCTACGTGGAAGAATTTCATAGAATTTGTAAAGAAATAATACAACTCCATTGGAGCATATGATGATCTATACATAGAGTGGAAACAACTTTGTCAAGGTAAGGATTAGTTTGTTCAAGATTACAATGACATTTATCATTCTCTATCTACGAGATTGGGCATTGAAGAAAGTGAGAAACACAAGGTTCTCAAATATCATGGTAGACTAAAATGGTATTTATGGGTGAAAATGGAACTCTTCAATTTGGAGACCCTCAGTGAGGCATACAAGTTTACAGTGAAGATTGAACAAAAGCATGGAAGAATGACTATGAAGAGTCAACCTTTAAAATGAAAAAGTGATAAAGAATGTCAAACATGAGGCAAAAATTAGAATCAAAAGGAAGGAAAGATAGGGAAATGGTGTGATTACCAAAAATATGGAACTCACTTCAAAGAAAAATATTGAGCCATCAAGTCCCTACTTTTTGAGTCACAATCCTTAGCATCTACTACTGTACCTAATACACATCTTGCAATCAAAGAGGATGAAGAAGAGATTATAGATGCTGAGCCTAATGCCATCATTACTTTATCACAGACCCATGAGGAAAGGCTAGATGATAAGAAAATGTTGTTTCACTCTAAGTTATAGGTGAAAGGTAAGCCTCTACATTTCATTCTTGATAGTAGGAGTCAAAAGAATTTAATCTTTACTAATGTTGTTAAAATTCTAAATCTATCTATGAAGCCTCACCCAAATCCATAAAATATTAGATGGTTGAGTCTAGGGAGAAACCTCTGTGTCACCCATCAGTGTCTTATTTCATATGCAATAAAACCTTTCCAAGATGAGCTCTTGTCTGATATGGTCAATCTAGATATTTTTGATGTACTCCTTAGTCAACCATTCATGTATGATCGACATGACATCTATGAATCAAGAACCTGAAGGATCACCCTCACTCTTAGAACGTGGTGCTACAGGGTACCCAAGGTACCACCTTCCACATCTATCTCTTTGATTAGTGCCAAGAAATTCATTCTCATGGTGGTCAAGCCATGAAAATCCAAAAGGGTTGATGTTGTAGCCCTGAATACACAATCAACATAACAACAAAAGTGAATGGATAACAAGCTAAGAAAGTTTATGGTTTTCCATCCACAGATTGATGGTCAAATAGAAATGGTGAACAATCAGACCCTATATAGCTCCTCAAAGCACAGTCCATTCCAAGTATGCATCAAGTTCTTACCAATGAAACCAAATGATATAGCCATTCCATATCATCCACCTCTATTTAACACCTTAGTCATAGCAAAACAAATAGACATTGGTGAGCTTGATCTATAGAGTTTTGCTCAAGTGGATGAGAATCAGATCAAGACACAACTACCACACTTGATAAAGACTCTTGATGCAATGGGGACCATTACTTCTCAAGAAGGGAGGAATGATCCAGGTAACACTTTAGGCAATGATTTGGGTGACACTTCAGGCAACAATTTGAGCGATGATCCTACCCTAATTGGTGGCAGAACTTCCAAGAGCCATAACTTTTGCACCATAATTACATTTGACTCCCTATTTGAACCGTTGGAAAGTTAAAAATGAGAGGAACACCATGAGATGACATGGATATACACTCATTGGGTTTTGATCCCTAAAAACCAAATAAAAGTTTCCCAAATTTCAATTTTAGTAATGCAATCTAAACATAGTAAGTTTCTAAAAATAGTAATTTCTCTAATTCTGTATTATTGTAATTCATGGATGTTGAACCATTTCATCTCCCTCAAGATTGGTGACCTTTCACATCCTCCTCCTACATTTAGAAATAGGTATAAATAGATATATATCCCAAAAAGGAAAATAGACATCTCTTCCCAGATATAGGTATATGTTGTATTTGCAATTTTGAGCAATAAAACATCTCTTTTCAAAGATAACATTATTAGTTGTGGGTTCTTGAAATATTCTTCAACAAAGAATTTTGAGTTTTGGATTAGTGGTATCAGAGTGGTTTGTCTTAAGAGTGTATGATCTCGAGGATGAGGTCAGACTATAGGAAGCTTAGGTGGAAAATATAAGATCCAACAGACTAGCCACCTATTCAATCCAAATGACCTAAAATGGTAGACAACACTGAGACATCTGATCCTTTCAATAAAATAGTAAATGAACCCCTTGAGTAGTAACAAGCACAAATGCTAAAACAATTCACCCAAATTCTCCAATAAATCTTGATGGAAATTTTTGGATCTTCATCTGTAACCCCACATCTTTTTAGTGCCCCAACACCCTTCAAGGTTCAGGGGAATTTTGATATCCCTACATTTGAAAGCAAAATCAATGTTGATGTAGTAAAAAATTGGTTGGATTAATTGTTATCCTATTTTTCTGTAAATAAATTCATCAATAAAGAGAAGATCACTTTTACTCTTTTAAAAGCATCATTGTCTATCAAAAATTGATGGGAAGTGTACAAGAAGAGATTCAATACAGATGATATTGGCCTTTAGGTAGAACCTACCTGGTATGATTTCATAGAATCTGTAAAGGAGGAATACTACCCCATTGGAGCATATGATTATCTGTACATAGAGTGGCAACAACTTCACCAAGGTAAGGAACAGTATGTTCAAGATTACACTGACATTTTTCATTCTCTATCTATCAGATTAGGCATCTAGGAAAGTGAGAAACACAAGGTTCTCAAATATAGTGGTGGACTACAATGGTATATATAGGGGGAAATAGAACTCTTTAATTTAGAGACCCTCGATGAGGCATACAAGTTCATGGTGAAGATTTATTAGAAGCATGGAAGAATGAATACAAAGAGTCAACCTTCAAAATGGAAAAGTGACAAAGAAGGTCAAATACGAGGCCAAAATTGGAAGTAAAAGGAAGGGAAGACTAGGAAATGGTGTGATTACCATAAATCTAAAACTCACTCCAAAGAAGAATGTTGAGCCATCAAGTCCCTACTTTCTAAGTCACAATCCTCAACATCTACTGCTTTGCCTAATACACACCTTGTAGTCAAAGAGGATGAAGAAGAGATTATAGATGCTAATCCTGATGCCATCATTACTTCATCATAGACCCATGAGGAAAGGCCAGATGATAAGGAAAGGTTGTTTCACTATAAGTTATGGGTGAAAGGTAAGCCTCTACATTTCATTCTTAATAGTGGGAGTAAAAAGAATTTAATCTCTACTAATGTTTTGAAAAGTCTAAATCTATCCATGAAACTTCACCCAAAGCCATACAATATTAAATGGTTGTGTCTAGGGAAAAACCTCTTTGTCACCCATCAGTGTCTTATTTCATATGTAATAAAACCTTTCCAAGATGAGGTCTTATGTGATGTGGTCAATCTGGATGTTTGTGATGTACTCTTTGGTTAGTCATTCATGTATGATAGACATGGCATCTATGAATCAAGAACCCAAAGGATCACCCTGACTTTTGAAACATGGTGATATAGGGTACCTAAGGTACCACCTTTCACATTTGTCTCCTTGATTACTGACAAGAAATTCATTCTCATGATGGTCAAGACACAGAAATTCAAAAGGGATGATGTTTTAGCCTTAACTACATAATTAACACAACAACATAAGCAGATGGATACCAAGCTAAGGAAGTTCATGGCCTTCGATCCATAAATTGATGGTCAGACAAAAATGGTGAATAATCAAGGCCTACATAGCTCCATAAAGCATAGTCCATTCCAAGTATGCGCCAGGTTCCAACCCATGACACCAAATGATGTAGACATTCCATATCATCCACCTTTATTGAACACTTCAGTCATAGCAGAATAATTGGACATTGGTGAGCTTAATCTGTAGAGTTTTGCTCTAGTGGATGAGAATCAGATCAAGACACAACTGCCACACTTGATAAAGAATCTTGATGCAATGGGTACCATTACTTCTTAAGGAGGAAAGAATGATATGGACAACACTTTAGGGAATGATCCAGGTGACACTTTAGGTGACAATTTGGGTGACGATCCTACTCCAATTGGTGGCATAACTTATGGGAGCTATAACTTTTGCACCATAGCTCTGTTTGACACCCTGTTTGAACCTTTGGAAAGCTAAGAATGAGGGGAACACCATGAGATGGCATAGATTTTTTATCAATGGGTTTTGAACCTCAAAGACTAAATGGAAGTGATCTAAATTTTAATTTTAGTAGTATAGTCTAAAAATAGTAATTTATCAAATTCTATATTATTTGAATTAATGGAAGTCAAACCATTTCATCTCCCTCAATATTGGTGACCTTACACATCCTCCTCCTACCTTCAAAAATAGGTATAAATAGATATGTAGCCTTAAAAGGAAAATAGTCATCTCTTCCCAGAGATAGGTATATGTTGTATATACAATTTTGAGCAATAAAACATCTCTTTTCAGAGATTTCATTATTAGTTGTGTGTTCTTGAAATATTATTCAACCAAAACTTTCAAGTTTTGGATCATGCATAGCAGCTAGTCCCTATCTTTGTATTAAATAGTATGTTGTAATTGATATTTGTTTCATAGAAATTAAAGTATTAGAATGACATAGATGAAAGGGTTTTTTCAACACTAACTATCACAAAATATGAAATGCAGTTTTATTTATTGACAAATATAGAGCAATTTAAATAATTAAACAAACAATCTTTAATGTTTTTCCATAACATAGTGTGTGGCTTGTTATTTGTAGATGATTTAATATTAAAACATATGTTTGGAATACTAGAAATAATTTGTAAGATTATATTTATGTTGAGGTAATAGATAATTTTAAAAACTATAAATATGTATTAGAAAAGGTAACGTGTGAAGATTCTAATTGAGAATGAAATATGAATAAAAATTAAGTGATGGTAGCATAGGATATACATAGAAGAAATAAAATTAAAGTATATAGATCTATAGTAAGATATATAAGTAAATATTTTTTTAGTAAGGGAAAGTGTGTTAAATTTATTCAAAATTTATAGAAGTCATTTACAATTGTATATACATTAGCAAAAGAAGAAAAACATAGTATAACCTCTAAGATGTTAGTCCTCAATAGGCAATAATGCTAGTAGTTGTGTGTGGATTATTTCTTTATCCTATTTGTGTAGGTGAAAGAATACCTTATCCTTGTGAGATTAGACAAGAAGTAAAAAATAACTTTAAAAGTGTGTAGTTTGAAATTTAGAAGAAAAAAATTTTAAAAGTGGATTACATACCTTATCTATTGTTCATTATGTTAGCGTGTAGAATGAGTTTTTATTCATTAAGAGTAAATTTAGCTTGTAGTGAAAATCCTTGGAGTAGGTAGATAGTGCTAATTTTATCTACCACATAGTCATTGTGTGAAATTTTTGTTAATGCAGGGATGATTGTCTTCAATGGTATACCTGAAATACTACATTGAATAGTAATATTTTTCATAATTTTTAGATTACATGTGAGACAATGGTAATATGCATATGAACTTTTTTTGTGACATGAAAGACAATGAAAATCTGGTTTGGACAGGTTTCATAGATTCAATTATGAAACTGCACCTATTGAAAGTGATTTTAAATGGCTTTGAATATACCTTAGTAATTATCAATGTTCCTTCTTTTTCAAAAGATAAGATCGAATATGTTAAAATTTAATACAACAAAATTAATTAAATCAAGTATGAATGCAAGCAAAAATTGCCAATAATGAACTACGCAGAAAATATAATATCATGACATTTCATTCGTTGAAAATTTCAAGGTCATCGATATGTTCAATAGATATGTGTCATAAAACATGATTGAATATGCTATATTAAAACACTCTTCATTGAATCAAAGGTAGTTGTTTTTTCTTGCAAAAGACCAAATGCATATTTGTATATATAGCCATTTAGCTAGCCAATGTATACAGAATATGTATCATTACAATCCAATTTCATTTTCATGGGAGCTATGTGATGCAAATTTACAAAAATATGTTTATGTGTCGTGTATTCCATACAATATGTATAGTTCATCAAGATGTAATTTTAGTTCGTATGATTTAATTGCAATTGCGTCACCAGTATTTAAACAATTTAAGAAATGGTCAATGATGTCATTTCTTACTTAAGAAGGTGTATATTGAAATTTTAATAGCACATGAAAGCTGTCAAAGAAGAAATCACCAACATTATACTTCATGCTTTACCTCGGAAAAGATAATATTCATCCAAAGCATCATCAATGTTATTGTATTGTGATTTTATATTTTGTTCATAGTCTTCTACAATTATCAGTTCTTTCAATGTTTCATTGATTTTTATTTTGATTTTTTTTTATATTCAAGTCCATTTATTTTATGAACAAAAACAACTATAGATATATGGTAATGTACATACCTTTAGTTTGATGATATAGTAGGTTGATTTTTAGCACAATGAACTATTACATAGAAAAAAATACAAGACCAATCCAATAACTAATAAAATTAATTTTTCCTTTGATACTCAATAATGGGACATTGATTTTTTCCTACACTTGAATGCGTTGTTACTATGAAGGGGGAAAAAACGAAAATTTTCTTTTACTAGTCAATGCACTCAAATGCATTGTTAATACAATAAATTGAATAAAGACAAAAGAATTGATTTTAATAGTTTGGGTGAAGGTTTTCAAATGTATTTAGTGGGATTGCTCAAAATGTGTTGCAAAACATGGTCCCCCTGTTTGTAAAATAAATCACATTCAAATGTGCCTTCATTGTTATTCAAAAAAATGGCTCAACATGATGCCATATAATGCTTGATCAAATAGTGGGTCACAAAATGCACCACAAATAAGATATGCAATGAATTATGTACACGCACATAACTAATCACTTAGTATTTTAAAATTCTTTGTTAGGCATGTTTATGCATAACTCTCTGAAAACTTTTTCTTATGTTTATCAAATGCATAAGTCATACTTTTCTATTAACACCAAACACAAATGCAAACAATGGGT
This sequence comes from Torreya grandis, assembly GCA_037957365.1. Classification (NCBI taxonomy): domain Eukaryota; kingdom Viridiplantae; phylum Streptophyta; class Pinopsida; order Cupressales; family Taxaceae; genus Torreya; species Torreya grandis. The sequence continues at coordinate 401,101 of JARHVA010008637.1, forward strand.
TTTTCAATGTTTTCAAACCACACAATCACTTATCTTGGATAAAATTAATACAATGATAAAGGTAAACTGACTCGTTTGACAGTGGTTTATTACATGTATATTTTATTTTGGTAATTTTAAATCATTTTAATACTTTATTATAAATTAATAAATATGTAAATAGATTTCCAATTAATATATTAATGTCTTTATTCTTTCATCTCTACATTTATTTAAAGTTAAGTGAAGATTAAATTGAAGAAATCATTATAAAATGTAATTATTGATGAGATTGGAGTTAATTATTTGATTAATAGATTAATCCTTAAATTCATGTCATTATTGATTTAAAAATTTAATTTTTTTTGAGATTGCTTTAAAAGTTTATAATTTTATTTTTTTAATATAAAAATATTTATTATTTATAAAAAAAAATTTACAACTACATTAAATTTAAATTTAAAGATAATATTAAATTCCATAATTTTTACATAAAAAGGGATTTAGGTAAGATCCTTATAATTATTCCCTTCATGATAGGATAAAATTCCTTCACTTTAAGAAAATTAAAGTGGAGTTATTTAATGTTGCACTTTTCCCATAGTTGACGGGCCTCCTTTCATTAAAATGCACAAAGATGAAAATATAATTTAAATAAAGTTTTGATACAGGTCAAGGGCTAAGAAAGAGCATCGGAGGCTCCTAGAAAGATAGAATTCGAGAGGCTCTGAAAAGGTCGAGCTCGAGAGGATCTTGGAAAGGCAAAGCACAGGGTGCTTCTAGAACGTTAGACCCCAGGAGGCTTCGGGGAGTGAGTTTTTCATGTTTGTAGTTTATGACATGACCGTCGTCTCAGTTCTCCTTTAGGTAATGGCGAAATGATATTTTTTATTTGAGATTACTACCCTTTTTTTTTAATAAGATATGAAAATATTTATTGTTTATAAAAATATTGATAAATTATCTGTTACATTAAATGTAAAGAGAAATGAAATATTTGAAAAATGAATTGATTAATACTTTTTATTGGGAAGGTTAATAATATTTTTACAATATAATTTTCTTATACATATATTATCATAACTAGTAATACTTGTACAATATAATATTTTTATACACATACAATCTCGATTTTTAAACCCCATCCAATAATTAATCCATATATGTATAAAAAGAATATCTATTAATTCTTTATCTAATAATTATATAATCTTTTTATACACTCCCTGTCATGACTTTTGAACCCCATCCAATAATTAATCTTCATCTCTGCCTACTAGAATCTCTTTACAAATTACAAATTTGATTGCTATGTTCCACAATTATTTAGAAACTAACAATGATCTTAAAATGTCTATCTACAATGTTCAAGCACAGTTACAATTGATTGACAAATAGACATCTTACTAAAGACTCTGTTTCTTGGAGGCTTTTGAAAGTTTTCTATATGTTCAACATTGACTTGCTGATCAGTGTTTCAAATTTGCTCTGTTCAATATTTTCTTCGAAGAGATATATGAATTGTTACAATTATTATTGTTGTAACGGCACATTTTGACATTGAAGATCTGTTGTTATTATTGTTGTTGTAGCAACATGTTTTATTTTCTACATTATAACTTAGAGCTGCTGTTTTTATTGTTATTGTAGCAACATATATTGTTATTTTTGTACAGTCTAATGATTCCCTGTTTGATACCAATACCTTTAATTATATTTTATTGATAATATAATTTGACTTATTTTTTTTATCCAATTAAAAAATAATAATAATCTTCATCCTATATTAAAAAAAAAACTATTAATTCCCCATCCAATAATTATATAATCTTTTTATACACATGCTCTCATAACTTTTAAATCCAATTAATAATTAATCCTCATCGCTATTGAAATGAAAAAAAAAAAAAAAAAACTATTAATTCCCCGTCCAATAAATAATCCCTCGTCCCCCATAACTATTAACACCTTTTTAAAATTTATCCTTTCGTGTGCTGTCAATGTCCCAGCCAGTGATAAAAGCAAAACTAATGTTCAACGTTTTCTCATTTATGTGACGCTTTCGAGTCCTAGACAAAGTGTATTGCTGAAATAAACATGGGTGTAGAAATTCAGAAAGTGGCGTTGTTAGTGGTAGTGTGCTTCGACTCTGCAGGAGGCTCTCAAGTTCATCCAGTAGGCCTCATTGATCTTGTCACTACTCCTGCGAGTCATGGGATTTGTAACTCCAAATATGGGTTTGAAACGGCAAATAAGATAGGCTTTGGGCTGGTTCCCAGTCCAGAAGATTTGGCTCTGAAGTCTTTTATGCTCCAGAAGATTTGGCTCTTGATAGAGGAAAGATGTCTTTTTGGTACTGGATGTAAGGATGGGTAGATTAAAAGGGTTTGGACTAAACCGGTTTGGAAACACCAAGTGAAGAATTGGACATTTATTGGTGAGAATCGGCGACATTTGGGTGTGGCTTTGGGTCCTAATAAGGAGCTCATTGTATGTGAACTTTGGTAAGTTTCATAAGCATCTGTTGTGTTATTTATAAGTTTAAAGAATAACCACCTAATTTTATGAATATGGCTGAAGTTTATGTGGATTCATTAGTTTGATTTTCTTCAAAGGTTTGGATTGAATACTATGTTCTCCTTAAATTAAACTGTGTTAGGGCCTGCTAAATGTGACGAAAAACAAAGTGGAGGTCTTGTGCAGTGAAGCAGAAGGGACAAAATTCAAGTATGTGAAATGATTTTCCTTTTTCCTTGTATTTGAAATTTCACTGAAATTGATGTTTTGGAAAAAAACTTATATCTGAGTTTGATATTTGACTGAATCTTAATGTCTTGAAAAAGGTTTTATTTATTTTGAAATTGAAATTGAAATTATTAGTAATGTACAAAAATAATAATAAAGTTTAATGGGACTGAAGATAAACTCTGGTACAATAAGCCAAAAGGGTGTCTAGAGAGTGTCTATTAATGCACTTTAAACGAATATAATGGTACCGAGTTAGAATTAAAATTCTATTTGGACATCCGCTCACCTGTGATCATAGAGTTTATTACAGATTTTATAAAGGTTCAATGCCCACTCCGGGAAATAGTGGAACATGTGAAATGTTGGTAGCTCAGTGGTAGAACATCTGGAAGGAGGTACCGAGTTTGAGCCTTAATCGATTGATTTTTACATTGTATCAGGCCTTGTGTGACGTTAATGGTTTTTTTTAGAGGTTCAATATACTCTCTTACAAATCCCTGAAAGAACTTGATAGTTGCAGGTTCAATCCACACCCTTTGAAAAATATTAGAACATGTAAAGACTGGTAGCTCAGTGGTACAGCGTCTGGAGGTGCACTATGAGCTACCTCTAACATGAAGTCCTATCTAGTTTATGATTTTCAACAATTTTTACAGTTAATAAATAACTAACCATTCAGAAGAGAGTTTCATTATGGGAAGCCCAGGCGCAAGGAAAGATGAATTTAATTGGAAAATATTCTTAATAAAGATTCTATGCTTTCACAGTCCATGGAATTAGATGAAATGTTTTTTCTTAGAAATCTGCGCTCTAATTTTTTGCTCAACGTTTCTTCTCCATAATAATAAATCACGGTTTGTGTTCTGAAACATCAAACAAAATCTAGTACAGAGTTTTTTCAAAAGAAAATTGTTCATCTAATATTCTTAATGGTCAAATCTGACATAATTTGTTGTCCCTAGTGCCCAGTAAGGATAAGGTCAAATCTAACACAATTTGTTGTCCCTGGTGCCCACTAAGGAAAAGCACTGAAATTATCAAACCACTGTCTCTACACAAAGCTTTTTCCCTACACTGTTTTATCATTTCTTAGTGAAAGTTACAGCAATTGAACTGATGGTTTGCATTATGGCTATATTTCTTATTTACTAATGACAGACTGAAATAATTATTTTTTAGTTACTTTAATTTGCAGTCCACCTGCCGTAATCAGAAAACAATAGTGATAAGTTAATCAAAATTGCTGTATGGCCAGACCTGAAACTATGTTAGGAAACCAGATGGTAAGAGATTCAAACATAACCATAATGCAAACCATCAGTTCAACTGCTGTAACTTTCAATTGTTATACCCACTTTTTTATATTGAGGAAAAAAGTTTACAAAAGTCTATGTCGTAAGCTTGGGCAATGAATGAAGTAAGACTTAAAACATTCAGTACAAACTAGCTCATTGCAAACTAGAAAGTTTCAGGTTCAACTCCTAATCAGCTCTCAACCCAACTGTTATTTAAAAAAAGCCAAGGCTATCAAATTGGAAAAAAGAACGCTAATCAAACAGCTTTTCTCTATCAAGTTGATTCTTTTGGTGTGTAAACGTTTTATGGTCAGGAGTTTCCAAAACCGGGAGCATACATGCCGCTGAGCCTCTAGCTTGGGCCAGCGACAGTAAACTCCTGCCAATCGACCACTGGTTCGGCGCATAAACTGCTCAGATTAGGCGGTGAGATTATATTAAAGGTTACAAGGTTTGATTTACTAATATTCCCAAGCTTTGTCATGATATTAAAAGTTATAACCCAGGAATATAAAATTTGAACAATATATAATGTATATGGACACAATTTGTCAAGAGATATGGCTTGGCCATGACTTAGAAAACAACCTTAACCTTTATGATTGCCTCTTAGGGCAGGGGATAGTTAGTGCAGTTGTTTTTCCTCTTAAGAAAGAGTCACCAACAAAATTCCTTGGTTGCCTAGTCAGTATTAGTCGGTCAGTGGATGACATCTAATTAGCTCTGTGAATGTTGAAAGAGGATTAAGTAGAATTACTGCTAAGTAACCTCACAATACTGCAAAAGTAAATTTTAGACGGCTGTGAAATGATAATACATAGTGATGGATTGGGAAACACCAAATACATAAAAATGAAAAATGACTCTCTTTCTTTACTCTTACAGCGGGACTGATGGAGTAGATGTTTCGAAAGATGGTGTGATTTATTTCATAGATTGTAACTTGGGCATGCTGTTTAACTACAATCCAAGCACCAAAATCTGCACTATTATGCTCAGAGGCCTTGACTATCCCAATGGAGTGGCCCTCTCTTCCTGAGAGGATTTCCTTGTAATATGTGAAACATTCAATTAAGAGTGTAAGTTTTTATATAAGTTTGGGACCTAATTGATTTGTGGTATCTATTAAAGAATCTATTTATTTACAAAGATTTAAGAATTTCACATTGTATAATACGAGAGAAAAAAAGTTTTTGAAAAAATGTGTACAAAATTTTTTGATCGACATTTCAGATTCCATCCCATAATTCATCATTAAAGATAAATATAATATAAATTAAAGAGTTTATTTATTTGGAGTTTTAAGGCTTTCACACTACATAATATCTGAAAAGAAAAATATAAGAAACATATTTCTTCCTAATAATAAATTATGGATTGTAATTAGAAATATTGATCAAAAGTCATTGCATACAATTTCTCCAAAAACTTCTTTTTTAATCTATTTATTTATTTAAATGATTGCATCTACAAGTATTTATTATTCATAGATCTCATTTTGACATGGTTTTAAAATATATACTAATAAAATCTTACAAAAAAATTAATAATCTAATTAAATTGTTGGTGGGAATTTTTAATTACTTAATACAAATATATGATTGGGTTGTAATAGTAAAATTTTACAAAAACAATAAATAATCTAATTCAATTGTTGGCTGAAATTTTGAATTAATTAACACAAATATATAATTGAATTGTAATTAGATTAATTTTGCCTTAATAAAAACTATAAGATAAAGATAACTTATAAAATATTACATATTTCCAAATTTTTATCAATAAAAATAAAATCAAATCAAAAAGTGAGAAGCTCAAATCATTGTGATGACTTATAATTTTGTTTAAAAAAAATAATGAATACTTGTGTAGGATTTCAATAATTACAATTTATAAGGAAATATATGTAAATATTATATTTCAATTATGTTATAAAACATAATATTTTTTTTTTAAATTGGGAATAGATTTATATGTCAATATTATTGATTTTTTCTAATTATTAACATATAACATATTTTTTTTAAAATTGGGAATAGATTTATATGTCAATATTATTGATTTTTTCTAATTATTAACATATAACATATCTTTTTGATGGTTTTTTTCAATTCTTAGATGCAAACTACTAAATTCATAGTAAAAATGGAATAATATGGAATGCTTTGACAAGTACATGGAATATAGTAAATCCATATGCATTAAAATTGAAGGTAATTTCTAGGCCATCAGGGATTTTGGATATGAAGGAAAATGAAAAAGTTAATTTTTGCCTTTTGGATTCCAAAAGGACATTGATAACTAGTGGATTAAAGGTGGGAAATAGTCTGTGTTTTGTTAGCTTCAATGAGAGCTTCATTAATCATAAAAATCTTCTCCCCCATACTTGTAATAATCCTTATGGATCTATCTAGGGGAGAGCATTTGTTCAATAGATTTATTTATATGTTATACTTTGGAGGACTATTAAGTGTGGATTTTAATGAAATCATAGAACTACTTTAAAGATTCATCCCACTAACTTTTTGAGATTTATTAATAAAATTATAAATCCGTTAACTTGATAAGGATCATAGGTGGTGATTCAAAACATCGAACAAAAAATAAGAATATTGTTGTTCCCAAAAACTATAATTTATCATATTTATAGTTGAATAATTAATTACTATATCAATATAAGATGATAAAATATTTCTCATATCTCCTCAATTAACTAATTTTTCTTTAGACACTTACCCATTATTTTGATTGATAGCTTAGTTAGTTTTTAGTTGAGTGAGATGCCAAGATTACTCCTCGTGAATAAGCTAATTTTTTATACTTTTCAAATCACATTGATAAAATTTGATCATTTCTAAACATTAATAATATTTATTTATTTCTTCATTTATTTTGTGTAATAAGGTATGTGGTATTTAGGACAATTCCATTTGAGGTATCTAATGAGTTGATTATGTTAGTTTGTCTTTGTGAAATTATAAAGTGATGGAAAAAATCTTGTCTTCTTGCCCCCCACCCCCCCTCTTTGTTACAAGTTTTGCTTGATTTTTAGAACTATTTCCTTATCCAAATAGACATGGATTCCAATGTTTTTGCTAGTTGTTTTTCCTCTAGGGTTTCATAGGTCATAACTTGGTACTAAACTATTCATGTTGCATTTCCTACTTAAATTTTGAGGGATTGTTTTCCTTGAAAGATATTTTTAAGGTTGTATCCAACACCTCCATTACATAGCATACTACCCTAACTTGGATATGTCTCTAAAGTGCATCTTGGAATTATTTATACGACTCTAAAACCTTCATTCATTCAAAAAATTAATCCCACATATATTTATAGGCTTGGTCTCTAATAAAATATAAAATCTAATAGGCCATGATTCTAATGCAAATGGGGTGATGCTACAATAGATGTGGACCTCCTATGAAAATAATTTGGTTAATTGCTTCTTGGATGCTTATGTTGGCTTGCTCAACATTTTCCTCTCTTACTTTGTGGCTTCGTAATATTAAAAAAAAAAACCATTCAAATACCTCTAATATATACCTTACCACCCAAAGTAGAATATGCCTCCTTAGTGCACATGATAGTGAGAATAGTCATTCCACCATTTCCAAAGTTTGAGTCTCGTCACTAAATTAGCTTAAATTTGAAGGGTGTAGTTATGGCGGCCTATCAATTTTCACTTCAAGCCATATTGGAGCATAATATGATTAATATGGTTTGAGAATACTTTTAATTTTGTAATCCATTTCTCATTCATTCATTTGGTGGAAGTTAAATTTTTTTCCAACTTTTCTGCAATATAGTATAATCTTATTTCCCTATCCATGCAAAGTTTCCATCTTGGGTGGATGTCCATCAGAGTATTTATATATTAATATACACTAAAGGACAAGATTGGTTTATGGGACTGAAAAATGTATAATTTGAATAATATAAGGGGAGTGCAATGGCAAATCCCAATAAATATAAAAAATAAACTAAATCTAAAAAAAGATACTAGAAAGCAAGAGTTGAAAAAAAAAAGTATTGTGAAGAGGATCAAAAAGTGTAGGGTCCCATGTAGAGAGATGAAGCCTAATTCTCTAGAGAAACAATTCTAATACCCAGTGGTGAAGAAGTTTCTGATGGGTGGGAGGCAATGTCAAACATTGGGTCTAGGACATCTCATGGATCTATCTTATAATCTTGAACGCTGGTCACAAGGCCTCTTCTTAATGATAGTGTCAGACAACTTGGACTAGGATGTAATTAACCTTGTCTAACAAGACTAAATTTATTCTCTACTTTGGAGGATTACTAGGTAGGGATTTCTATGTAATCATATAACTAATTCAAAGATTCATCTGTTGAGCGTCATTGGATTTATTAATGCTTATGATAATAGTAGTTCTTTGGAGGAATACCATCCACCCAATTAGGATAAAATTTCTACCTCCCCTAAACTTGGTCCATTCTCCACATAATAGATTTTGTCTCTATTTTTGAAACATCATTCAAGTTTATAGTTGGATGAGTAATTACAATATAAATAAAATATGATCAAATGTTTATCGTATCACCTTAGTTTTTTATTCCATTCTAGCCCATCCTTGTGGTTGATAGCTCAATTACTTTTTAGTTAAGTGAGATGCCTAGACAACTTATCTTAAATAATTTATTTTTTTGGGTACTTTTCAATTCCTATTAAAATAATTGGTCATTTCTAAACATAAATAATATATATTTCATTCTTTATTTTTATGTTATAAGATATGTGTTATTTAAGACAATTCCATTTGAAGTATTTAATGAGTTTATTATGTTAGCTTGTCTTTTGGAAATTGTAAAATGATGGTAAAAACCTTGTATTCTTGTCCCCTTCTTAAAAGTTTCATTTCATTTTTTTATTGATTCTAGGTATGAGTAATTTTTCTCTTTCAAACAAACATGGATTGTAATGTTCTTATTATTGTTTTTCCTCCGAGTTTCAATAGGTTATGACTTGGTTCTAAACAAATTATGTAGTATTTCCTAATTGATTTTTGTGGGATATTTTTTCTTGAAAGATGTTTTTAAGGTTTTAATGTTTCAATAACTCTATTAGATAAATTACTTTCCCAATTTCGATATGTCTCTTGAATGCATTTTATAATTGTTTCTATGATTCTAAAATCTTCATTCAATTATATAATTAATACCACATTGGTTTTTAGGCTTGGTCCACAACATAAATTAAATAGGTCATGATCCTAATGTTAATGTGGTGATGTTACTATGGAAGTGGCCCTCCTATTAAAATAGTGGTTGATTACTCATTGGATGAGTATGTTTGCTTACTTGGCCTTTCTCCCTCTTAATTTGTGGCTTCATAATCCCCCCCCTCCCCCACCCCCCGCCCCCCCCCCATAAAACCCATTAAAATATTTATAATACATATATTATCACCCTAATTCAAATATGAGACTTCAATGCAATATAAAATCCTCATTCATTTACTCAATCATACTTGGTAGTGAGAATAATCATTCCTCCATTTCCCTAGTCTGGGTCCCACTACTACATTAGATTAAATTTAAAGGGCATGTTTATAGGGGCTATAATTTTTTACTTCAATCAATAATGGACCATGATCTGATCTAGAGGATTTGAGAATAGCTTCAATTCTATAATCCAATTCTTATCCATCCATTTGTGGAAGTTGAAAATTCATCCAACTTTTTAAAAATGTTTCAAAATCCTATTTATGTGGTTCTCTATGAAAAGTTACCTTATTGGGTGTATTATCATGAGATTATTTACATATTAATATCCATAAAAGGCCAAGATTTACTCATGCAATTAAAAAACATACAATGAAAATAAGATAAGGGAAGCACAATGTCACATCCTACGAACTACAAAAGAGACAACTAAATTTAAAAAGAGTAAATAGAAAGCAATAGTCAAACAAAATAAAGTATCTTAAATAAGGATAAAAAAGAGAAGGGTCCCATGTAGTGATACGATACCTAATGCTCTAGAGAAACACTTATAATAATCAAAGTGATAAAGAAGTGTGTGATGGGTGTGAGGCCATGTGAAAAATTAGGTCTAGGCATCTTATAAGAGTAAAATATAATATTGGATCTTGATCATGGGTAATTTTTAAGGAAGATGGTTAAAGTGTATCTGGTATTCATAATGCATGATCCCTTCTAGGGATATAAGTAAATATCTCAAGAGGTAAAATAATATTCTTCTTATCTTGTAGTAAGGGGAACATGAAAACAAAATGGTCTTAGTCTTCATAATCCATGATTATTTGGAAGAATCCAAGTAAATATATGAAGAGGAAAACAAATATTCTTGTTATCTTGTAGTAAAGGAGCATCTAAAAATAAAATGGTTCTTAGTCTTCGACTTCACAGAGAAAATCTAAAAAATATAGCACTCTTGAGGGATACAATGGTATATCTCTATGAAGTTAATCAATTGGAGAAGAATTCAAGGTGAGAAAGGGGAACCTAAAGGTACAAGGTAACTATAATTCATTGTGCCTTGGGAGGTGGATGAACCCATTGAATTGAAGATATAAGTTTGTTATTGAAATTTTGAAGAGAGCAACTCTCTAGGCTCATAATATGTGGATTAGATGTATGATCTCAATTTATTAGTACAAATGCTACAATCATAATGTAGAAACCTAAATTATGCCATAATTAATCTCATAATTATCTTTTATTTAACATCTACACACTAACTCAACCACTGGCATAAATTCAAATTTTATCTTCAGATCCACTAGCAACATTTCTCTCCCTTTTTCAAATAATTTATTCAATATTAATTAATTTATTATGCAAACATAATTCCACAAAAATATTAAAAAATATATAATTTTCAAGTCACCAAACATCTTTCACATTTCTCTCAACCAATCATTGAGTCATCCAACCACTTCTTTAACTCCTTAAACCAATTATCAAGTCATCATTGAATATTCAACCAACATGATGAGTCATACAACTACCTTGACTCATTTATGATAAACTTTAATTAACAACTAACTTCTCCCTTATCTCTCAAATACATGAGAAATTAGTCTCTTCCACTTGGATGAGAATTCAAATATGAGTATACAAAATTAACATAAGCCAATAAATCCAAAATTTTCCCAACCATCCATCTTCTCACTTGAAAGCCTATAAATTGAAGTGTCCCTTTCCATTTTCAAAATTCATCATCAATCTATCAAATCACTATCAAAATTATATTATGCATCCATTGAGAATCAATAAATCACGTCCATACACTGCTAAAATTTCTTTTGCATTAGAGATTGAATTGAGCATCCACATACACACTTTCAAGAGCAAATCAAAGTCAATTAAAGGAGAAGATGTTAAATTTTGTTGGTAAGATGGAAGGTAACTTGTTTATTTTGTCTTGTAATTTTATTTTATCTCTATTTTAGGTTTTAGATTAGTTTTAGAATATGAATTCAATCACTTGCTTATTTTTATAGGTTTTTGAGTTTTTTGTGTGGTATTTGAGTTTTTGTATGATTTATGAATAACGATAGTTTTGTTTTGAAGAACATTGGTTTCATTATGAACTTCAATAGTTTTGTTATGAATAATAATTAAATTATTACGTAAAACACCAAATTCATTTCTAGCTAATTTTTGGACTTTGTTTCTGGTTTTATCTTTATATTTTCAGTGTCTTATGCTTTGTTGTCTTTCTGTCATTCAGTTTTTTACTATTTTCTTTATTCTATTTTTCTTGTTTCTATCCTTTTTTTATAACAATGAAAATGTGTAGAATTTTTGTGGATTTGAAGGACTTCAACAGTTTTGTTTTATGTTTTAGTGGTTTCCTTAGGGATTGATTTTTTCTATTTTTGTAGCTTCTCATTTCTATTATAGGCTAATTTATGAAATTGTCTTTTTTTGTGTAGCAAATTTCTATTTTAAACAACAAATTAGTCCCTATTTTTTTTCTTTTTTCTTTCTTTTGTTTTAGTCTTTTTTTGTTACTTTGTTTTTAGCTAGCTTGCAGGGTTTCGCTTGTCAAAGTCATTACATACAAACTACTAATGGTTTTGTGTAGGACCGTATACTAAATACTTAAGAAAGTTAAACCAAAGTGAAATTTTATTTTCATTGTTCAATCATTTATTTATTTTCAAATTTTTACTTAAGTTAGTTTCTTGCAATTCTCTCTGTGTGTATCATAAGAAGTTGTGTATACTCATTTGTTTTGCGTCACATTGGTGATGATCATTGGAAATAAAAAACACTTATAGTTTTTTTAGCTTAAGAATCATATTAAATTATGAAATAATAAATAATCTGAGTCTTTTTATTTTCTTTTTCTAGGGGATCTATTGATTGTGGATTTCACCCCTAATCATAGGACAAATCCTATGAACTGACAAAGTGTATAAATTGATGATCAACTATTTCAATTGTCTAAGTAAGTATGTGTTTTAAACACATTATGATGTGATGGGGGTTTAATCCTCCAATACTCAGGTTTCAATATTTACCTTAAAGTCTTTTTTTTTGTGACACTCTGTTGAAATCTTATGATTGAAGTGAACACATATAGACTAGACCCTTTTGTGCAACTTGTTAATTAAATTATTCTACATTTTTGGGATTTAACATACTAAAACTTATATATTAGATAAACCCTAGTGGTGTAGACACCTAAATTTCATTTAGTGTCTAAATGTGCCTAAATATATTTAATAATTCTTCTTAAATTAATAAATGATATTTCCTCCCAAATTCAAATAATTGAATAATTCAAAATATTGAATAAATCAATTATACACACTTAAATCCTTATTTTAAATAATAAAATCTAGATTTTGCACCTCTTCAAAATATCTCCCACCTTTTTCTCCCTCAACCCAACCAAATACATAGAAGTCTCAACCTCTTATGACTCATCCCCTGAGTTGTCAAACAAATTGACTTAGTCTTGCTCCGTCAACTAACCAACCCCATGCTTTTCTCAACCATTTTAAAATGGTCTTCATCCTCATGGGTGAGGACTCATTAGCCACCATTGGTCATTTGGATCATTAAAAGGACTAAATGATCCTCCATAATTAGATCCTTCTCCAAAAATATATAAATACACTTGCAAATCCCCATTTTCAAGAGTGCACAAAATTTAGAGATCACATCACATAATCAAGAAATTAGAGCTCTACACACAAGTGAAACAAAGTGAATACAAAAAAATCAAATACTTAATTTTCCATAATAACGCTACCCATTCTCTTTTGCATTAGAGTGAGTACCACATATTTGAAAGATCAAATCAAATGTATATAGCAATTGAGAAAGCTTTTGCATTCAAAGCGTAAAGTTTGTGATTATTATTATTATTTGTTTATTTCTCTACCATAGTTTGATTTTATCTTAGATTAGAATTAGTTTACTTTATTTGCATATTTAAATTTAGTTAATACATTTCTAAGATGTCCAATGGGACTCTTTCCCACATCTTTTTTATTTTTTGATCATCATCTTTACACTTAGATAACATTTCTCTTTTGATTTGTGTTCTTATGTTTGTATTTTGCATTTAATCTTACTTTGTTTAGTTCTGGTATGAGCTACATGTTGCTATCAGTTGTGTTCTATTTGATTTTGTGCACTCCTCTATGTAACAATGAATTTAGAAGTAAAAATAGCAAAATTTTAAACCATAATATCAAAATTATCTTATTTTCTTGCATTTTTTTATGTTTTATATTTTGTCTATAAGGTCAAACAATGTTTTTGTTAGGAAACAATGATTTCATCATCATCTATAGTGTTTTTGTTAGAAAACAATGAAATCACCTTTTTTTGTAGTGAATTTGTCTCTTTCTATAATGAATTCGTCATTGTTTGCAGTAAACTTGCATTTTTTTGTATTGATATTATCATTACCTGCAATGAATTTGTCTCTTTTGGTAGTGAATTCATCACTGTTGATATAAAAATCATAGCTCTTAGTAGTGAGATCATTTTGTAAGCATGAGGTTTTTTAATTTTATGTTCTCTATTTTTTGTCTTTTTCTACATTGATTTTATTTCAATTTCACTTTTCTAATCTGTCTCTGTAACAACATTTTCATAATAGAGATGTGTTTTTTGCTTTACTTTTAGATTTTTAACTTGTTATATTGTAGGTTACCTCATTTATAGCTAAAGAAAACATTCTAACAACTTGTTTGTAGAATGCTTGCTAAAGAGGATCAACAAAAAGAATCAATAAAAGCCAATTTTTTGGTTACTAAGATTTTTTTTTTCAAAATTATTAGTAATTAGATCACTTTTTATTTCAGTATTTTTATTATTGGATATGGAAATCACATATTCTCTTTCTTTGATGTTACATTGGTAACAATACTTAAAAATCAAAAACATTTACACAATTATTTATATTACCCAAGTAATAATCATGTATAGTCTTTCCTTGGAATTACACTAGTGATGAAACTCAAATAAAAAAAATAGGTATTTACTTTTATTTTTCTTTTTTAAGGGTTCTATTGACCTTGGATTTCACCACCACACAATAGGCCAAACCCCATTTATTTATGGGGTATATAAATCAAGATCCATCTATTTAAATTATCTAAGTAGTTGTGTTTTAAGAATATAGTGACGTGAGAGGATTTCATGCTCCAATACCTGACTCAAAATCTAATATAATTGATTATCAACACACTAAGATCCATATGGATGTGTTGGGAACTTTAAGACAAGACCCAATAGTGTACACCCACTTTATTGATTTCTTCAATAGTTTTTCTCCTTAGATAAGCTTGTTTAAACCTTAATCTAAGGATAACCTCTTTTGACATTCAACTTTGGTACATGGATTAGTGATTAGCGCCAAGAAGCAACTTTTCACACACCCTCAAAATTGAACTTAATGAGCCATGGGAAAAACAAGATCCTCCATGATTAGTGCCTTAAAATATTAGGTCATAGCTAAAAGCATGAATGACAATGGAAGGCCCAATAGTTGTTCATGAACTTTCATCCTAGTTTTCACTCTTTTATGTTGTAATTTCTTGATTATTTAGAATAAAAATTTTGTTTGTTGTTTTTTTTTTGTGTCTGACATATATCTTGTTTATAAATTTATTTAATTAAGTTTTCAATCATTTTAGTTCTCTATTAATAGTGTCATCCATTGTAAGAAGCATGGCATCTTGGAACCATAACATAACCAATTCCATCCCAGATCATAATTAAAATAATTCATATTATAATTTAAGGTTTAATCCAACTAATTTTGATTCAAATTCTCACTTGAACTAATATCAAATCAACTATCAAGCTAATCAAAGTCTGAGTTTGAATATATATTCAATCTCAAACCTCAAACTATTAAATCAAAACATGGATGATTATTCAAACTTCCCAAACAACCAAATCAATCCACGTCATAACCAATCCATTTCCTATTCAGGTTCACCTATAGAGAAATATCAAAACTTTAATTTGGTAATAATGTTAAATCAATTTTTTCATTATAATAATCAAAATTCTCTAGGTTATTCGTCTAATCCTACTCCATCCACCTATCATATGCCACCAATACAAATCAAACTATGCACATATCTCCATATGGTTTTAATCATAATGTCAACATAAGTCAAACTTTTGATCCACCTTCACCATCATTTTCTAATACTCATATGTACCAAAATACATTCACTAGTCAAACCCCAATCCAGTCAAATCCAAAAACATTCCATCCAAATCAATCTTCCAATTTTTACACCCATCAAAATCAACCTTTCTACAATAATCAAAATCAATCATTTGATTTTGCATCTAGTTCACCCCAAAACTCAAACCTGAACTTCTTCAAAAATTCCCACACATCCATAAATCCAAAAACCAATCATTATAAAATTAGGACACTTATTCAATGTAATTAGTTACTAGTGAATACCAAATATTTCCACAACCATATCATTATATCACTATTAATCCCTCTTTCTAATCAAATCTCCCATCTACTAGCTATAATTCCAACACTTCTCATCTCACCATCCAAGAGTTATCTAACATAGAGTACATCTGCATGAAACCACATCTATTCATATTTGAAAAACCAACTTTACAAATATGTCAAGATGTCTCTATGGAGCTAAATCACACCATCTCATTTCCAAATCAAGATAATCACCTTTATTCCATTATCCACCAAACAATGATTTTTGATCAAATCTGCATTTTTGATCAACATCTAATATTGACTCAAACACCATGTAATCCACCTATCAAAATATCATATGCCTTTAAACCAACATTCAAAAATCCACATTTTTAAAAATCTCTTCATCCTAGATCAAACATTTCTAAGAGAGAAGTAAAAATGAAATATGGTCCTAAAGTGCTTCATCAACCTTTTTATAATGGCCACATCTAAACCAAGGTCAAATGTATTATCCAAATCAGACATCCAATTTCTTTTAGGATTAAGAGAAAGTTAAACATCCACTTTTGTCCCAACTATAGTTTTATCAGTAGATAAATTTGTAAATAATATTGACAACATTATAATTAAGGAAGAATCCTCATCCCTAATTAATGCAAATCCTATTAGCAACATCAAAGTAGACTATTTCATTTCCATCAACACTATTCTTCCTTTTCTTATTAACATTACGCTAATTGCACATGTCAACTAAAATCTATAGTAAAGGACTTAGTTGGACTTATCTCAAGGTAACTTATCAATTATAGATCTATAAACATCCATCAAAGTATCTTATTTAGAGAGGCACTACTTTACCAACCATTACTTGAAGCTCCAAAAAATAGTCAAATAACACCCATAGATGAATGAATCAGTTATTTGTTTCTTGAGGATAATAATACCAAAAACATTAAAAATACCAAGTAAATCAAGAGTGAAACCACTTGGAATGATCTCCTAGTCACACTACAAGAAAGAATCTTAACTCTCATGTTACATACTTTTTATGCCAAACTAGTAGAATGGCATTACAATGAGTTGGATTATGATTTTGAGATTAATTTTGAAGCACATCATAGTAGGTTTGAATATTCTATATTTGCTAAGGAATTAAGAATTTTCAACACATATTTATCCTATTTTGACTTTTGTAGCATTTGGTGGTTAGTTAACAACAATTGGGTTAGGGATATTGGCTTATGTACATATAGAGAACTTATTAGTCCTTGGTGTTTAATACTCTTTAAAATAATAGCTTGTAGTTCTTATTGAGAAAGGCACCTAAATGCTATGATGGTTAGAATAACTATTAGAAGGTTTCTAGAGTTTAGCTTTAATATCAAACACATCAACATAGGTCTATTTGATGATTGTGGTTTTCTAAAGAAAACCAAAGTTACTACTAAACTTTGTCAAAGAAAATTATATCTAGATATTTTTATTTAACAAGGATTCCCCAATCGAGACACACTTTCTGGGTGGTTTGTTAATAGTTTTTAGTGGGCTCAACAACCTCATCTTGGTCAAGTGATATTCAAAGTCAATAATAAAACGAAAATATAAATTCACGAGGAAATCCAGTCAGAACAACAACTATCTAGAGTAGGCATGGGGTGAAAATATATAAAATTTGGAAACTTATGTGTATCATAATCTTCCATTAGGTACAGATGCCCAGAAAACATAAAAATCATAAAATCATAAGAAAGACTAAAAATAATAAGTTTTTTATCAGTCCCTTGACACTTGGGGGCACATTGTTTATGCTTGTATTATCTTCATAATATTTCATTCTCACATCATGTCCACTTTATCTTGTATATCAAATATTATGTTTAGTCATTATTTAGTTTCCAATTTTCATAGCACCAACCATTTCAAATTATGTCTTATCATATCATTTAAATTTTATCATATCCCAATGTTATCTCATAAAAGACATTTTAAAAGTTAGTATTACATTGGTTCTTATATTATTTCTTATGAGCATCATAAATCTTTTTCCTACATCTCTTTGCTAAATTTACAACATACTAGCCCATGACCTTGTTTATAAGATCTCCCATGATAGATATTCCTTTTAAAAGTTTCCTTTTATGCATAAAACATTAAAGCATGCTACAAGAAGAAGTCAAATAATTTACTTGACTATCTTGGTCATCAGTGATAAACCCTTGCATCTTACTAGTCACATGGGGCTAAAATTAGTGGGTTTAATTCTCCCACATATCAAAATATACTTATTTACAAATGATCACAATCAAAGTCCTATTTCTATCCCTTTATTGATATTTGGTGTTGAGCCTTCACATCTTACTAGTTGTGTGGGATTAACAATGGGGAGTGATTACCTTACTCACCTATATGTAATCTTCAGTGATAAGCCCATGTTTCTATCTAGTCACATGAGACTAGATATTAGGGGTCATAAAGAAAATAAAATCAAAAGGATGATCAAATAAATATTTCTTCAAATGGCTTGTTTACATGTCTATGCTACAAAGGGTAGACTTTATCCTGTTAACTAGTTTTTTCAGGGTTAGTGTCCACTTTAAATGTTTTGCTCATAATGATTAAATCACTATCCTTTTCTATACATAATTTTTGATTGATTGTCTTCATCATTTTATCATATTTTTTCATTTCACTCTTTTGCTAAAAAATGAAAGATATATGTTATGAATACAAACAACTAGATTATCCCTCATAAAATAAATGATTAATACATAAATAAATGCATGTATATACCCATCTTGTTACTTTATTTTCTATCAAAAAATACACCATGTGTAAACCACTGTCTATAACTACCCAATTACTTGGGGGCATCATCCTTCAGTCATCCATTGTATATTTCCCAATGTGTCATTTTGTCAATTATTAATCATTTATCCTATAACATGATAAA